>OY987271.1:2556026-2894649 GCA_963920665.1 Straminergon stramineum
CCACGAGCCAACTTGTTTATCTCAGCTACCCATGCAGGCTTGCCTGGGCCATGTGGTCTCCCGTTGGGATCAAGTGTTAGATAGAATGGCTTCTTTCCTTCTCTCTGTCGTCTTGATCTCTCCAACTCGCAAATGGCTTGACTCTGTCGACGTTGTTTTCTATCCATAGCTGTCGACAATTCGACAATTCTTTCTTCCTTCATGCTACTAGAATCCAGCCAATCCCTCTGTCTGCCTTCAATTATTGTTTTTGACATCTTCGGGGGTGACCTCAGAAGTCCTTCATCGTTTCCTCGTGACATGTATCTTCTATGCCGGGTACCACAAACTGGAGATGACAACTGATACTCATGATGACGATGGCGGTCAGCACTAGCGAATCTCCTTGAGCTGAGGTTCTCTTCTGTACAAACAGAGAATGTCAACATTCGTTTTTTTCTAACTCTACTAATTAACTATACATACTATAATCAAATATGAAGAAATGATTTTTCATATAATCATGATCCTCTTTTCGTAGAAGTTCACAATAGCAACAAATCCGACGGTTGTATAGAAGAAGACACTACCAAATTAGTCCATAGGATTTAGTCATTGCAAACAAACTCACCTACGACCAAGGCATTACAATAGGACGGAAAATTCACAACAACACGATCAGCTTGTTCCTGAACAACTCATGCTGCAGACCCCATGCTAATACTCTGATAATAGAATATCTTCATAGCAATGCTAGAATGCGGAAACATGTGAAGGACAACTATTTCTCTGTTCTGTAGGCACATCATAAATTGCATTGTTTTCTCTTTACCGATCGAGAATTGTAGGTACCCCTCCTACGTAAAGACTTCCTAGGATTATCACATTCGTAACTGGATTGAATTACACGACCAAGAGTGCATTGGGGAGGTCACCTCCTCATGAATCAAAGATAACTCTGCTCTAATACACGGAGAAATATTTGAAGAGCTTACCATAATAAACCTGGTCCGCTATATGATGGTCTTCGAGATACTCAATTTCCACATGACCTCTCCTATCTGACTTGTCATAGCACCCTCCTCTCCAATGCCTAGGACTCCATGAACGACTACATCTTGGGCTATGAGATTCGTACGTTCCATAACACACGAAGAAATTATGTTTTTTTTGGTGTCGGGCGTTGACATGCTCCTGTCTAAGGCCTGGACACTTTATGTCCAACTTGGTGTCGACATGTCTTCTTGTACATCTCTACGTCTACTAGGAGTTGAAGTGGATGTTGGAGATGAAAAAGGGAAATTCGCGTGAAAAAACATGGTGGTGTTGCTATTTGCATCCACTTTGACGTTGAGATGGTGCCTGACATCATCATGTTCAAATGGTTGTCTGAAAAAACAATATTTGACACGTTAGCAGTGGGGACCCACTTTGACTGTGGGTCATTTTCATTTACATTATTATATTTTTAAATAACAACGCTGCCTGCTTGAAAAAAAGAGTTGGGCAGCATTTTTTGGGCAGGGTATGTTAAAAAGTGATGACGTGGTAGATGACGTGGTAGATGACGTGGCAAACAATATGCTAACTTGGCAGACACTGCCACGTCAGCAAATTCTTAGTTCAACCATTCTGATGGCCTTCTCTGGAATGCCATGAGCAACTTCAAGACGTCCCAAAAGACATCCACATAGACGTTTAATGTTGTAAATGATGTCTCAGAGGACCTATTGGCGTTGAGGGTGATCTTCCTATTAATATTCGGGTATTTACATTGAGGCACATGAGACAAGAGGATGTTGATGATGAGATTAGGATAAGGCAATACGAACATTCCCTAAGACATTCAATGGGGTATGGCAGTCTTCATTGTCTTGCACATGTGCACTTCAACATAAGGTATGTTTGTCTGAGATGACGTGCATTGAATTTACAAGAATTTAGCTTATGTAGTGTCTAAAGCATGAAACTTTACTATGATGTTTAGGGTGTTCACCATGGAAGATGATTTCCAACTATAAATTTCCATAGGGAAAGGTTCATGAGTGCTCTTAATAGTCTAATACAAAAGTTATAAGAACAAGTGGCATGGAGGAGCATGATGATGTGGGAAACTACAAAGACGTGCATTGCGTAGAGGGTTCACATGAGGCACCTTCAATGCAAATTGGCAATGTCATATGAATGTTTTGGGAGCACTGAAACATGCACTAAAATATGCAGTAAGACATACATATCGTCTACGGTATTCTCATGATGTCCGCGCAGACGTCTATGTGTTAGACGACCCCATGCTACGTGTACCAAGGACAATGTCAATCAAGCTTCATCGTCGAACACAACATTGTTTCCAAGGATGTCTCTAACGTCTTCTTCGACATCCATGGGATGTCTAATAGGGTCTGATTCAGCTGCCACTGGTTGCAAGCCAGCAAAGTCACCATCGTTTTGCAATTGCAGAATGTCTGGAGTGTCTTCATCAAAGTGGATTGCTCCACGTCTTCCTCTAACAACAGTTCGGCACACTACTTTCCACCCTCATCGATGCCGATCATTTGAGAAAAACACTTGTTGGCAATGAAGTGGAAAGGCAAATGAATCAACATGGACCTGCCCGTCCATGTTATTGAAGTTTGCCACACTAAAGTCGTACCGGTCCCATTCAATACTTGGAAAACGAGCGTCTCGAGCTCCACGCACCCAATCGCAAAGCAGGATGGTAACACAATGATTTCGGTAATCTAAAACCAATATTTCCTCAATGTATCCTACATATTCCTGTGAAACTTCACAAGGCCTCCCGTTCAAAAGACCCCAACGACATTGCTGGCGAAAAGATGCGACAACACATGAATCTTGTGTAACAAGACCACCTTCCGCACTACGAACGCGCAGATGCATACCATGACAATACATTTGACGATGTGATGTTGCATTTCGTTGAGGGGGTTGCGAGTACTGCAACACATCTTGCTGAACATGACGTCCAGAATGCTCTCACAAAGATGTTTTCTAATAGTGTCTATGGCAAGGCGTGGCCCTCCATGACAAGTCCGGCAAGGGCAACGATAATACTGCAAATCCATCTCCGTTGCCACCCTCAACTCTGTTTGAAGGATGAGGTTTGACACGAGAATGTGGCGGAGAACTCGACCATCGTGGTTGATTCTAATTCGGGCCCCTCGTAGCGGGGCTTCACGCACCATGGTTGTATATGCTTCTTTAGCTTCACATAGGGCTAAGAGCCTTGGAAGAAAGTTGAAGAAGCCCTCCTATTGCAACAAGATGCAATGACACACATGCAACACGTTAAGACTTTGGTTTTGCACAAAACCATCACAAAACTAAACATTGGAAGTGGAAAACTGCTGTACACATAGCTACCGGAAGCCTGCCATAGTTGACTTCACAATGCTATCATGGACACTGTAAAAGACGTACTATGTCCAGAAACAAGGAAAAAACATCTTCATAGACATGAAGGACAAACGGGATGAGGTCTACCAAAGCAATTTTCTATACTCTAGAAAGTCAAAGTAGACTTCTTTTTCGACACATAATCCTTGTTCTAAACATGCCAGCATGTGCATCCATGATACTACTACTTCCCAAATGAAGACCCTAAACAAGCACATTCATTTCACTCATTATATTGTAAGCCAAATACAAAGACTACCTCCTCTGACACTGTACTAGATGTACATCATATTTGAAATTGCACACATACATGTCATGAATTGTACAGTACGAAATACCAAATATCCGGGATAAATGCCATATCATATCACTTTAAAAACACAGTGTCCGAATGGACAAGTCTAATTCTATTAACCATCCTGAAATTGATACAGTTTGTCCAAATCGACAAGGAATGATCTGGAAAAAGTCAATTTTGACATTGAAAACTATCATCAACGTCAGACTAGACATTACTCTATGTAATGATGACTTGCACCTATCAAACCTGGAGCTTCAATTCATGCTGACTATGTGGTTCTCTTCCCATTCCTTCAGATATTGATTGCCAACTTTTGTTGCTATTGCTAGTCTAGGGAAGAGAAGGATCTCTTCTTCACTAGAGGCAACTAAAAAGTCCCATGATGTGTGTCGTTTAGCAAACCAATCAAGCATTATAGAATAGACGGAGTTTGTGGGACTATTTTCCATTTCTGTGCAGCACGAAAAACATAGCTGTTAACATATTTGTGGGTATAAGATATATAGATCCCCTAGCACTTTTGGATGTCCACTACTTTTATGTACTTAAGGTCATTCAATTCTAAAAGCACAAGCAAATTAACATAGACCCCCTTCTCTTGATGGAAATTGATGATGTTATGGAAGAAATAGGGGTGAGCTTAAGAGTCTTCATTCTAGTCAAGAATGAAAAAACAAAATAGAACCAACACTAGGGGAGGACACTCCCCGCGCTTTACAAAGTGACCTTCGGTGAAAAATAGGGTGGATTTAATTCATCATAGGTAAAATTTATAAAGATTTTACATTTAAAGAAGGGGACTTAAAAAGTGACATGTCTTTTATAAGTAAAATAGATACCCGAAAATTATGGTCCATTAATTATTTTTTAAATGTAAAATAGGGGCCAAAGAATAGGATCCAAGGAATTCTATTTACTAGGTTCAGTTATGGTTATGCTACAGTACTAGTAAGATACAGGTACTATACAAATCTGAAGTATAACTACAACATATCTTGTAGGCAGTCGATGAA
This sequence comes from Straminergon stramineum, assembly GCA_963920665.1. Taxonomy (NCBI): domain Eukaryota; kingdom Viridiplantae; phylum Streptophyta; class Bryopsida; order Hypnales; family Calliergonaceae; genus Straminergon; species Straminergon stramineum. The sequence continues at coordinate 2,560,737 of OY987271.1, forward strand.
TGGGGTAGTTTCCATCTGTTCTGTCTGTTAAGTTTAACGACTACTGCTAGGGTTTAGGCGCGAACGATAATTTCGAGGTTGGGAGGGAGGCGCGGCAGCGTGTGTTCACGAATTTGTTTGCAAATCTGGGTGCGGTTGAGGGTTAATCACGCGATGAGTTCTCCAGCTTCTTGAGTGACGGCAGCGTGTGTTCACGAATTTGTTTGCAATCTGGGTGCGGTTGAGGGTTAATCGCGCGATCAGGGGGGCAGCTTGTTGAGGGACGGCAGCGTGTGTTCACGAATTTGTTTGCAATCTGGGTGCGGTTTAGGGTTAATCGCGCGATGAGTTCTGCTGCTTGTTGAGGGACGGCAGCGTGGAGATGGTGTTTCCGATTCGCGCGATCAGTTCTTCGGCTGAACCGTGGAGGCTGCTCTTGGGGATGGCATGCGCTTGGTTGTGGGTGCGCGATCAGATTGGTGGTGGGCTTAGGGTGAGGAGGTGAACGAAGGGGTCGGCGATTCCTTGTGCGGGGGCGCTTGCTTGTGTGTGCGCGATCAGTTGTTTGTGCGCGACCAGTTGTTTGTGCGCAATCAGTTGTTTGTGCGCAATCAGTTGTGGAATTCTGTTTTGGGGTCAGCGGCGTGACAAAGGTGTTCCCGATTCCTGGTGCGGGGTTTGCTTTTGAGGGGTGCGCGATCACCGATTCCTGGCGCGGGGTTTGCTTTTGCGGGGTGCGCGATCACCGATTCCTGGTGCGGGGTTTTGCTTTTGCGGGGTGCGCGATCAGTTCTGTCTGGTGCGGGGTTTGCTTTCGCGGGGTGCGCGATCAGTTCTGCTGGGGTGTGCAAGGTTCACCAGCGTGGAGGATGGTGTTCGGGATTGTTTTAGCTTGCTTGTTTGTGCGCGATCAATTGTGGTGGTGTGTTCAGGTCAGCGGCGTCACGGAGTGCGGGTGTTGTTCGTGTGTTTGTTTGTGCGGGTGTGTTTTCTGCTAGTGTGTTCACGACGGTGCTGCGCTCTCCTCAGCGGAAGACGAGGTCGGCCTGCCTTGTCCTCGGCGGCCAGCGTGCATTCGAATCAGCCCAATCTCGGCAGATGGTGGGCAGTGGAGTCATCTGGTCGTGGGGAGGGTGCTGATCGCGTGGAGGCTGCTCGGGATTCTGCAGTCGACCTCAGCGGTTCCCCTCATGAAGGTGAGTGTTCAGCTCGCATGAATGACTTGCTGGGTTCTTTGTGTTTGGGTTTTAGAGGTCCGAATTGGATTTACGGTGGTGTGTCTTATTCGGTGACTCCGTTGTTCAATGACCCTCACGTTGGCGCTGTCTGGTATGCCGAACCTCATTTGACGGCGACATTCATGAGAAACGGTAAATTTGTAAAAGTGAATGGTACGTTTAGGCATACGTCTTGTAGCAGGGTCGATAGATCGGGTAGAGGATTTGTGAATCTGTCTTGTGAGCTGTGCTCGTCTATCCCGAAAGAGAATGACTTTTACAAACGAGTTGTCAGGGAACATTTTAGTGTAGAAAAGAGGGGAGGGAGAAGCACTGGAGCTGGAAGGCGACTTGCTTACCTCTCCATTCCAGAAATTGCTGACCATGCTCGACTCCTGAGGAGGAAACTTAGCAGTCAGAAACTTCAGCACAGGTCTGCTCAAGCTAGAATTGTGCAGTTGGATGGTTTTTCACATGTGTTGGATGGCTTAGAACTGCAGCTTGTTGCCATAGTTCTTGTAAATGATTTGTAATGTTTGTGTTTTTTAACACCTTTAGTACATTAAACTCTTTCATTACTTTTTCATTTGTAATGTTTGTGTTTTTTAACACATTTTGTACATTAAACTCTTTCATTACTTTGTCATTTGTAATGTCTTGCTTTTATTTAGCATTTGTGCATGTATTTGTCTTCAAGTATGCATTCTAATGTAAACACATCCATTTTTTGCCTTAAAGTTGAATCTTGTGGGTGTACAGGGCATATCTTGTCACTTTAATTCTCATTACTTGTTAAATTAGTTTTGTTCTTTATAAAGAAAATAGCCTCCAATAAATTCAGCCTATGTACGTATTATAAGTAAAGATAGGCATGATAATATGGGCTGTAGGGGGGTTTACAAGTAATTATAGGGGCCTGAAAATTCAAAAAAATAAATAAATACCCCCCCTAAAAATACCCCAGCGCTGCACGTGGTACCCAGAAAATACGAAGAGTGTCCTCCCTGGGCCCAAATCGAATCCCCTACAGGAGGGGGGCAGCCCCGAAAAGGAGAAGCATCACGGAAGAAATGACCATTGAGGTGTGTTTTGATTCTCTCAAAAGCATGGATATGTGGCTGGTAGGCCTTCAGTTGTCTGTTTGTCCATTGTCACTAACATCGAGCGTTTGTTTGCAGAACTCCTTCTGTCCATGGAGACCTCGCCTTCAATGCTCAGATGTTTGCTTAGACATAGAGGACGCTTCACGCAACATTGTGAGAACTTCTTGGTGGCACTATTTCATGATTATCTTAACGGGTTTAGTGTCTATCATATTTTTTGTGGGGCATGTTGTGCTATATTCCCTTTTACAAAAGCTTTGTTCTCCTCATGGAGATTTTTTTTCCTTGCAACACTTTACCGGTATATGAATATGATATTTTTTATTTGCCTAAAGGTGGTGCATGTATTTTTTGTTTGCCTAAAGGACCATTGAGTGGTGCATGTATTTCAAGTATTGTGATTGTGCTAAGCTCTCTTGCTATGCAATGTCATTCATTGATATAGTGTAAAATCAACTTTGGTAAATACGTGCCATGCCAGAGCGTTGTTTAGGTCTCTTCAAATGTGGGCACAATGTCTAATGTCCAACGTCCTCACAATCATTGCAATGTTGCACCGCATTGTTTTGATGTCTAAACGTGTGTCTACAAGCGCACATAGGAATGCACCACGTTGTTAGGTAGGACATAATCCTAGACCCCTTCAATTTAGTGTCAATGTCTGTGAAGTCTACAACATGTCTTCATTCACGTCTCACAGTGCACATTGCTATCACATCTAAGGTTGCCCTAAACGTGGAAGCATCAAAAGCTATGCATGCATGTCATTAATCCTAGCCCTATACACGTCCTGAACATTGTCTACACAGACTTGTGCTTGTCAATTGCCTAACTAGTTAGTGTCATTTCAGACATCCCATGCTCAAACCCAATCTTCAAGGACGTTGGTACGAAGCATGCACACGTTGTCTACAATGATTTGTTACTTGTAAAAATGTTGTACATGTGAATCTTGACATCCAACGCGCCACACGTCTAGTAGAAAATAGCATGAACATGTCCTTAACCATGTCAAATTCCTCACTGTGAAAGCCTTAGACGACACAAATGGCATTAGAATCGACTTGCTTACCAGTAGTGCATGTTCCGCATAAACATTGTCGTTAACATAGTTGTGTCTAGGACAACATCGTGTTAGACATTTTGATGTCTGGAAAGACATCTTCCAGACGTATGTAGAAAGCTCCAGAAGAGGCTTCTCCACGCACCAAAATTGTCCACGTCAGCATTTGAAGATGCCACGTCACCTACTGTTGACTCTTCGGTCAATGTACACATCAGATGCCACATCACCAAAATTGGATGGATGAGAAAATTGCCAACCCGGCTGCCCGTGCTCACGTGGCACCAAATTTGTAGCCACATGGCAGAGTTCTGGCACCCGTTGACCAGTGTTTTTTTGGATGTCCGGTGCTTAGCATGCCGCTGTCTATGCTAATTCTTGGATGTCAAAACCCTGTTTTTGCAGACGCAATGTGATTAGACATCTACGTCGACATGCCTGATGTCGGATCCGACATCTGAGTGTCTAAATTTTGCAGTCGGACGACTGCGTGTTTTCTTCTAGTGCAAGGACGTTATGCTAACTCTTGCCGAAAGGTAGTAGGTCGAACATGATCAATCGGAGTGAATGGTGTAAGGGAGAAACTACGGTCTTTGTTACAAAGGTCACCTGATCCCGAAGAAGTGGAGGAAGAAGTCCAATGCAACAAGAGTTACGGAGGGCAAAGGAAAAAGAAGTCAAGAATGTCTTCGGAATTTGAGAAGAGCTCCAAAGAAGTTATATTGTCTGCTCGATAGCTAGTTTCCGAAGAAGACAGAGAGCATGCAGATCGAAATTCAACTGATTTAGATGACGCTGAACAATGCAAGTGGCATAGAGGAGATTTTTGTGAGGTTGTTGTCTATTCTCTTTCTCATCTCGTGATTATTGAACGTGGTTCTTGAAAGCCCATATATTCTTTTCATGTTAACTCCCTTTCAAATAGTAGAGCTTCTGGAAGTGGAAGAGGCGGACTGAAGTGTAGTCTAACTAATTAATTTTTCTGTGGAATTGTTTTGTGACTGTGAAGAGGAGTCGAAGAAGCGGTGAGTATGTGTCATGACCCTTGTCAAAAAATTTTGATGGATGAATGCATTGATGGATGAGATAATTTTGATGATTGTGTCATGACCTTTATGTCATGACTTTTGATGGATCAATGTATTGATGGATAAACTAATCCATGATGAAATGTGTACTAGTGAACAAGCAGAGATTGCTTGGAGATAGATTTCTCCAAGTGGTGGATTTGGGTGCTGGAGTCAAACAACTCTAGTTGGATGACAAGGACACTGGATTGCTTGGAGATAGATATCTTCAAATGATGGATTTATGTAGTGGAGTTAGACAACTCCACTTGGATGACTAGTGCATTAGATTTAGACAATTCCCAAAGGATGATAAGTGTGATGGAACTTGAAGTTAGATAACTCCAAGTAGAAGATCAAGATGTGGATAAGAAAAATAGATTGCATGAGATATGATCTAGAGAAGTACAACTAAGACCTTTACTTTAATGGATGGTTCTAGATGGAACCAAGAATAGAAAGCTAAAGATAGAAAAGAAGTCTTAGTTTATTTTATAGACTAATAGTCTTTATTGATAGTCTCTAGTGTATAAGAAGAGCTCGGGGGTGAGGAGACTATCTTTTGGAGATTGATCTCTCTCTATGGTCGGGTGGTTTGAGCTTTTGTAAAAACATTTTGTTAATGAGTATCTTTTGTGTCATTAATTGGAGTCTATTGTGAAAGGTTTGTAACAGTATGGAACACAAGAGTTTGATGTGATAAGAGGAAAGGTTGATGTTAAAGAAAAGAGTGGAGCTGGAACTATGGAAGAAGACCTATCCAGAGAGCACTACATTGAAAAGTTGGAAGCAGAAGGCTACGAATACTAAGGCGTCAACATCACATGCTTTAACGCCGTCTCTATCAACAATGTAAGCGCGGTAGCAAGGGCAGTTGTAAAGTAGGAAATTGAATACTTCAGCATGCACTTGTAATCCTCTTTGCTTTTGTCAAATGTTAGGAATAAAGTAGAGGGAGCGTTACTGCAAAGTGACGTCAATGATTTGAAGTGTTGGCTTTGATGACTATTTTCCTTTTCCGTTTTTGTTTGCAATGGGTGATGTGGGAAATAGAAAGTGCGGCAGAAGTGAATTATAGGGAAAGGAGGGAAGTCGAGAACTTCTGGGAATTGAATACTCTGTGTGAGAAGTGCTTTAGACACTAAGTGGACAAGGTCGCACAGTGTAGTGGTCAATTTTCAAGACTATTCTTGGATGTGTGTCCATGCTCCTATTATGCATACTTATCATTGTCAAATATGAAGGCTAGACATTGTCATGTTGTATAGCATGGGTAGGGAGCTTGTTTATTCGTAGTACATGTGTAGGAATGGGTTTTGCAATGCTAATAAAGCTTATATGGAATGTAGAGTGTTGGCGTCATAGGAATGCAAGTCTCGAAGCTTTTACACATGTAAGAAGGAGTGTTTAGAGTTCAAAGGCTTTCAAACATAGAATGCCAAATGTGCATATGGTACTACAAAATAATGTAATTGTGTTTTTGTAGACCTTTTTGTGATTGCATAGTGCGGGTGCGTTGTTTATGCCATTGGTAGTAGAAACTGTTATGCGTACAATCGTCCTTGTAGGAATAAAGAGAACTATAGAAAGCATGGGGAGAGGAGGTGGGAGGTAAGTGTAAACACGTAGTTGGTTCATAGTGTCATGTGTACTGATGTTGAAGTGGATGATACTTATTGAATGTCATGGACATTGAAGTGGTGTTGGTTGTTAGCCGACTGAGGAGGTATGACTGCGATGTTCATGAAGTGATTTGATGTTCCATTCGCATTTGGGGATGTGCATCACTGAAGTGTGGAAGCCGGAAAATGTTAAAGAAAGTGGAAGGTGAATGGAGTGAACAGCCTGCCACAACTTCTTTGTAATGTGGATTGAGGATGTGGTAAGTGAAGTTCTGCATTGCTGTGGAATAAGTGTTGGAATTGTAAAGTTGTTTATCACTGTGTGTCCATTTGTATTGGAGAGAACACATTATGAAGGCACATTATGCACTCTGCAAGAAGGATATAACTTTCAATGGCTTCTGTAGTCCTATTTGCACATAGCTACATGCAATTATTTTCTTTATAATTGACGGAAGCAAGCACAATGGGATTGGAAATACAATTTTTGAAGCGGATAGTGCCAGTGCATTTTTATTTGTAACAACTGTCGTCATAGAGGTCTTGTTAATTCCAACAGAGGGAACAGCGTCTGCCTTGGAGGTATATTTCAACCTTGTTCTCCTTCCATGTTCTGGCAGAAGACTGGAATAGAAGTGGAGGTGGAATCTGGGGTGCCTTCTAGAGAAAATTTTGTTGTACATGTCATGACTGAATATGTATTGTGTTATATGAGATATTGAAATTGATGCTATATGTATAATGAAAGTAGGGGTCATGTGACAAGTGAGGAAAAGTATTTGGAAGTTAGCATAGGTAAATCACTTCAATGTCTGGTTGTTCGCAAGAAGTTGGTGAAACGGCAACCACATTTTCGGGTGATTTAGAAACCTCTGAAAGGTTCAAGGTAACGGTTCTCGTCATTACAGGAAAGGTTTGTTCAAGAAGATGGAAGCAATGAATGCAGTACAACAATGCCTTTCTCAGTGGGCATAGGGCATAGACCTCAGTAATCATGTCACAAGGAATCATGAGTTTTGGATTCAGTATGCAATGTTTTTGCGGTCGAGAAGAATTGATCTTGGAATAGGATATGCAGACGGTGGTGCCTTTTAGGGAAGTGAACTTTGTGATTGCTCAATACTTGTTGATGAAGAAGGGGATCCAGTCCTTTTCAGGTTTGACTTCCATGTCCTTGCTAGTTCTTTCCCATGTGGCTCCTTTTGCAGGGTGGTATATGATGTACATGGAGCACATGGACATGAGGTTCGATCTTTCTTCCCTTTCAGTACTTGGAGACAGTGTGGGATGCATTGAAGTTTTTGGAAAGTGAGTGGAGGCACCGCAAACAATGTATTCTTACTTAATTACTTCATATTAGTGAAAGGTGATGAAAAGAACCTGTGAATTGTGGAGTTGTAGTAAGAAGTTGTAACTAAGGTGTTCCAGAAGAAAAGTGTGCAGTCACATATTACATGTCTAACAGTTGTTGTAGTCTCTATCCTGGAGTTATGTAAAGCAGAAGGAACTCAATGAAGGAACACGAGGAGGTGCTTCTCAAAGTGCACATGCCATGCACACTCTCATAATTCATTGACCACAATCGTGGTCTATCGGAAAAACAGGTAGTCATTCTTGGAGAGAAGCAACGATATACCATATCAAAAGCGGAAAAAGGCCAGTGTCATTGTTGTTTATGCATGTGCGTTGACCATGTTAGTGAAGTAATCTAAATCTGATTTTTAATTCTTCATTGGGCGGAGCGCAATGAGTAACTGAGCACATACATGCAGTTTGAATGTCGAAAATGTCAGTCTCTCTCGGAGAAGTCTATACTCATTGCACTGGATTTGGAAGCCCTTTAGGCCCTTCTGTATGTGTGGATGTTTTGAAGTTACCATGTACTTCACTAGGTTTTCTATCACAAATAGTACGTAATTCAACTTCCGTGCTTTCCTTGGAGGTTCCATGTCCTCGGAAATTGAGTACTTTGAGAAATAGGCTTCATTGACTGAGATATGATTTGTGAATGCAGTGTAAATGAGGATGCTGTTGTATGAACGGAAGAGGAATTGCAGGCATGATGGAAATTTAGCAAATGCAAAGGACATGTGAAGTGAAGGTGGGGGAATTTGTGCAGAGAAGTTAGTCATTGACTGTTAGAATGTCATACTCTGAGGAATTTTCGTGCTATGTTTTGAATTATTTAATGTCATTACAGTAATAAGTTACCCTTCTTTTGTAAGCCGTAAGTTTTGGACAACTTCATATGATAGAAGACAAGTTTTACTAGTGAAGGAAGGGAGGCATGGACTATCGTACGTAGCAATGATTCTTCTATTCAGCTAGAAGTCCATGCTATTCATGATTAATGGTAAGGTGTTTCAGAGGGGATTTTTGCATGTGAAGCAGCTACCTTTATTACTAATCATTGATTTTTTTTAGTTGTGAAGGCAGTGATAGAACCTAAATCCACTCCTACTGATTATTAGTTTACTATTTTGCACAGGTCTGTCTTTGTCTACAATATTGCTTTGCTGAGGTGCTTTTCCATAGGGGAGTTGTGGAAGCTTACATATGCATGTTTGTGGATTTTTTTGGGCTCCATGCAAGTTTGATATGGTGAAGAAGTCACAATTAATGAAAATTAGGTGCACGAATATGAAATGATTGGAAATTTTGAATGACAACAGCAGATCCACTGTGGAATTGCAGGAGTTGGAGCAGGGACTGTACAAATTTGGAGCTCTTGGAAATATTGTGGCGACTCCTGTACTTATAGATTTTGATAATCCAAGGATCCAGGTCTGTTCTTTTCTTTGCTACATATACATAGTATGCAACAATAGTTTCATTTCTAAAAAGTGAAGATCGACCTCACCTTTGGCAATGCACTCGACTAACAGGTTCTTGCGATCCTAACTAACCAAATGCTAACATTAATTTTTTTCTCTAGAAAGCAGCGAAGTCACTGTCATCGTTGGGCTAGTGCATGTAGCACTACAAGAAAAAGGGGTATTATAAGTGAAGTTTTTAGTCAAAATATGCATATTTAAAGGTCAAGTGTTTTAAGTACGGATTACTTAAAATGTGCTCTCTAGGACATACATTAAAATACCTTACTAGAAGTCTTGCGCTTGTCCTTTCAGTAATTTTTGTCATGCTTAAAAGACAATTTCAAATTTTCAGCAAGAATTAAAACTAAGACAAAGTCAATTTCAATACAAGGTCCATGTGTCACCCATCTACTTGCCCAACAAGGCAATCCACTAGCCATGTGGTTCCAAGGGGGTTTGAACCTTGCACCCTTTGGCTAGTAGGACATGGCCCTTTGCCATAACACCATGCATACACGTACATGATGATAAAATGATTATAATGTGATTTATTTAGTTGTTTTCTATCCTTGGTGAATTCAGCAGACTTCAAATGCCATTTAGGCATAGTAAAACAGTTTTTTTTGAAAAACTTTAGACTAAGAAAAGTTGAAGAATCAAGCTGGATTTCACCTCCAAAAATCCGTTTGCAATTTCAAGTCTCTAATTAAAAGTTATGGACAAAATTCAGAGAGGATGTTTAAAAGTGTTTAAAAATTTGTTCATTCCAACCCCTTTCTGAAATTCGTCCATAACTTTTGAGTGGACACTCAAAATTGCAAACGGATTTTTGGAGGTGAAAGTTAGATTTATTTTACAACTTTTGTTAGTCCAAATGTTTTTGAAAAAATGTGTTTTACCATGCCTAAATGGACCCTGAAGTCTGCTGATTTCAAAAATTAAAGTTCCATTGTTCATAGAAAATTTATTTGACACTTTTGTACTAAAGTGAACATGTTGATTTTTTTGGTGACTTAAATTGCGACTTAAAACACAACTTGAAATCAAACTTAAAAAAGTGACTTAAAATGAAACTTGAAAATATGACTTAAAATGCAAATTAAAATGAAACTTGAAAATATGACTTAAAATGCGACTTAAAATGCAACTTAAAATGCAAATTAAAATGCAACTTGAAAATATGACTTAAAATGCGACTTAAAATGCAACTTTGTATTCATTCACATGACCAATTAGCAAAACATGCCTAAATGTACATATAAAAAAATTTCAGCTTGACCTTTCAGCAAGAAAATTGAATTTTCAGTACTTTCATACTAAAAAACCACTTAAATATACCCCAATCTCTTGTAGTGTAGAGTGATGTCATTTGCCCCTTCATTGGCAATGTCATTTGTCGCACTTGGATTATGGTCCAAGTATATGAACAAATTAGTGAACTAATATTTGGACATGCATGGTGGAAGTGAAGATACAGGTCTTGAATATTGTAGTAGTTGATTGATCATACTATTTCACTAAATTGAATTCATATTCATGAGCACCATGTAGGACTTTGGGTGTGAAATCGGTGCACTCAAAATTGGATGAAAATAATAGAGATATGGAGGGTCTCTAACTTCTAGCAGTTGCACAAATGACTGTTCGTATGTGCACTCACTGTATTGTCATATTGTAAATCTTGTATAGGTGTTGTCTTTGCACAAACTTGAAGCCTGCCATTCAGTGGGGAGATGCTGTTCGTTTACCACTTCTATATTGTGGTTATTTCAAAATCAAGTATACCACAACATCATGTACAAAGTGGAGAAGAAGTTCAAGACTTCTACGGAAAATACTAGTCGTATTCACTTGCAGCTTGAAGACAATGCCGGCAATCCATACAAAGAATCCTATGGAGGTAGGAGAGGTCTAATTGTCATAGCCTCAAGCTAGAACAAAGAGACCTGCATTGTTGCCATTTTCATTTGAGAATACATTCTAATTTGCGAATGCATCATGATTAAAAGTTCTTGGGGAAACTATACCATGAGGTAAGTCTAAATACTGCATTTGCTCTATGCAGAACATTGTGTTGGTGGTTGACGACGAAGGGGATACATCATAGATGAATGACACGGGGTAGTCCATACATGTGTAGGATAAGTTTTGGAATATCTCTTATTTGAAGTTTTCTTGGAATATCTCCAGCAAAATCCTCATCACGCAGTTCTAGTTGAAGTAAGTGGTAGGAAGGGCAAAGATAATGCTTGAATGTGCATGTCAAATTTCTAGTAATGACTGTCCAGGGAATGTATCTCTGTAATCCATCCCAATGTACAGTGTAGAGAGACCAAGACAAACTGCAAAAATGTTTCGGGAGGTCTCATCTATACAAGACGTAGGCTACAGAATTTGAAGACAAAGACGATGCTGTAATATTATACAGTGTACATCATGCATGTGTTTGCACAATAAATAAAAATTATCTCCATTTACCCAACTCATTAAAGCAATACACGTATCCATGCTCAATTTTACAGTGCTAGAATAATGAGCCACGTCATAGTCCATGTCAAGAAGCCTCTGCAGAGTTGGCATATATAGTCAGCTTGCGGGGAATATTGGTGTGGGCGGTGACGAAACCAACAGATTACGGACAACACATTTCTATACAATTCTGTCCGGTACAACGCGACTGAATCAACTGACCCAGACAACACATTCCAGTTCAAAATTTGTTCTTTTGGTCACTAGTTTTCTACAAGTGTATCATAGATCTCCATTTGAGTTCATAATATTATTAACCAACACTAGGGGTCCTCTTTTGCTCCCCTAGAAAGGATAGGAGCCACTAATGTTGCAACTTCCCCAACCAAGCCAATGACTCTCTACAACTTCCTAGTTAGCCAATGACACACCATTGTTGCAACTTCCTAGCCAATTGAATGCCTCTCTACAAATTAAACTAATTTAATTCACTCCCAAAGATCCAAAGGAGAAAGGTTTAGGTTAGTTAACAATGTTATGTTATAAGGTAACTACACCTAATTTTGACCACTTTCTAAAACCACACACTCTAGATTCTTGCCTAAGATGTATTCCCACTATTCATGAAAGTCTATGGTTGCCATTTTAGAAACACCTATTTTCAACACTTTGAAAATTCGTATTTTACTCATATGGAGTCCAAAAAATGCATTCTAAAAGAATTTGGAATCCCCTTTCAACTACCAAGAAGACTGTACTGAATTTTTTTTTTTCCAATGAATAATTGGGAACCATGCTGAATTGCTTACTTGTGCAATTTTAGGTGTAGTTACCTTATTACAAAATTTGTTGAAAAAGCCCAGGATCTAACCTTGGAGTGGGTCAGATACGAAAATTGTGCCGTGGTCCCAGGTCTTGTGCTCTGCTGCCTTCACGATGATGTAGAAAAGTAAGTCACTATTATACCTTTTAGCAGTAGGCTTGTCTCTTTCATTTTAATGAATAAATATTTAAATGATAAAAATTGATAAATTTTACAAAAGAAAATGTACTATTCCCCACTTTTCCACTTTCACAACCATATTATAATAGTTGCCATAGATTGCCATCCGCGAGACGTTAAACACACCCCATCGAGCTATTCTCGGGTCCAGATGGCAGTCCGCGTGGCAAGCAGGTCAAGCCGGTTCCATTTTACCCAATGAGCCTCATTGGGGGGGCAGGGCAGGGATGCGAGCAGCTCCCCGCTGAATGTGCCGCTCTCCTCCCGATGCAGGCGCTACTACCCCCTCAGATCCATTTTTTCAGGAGGACAACCCTCGTTGTTGAGTTCGTCGTCTCCTCCCGATGCTTTGTGTATGCTCCTCTCGTCGTCTCCCTCATCGTAGTTATGTGCAGTGCATTTAAGCCTACTCCATGTGTGTGTTTGATTTTTTCCTACTGCACTAGAATTGTTGAGTAAGACACAGGCTGTGAGTTAACCCTACTTGATTATTTTCATGCCATGCGAGGCACAATGAGGAGATAAAACTACATCCATAAAAGTTAACTTATGCACGTCCATTCAATTTGTACAAACCCGGTGATTTGAAAACCCAATTCTCCATCACATGAAGAGTGTGCCATAGGACACTTATTGGTTGGAGATCATCAATTTGAAGTTGATAACCTTGCCTTCTTCAAATGCAGGATTTCACCCACATTACGGTTGAATAATGACAGAGGAAGAATTCATGATATTCTCAATCGAGAAAGAGGATTCACTTACAAACAGATCTGAACTTTGGTAGTTTTGGATCAAAATTCTTAAATACATCATTCATGCTGGTCACTTGGCATTTATAAGTGCCAACATGCATGCCTGCTACTTCAAGATTCACTGCAAGATGGAAAAGACAACCAGGAACAAAACTTGGTTCTAGAGCTCATGAATGTGAACGTTAAAAACGTGGTACGGGTTAAGAAGTGGTGCGTGGACAAACCATCAACAATCAATAGTTCTAAACATCATTAAGGGACTTTCTCCTAAGGCAATTGGAATTTTAACCTGCTCAAGGCAGTGCAGTTTGTATCCTTCTTCCATACTTTCAGCAAGTATGTATTGTATGTTGCAGCGATTCTATGTAACTTTGAACTGAGCTCGTTGTCCTAATAAAATGGGATGGTCTAGCTAATCTTCATTCGATACTGTAGATTGTGTTTAGGCATTAGTGTATTGAAGCAGAGCATAGGGTTAGGCAAGCTGGGTCATTCAAAGTTCATCCGTAGTCAAGATCGAGTATATACTTAACAAATTCAGCTCGTATTTCAGAGATGATTGTATATCAAATGCTTTTCCTTCCCTCCACTCCCAATGCGAGGAGAAAACTCAAGCCACAGGAGCAAAATCGATGGTAAAAGGGCATGTGAGGGAAATGTGAGCTGTGTGCAGAATGGGAGATCGAGATCTGAGAATCCCAGCCCCGGGGCACACACAGAACCGTGCTCTCAGAAGTTCCATTTCAAATCTCGCTTCTTCCCACCGGATAGCCTCCGACCTCGGGCAGATCTTGATTTCTGTATAGGAATTGGGGACGAGGACCGGCTTGACCTGCTTGCCACGCGGACTGCCATCTGGATCCGAGAATATCTCGATGGGAGGTGTTTAACGTCTCGCGTCCGAAATGGGGCAATCTAAACTACAAGAATGGGAGGCTGATCGGAAATGGGTGATCTCCTTTCCTTTAGTGTCAAAAAAAATTTTTTTTTTTTTAAATTTAGAGTGGAGGCTCGGCCGAAAGTTCAGGACGAAAGAGTGACGAAATTAGAACCTGTCTTGGGAAGAGATCGATGGAAGTCCGGAACTCCAGATCAGGTTCGGTGGGCCTAATGTGAGTCAACTGACTCCGTCATTGCGCATTGTATTGCGGTGGACAGTTCCATTTGTCAAGCTAGCCTTGTTTTTTAATTTGTGCCGAACGCTAACGATTACATGCTAACGTGGCTGGAATCACATCTGTTGTTGGTAGCCTGACTGTTGTATGTTCAGTAGACTTTCCTTCATGCTCGCAAAACATTAACCCTTGAAAGTACAAGACCTATCACCAAGGTATTTTGCCTCAAACATTTGCTTTGTACCATGATGTTTCAAACTAAGGTAGGAGGGGCAGAAACTGCCCACTTCAGAGCATTTTGGCTTAGGATGTCTTCTATGCTGATCAAAGCATTTTCTAACAAATTTTCAGAGAAAGAAGAGAGGGAGACACATCCATCACAATTTGATTTGTAATTTTTAGATTTAAATTGAATTAGATATGATTTTCTAAAGGTCACAATAGTAGGGTGCTTTTTGAGTCCATAGATATTGCCATGAAATGTCAAACACTTGTCCTTTAATGGTGCAAATGGAGTCCAAAAATGAAGGTGTACTAATCTTAAACTGCAACAACATGGTGCATTTAATTGTCTAGGATGACACAAAGTCTCCCACCACTCATAACTCCACATTATGTACATTGAAATTTTGTTAACTTCCTAATCTAATCAATCCCCAACCATTCCTGAAACTATGCAATGAGAATCCCAAATTGGCACCAACACTTTGATGGGGCATTTTTCATTCCTACCTAGGGACAGTTCATGGTACACTCTAGGAACAGTTCTTGGAGCATGGGTAGAATTTGCACCTCCTACCTTATAATGTACATCTTTCATGACATTTTTCATATTTGTAAGCACATACTGAATTTGATATGATTTTCTTCACTTAATTTCTTCAAAAATTCACAATAATTTCAAATTTTCACAAATAAATCAAAATTTTATATGACTAATAGAAGACATGATTTCGTCCCTAAAATTTTAAGAAATAATCCCACTCATATGCAGTGGCCAAATAGAGTACACAAAGCAAAACATATTAAAATTGTTCACATGGTCATACTTAGGCTCCTTCTCTTTTAAGTGTTACTGTATCTACATTGTACAGTACCTAGCTACCAAAAACTCGACACTCAGTAAGGGTGCAACATTACCATTTTCCAAATGAGTGTTACTACAATTTCATTTTAGCAAGTATGAGTGCAACTTACAGTAATAATTTAGCTTAGTACAATAATTGAATTATTTTACACCAAGTGTGACTTTGGTAAATTAGTGTCGTACTCTACATGCATGTCAATAGAAGAGAATATAAACACTATTGGGAATCAAAGACTAGATATCAGATTGAGTTTTATAATCAGTACCGTAGTCTTGGCATTTTTCATTGTGCCGTGTACTTGTTCAGGCTTACTAAGTTTGTAGGTTGCTAGGGCTTGGGCTCTTGGTTTCAGTGTTGCTTGTTGATTAGGGTTACTTGTTGTTTCAACTAAGTTTCCAAGGCCACCATCGCTGCATTCCACTTCCCGAACTCCAGGGCACCAGCACTCGAGGAGAATCTGGAAGAGGTAAGCTCCGCAACCACCGTCACCTTCACTTGCCCAGGAATTGATGATGACTTCCCATGGTTGCTTGTTGTTTGAAGTTATGGTTGTTTGCTGTTGTTCGGGTGGAAAATACCCAAAGGAGGCTTAGGTTTTGCAATAGCGCTGTCTTGGTTTACATGTGAAATTCAACAATAGAAAGTTTGAGGCCAGGATTGACTCAACTAACTGCTGTGGAATTTGCATTGCGTTGGCGGTTGTTGGTGTACAAACCCTAGCTCTTTGAAAGAAATATTGGTTTACAGTTTGCGCAGCCATTATTTGCAATCTCTGTTGGAACTTTGTTGAAGTTCAAACTTCGGAGTTTTGTTTGAACGTGCTTGCTTACAGTTCAAACAATTTTCACTGAGTTGTTTTTGTTTTGTTTTGTTAAAGGCAGGTTCGGAACTTCTCATTGAGCGAAGGAAAACTAAGTGAAACAAAACAGAACCAGTAAAATAAAAAAATGAATTGAGCTGCCATGCTAAAAATAAATATGAAGCAAGGGGAGATGCTCAAAACCTTATTCCCTTAAGAAGTGTGTGATTCACTTTCGGTAGTAAAACTAGTTTTCAAAGAATATTGTCCCTCCTTGAAAGTACTCACTGCAATTCCGGTAACAAGTATTCAGAAACCCAGATCTAAAATCCTGTCCTAATGCCCACAATTATATCCCCTCATAACCATCGCCAAAAGGTACTCCGAACTATGGTTAAATCCTAAACCCTCTCTCCCTCCTGATGTCACTTCGTTTCCACTCCCCCCCGCATGCAAACAAATGTTTTGGTTCAAAAATTCACAATTGCGCATATCCGGATACGTTGATTCGGATATGCTCAATTGTGAATTCGGATATGCGCAATTGTTGTTGGAAATGTCAGGCTGCAGACAATTGACAAATTTAGCAGTGATTGAAGCCACTTCAGCTATTTATGAGTATCACATAATTTGGGACCACTACTGGATGGAGATATCCCACAAGAAAACTAGCAAAATACCAAATTTGTAAAACGAACTCTCTAACAGAAAACCAGACGTACAATTTCCCGGGAACTCCACACTGTCTAAGTGCAAACTTCAAACATCGATTTTCCGGCATTGGTGTCTCCACTCACTCGGTCACATCTCTCCCAGCGTGCAAGCACAAGATGTACTCGGCGAAGTCAGTGATCTCAAATGTGGCTGAATTGAGCAAACAAATCTACCAATAAAAATTTCAAATCGAGCAGACTTCTGCCATTGAAATTTCAAATTGAGCGAACGTCTACAGAAATTGGAATTAACAGTGATAAGTTTGACGTTACAGCAAAATTCAGCAGTGCGTAGCCACTGTAGCCACTTCAGATGTTTATGAAAATTACATGATATGAGAGCACTACCAGATATATACCCACAAGAAAACTAGATGCAAACCATACAACTTTTATAACGTACTCTCTACCAGAAAGCCAGCTCCGAAATTCGTTCGGAGCTTCACCCAAAGTCCAATCTCAAACTTCAAATTTCAAATAGATTTTTCCGGCATTGCGTCCACTTCCCTGGCGTAACCGGTTTCGCAAACCGCAGGATATACTTCGCCCTCTCATGGTCGTGATCTTCCAAGAGGAAATGAACCCCATCCAGGAAATGAAATAACATTGAGTTTAGCTACATAATATGTGATCATATTTCTTAGAACATACAGCAGTGTTTTGAGCAACTTGCGCTATTGATGAAATCACGTAACCTGAGACCATTGCTGGATATGTATCCACAAGAAGTACTTAGAAAAACATGCAACCCTTGCTACCCGAAACCCGAAACTCTGAGACATGCAGCACTTGCTACAACGCCCAAAATTCATTGTGAGCTCCACTCAATCATCGAGTTTCAACTAGATTTTCCGGCATTGCACGGTCATTTCTTTCCCGGCGTGACCGCAGGATACACTCGGCGACCTCGGCGACGTGATCTTCCAGCATGAAGTGTCCCGCATCCAGGAAATGAAACTCACACTGACTAAATTTAGCAAAAATTTACAGTTACTGAAAATGTGAACAAACAGAGTGTAAGATTTTATTTTATAAAACATACAGGAGTGTTTTCAGCAACTTGCGCTGTTTATGAAAATCAGGTAACCTGAGCCCAACTGCTAGATACGTACAAGAACAGTAGAAATACATGCAGCTTTCAAGTTAAAACTTGCTACCAAGACTCAAAATTCGTTGCACATTCCTGAGCTTCACCCGAACTCCAAGTCCTAAACTTCGAATTTCTATTCGATTTTGCCGCCATTCTCCAATCACTCTTTCGCCGGCGTGACCTTTTTCGCAAACTTCAGAATATACTCGGCCACTTCGTCCACATGATCTTCCAGCAAGAAGTGTCCCCCATCCAACAAATGCAGCTCCGCCTTGGGCAGGTCTCTCAGAAACGCCTTGGCCCCGGGCACTCCGAAGATGAAGTCGTTCTTGCCCCAGGTGATGAGCGTGGGGAACTGGTATTTCCGGAACAAGGCGTGCCAGCCCGGGTACAACTTCAGATTCGTCTGGTAGTCGTAGAAGAGGGCTAATTGGATATCCGTGTGGCCTGGTTGTGACAGGAAGTAGTAGTCCAGGTACCAGCTGTCGGGGGCGATGCGGGTGATGTCTTTCGCGCCGGTGACGTATTGGGTTCGGGTGGTCTCAAGGGTGAAGAGGGAGAGGAGGGGGGTTGCGTTCTCGGTAGTCTTGTTGGCCCAGTACCTGCAGGCACAATTACGACACAATTCGTTGATTTAAGTAAGCTCCGAGATAAGAGGGATTTCAGGATTCGTGTTTTAGTAATCTGAAGTCTCTCTTATTCCCATGATCAGAGGAGACTCCCGATGTGCCTGATTTGGTAGTAAACTTGCAGGTTGCGAAGCTGGAAGCCCAAGATCGAATCCCGTAATTCTAGTTGTGCATAGCAAGGCCTCCCTATCCAATTGCAATTTTGGCTATGGAAGGGGCACAACAAGGTCACAAGGAGCTCTCTTATAAGGTACACAGAAGCAACTAAGGTTAATGAGCCCATTGCGGACACAAATGGTAGCAAGCCCATTTGTGAACAAAATTGTAATGGTGGTGTACATTGAAGTTCTGAAATGTAAAACACTAATATAATTTTGCCCTCAGTTAAAATCCAAACTGCAGATAGGTTGCACAATTCAGTTTTAAACCTTAATAATTCCATTCCACATCAGAGCATTTGAAAAAAAAAAAGGAACAATTTAAACAAGCAAATAAACGAGCAGAGAAAACAGCTGCTTGTATCCCAAGAAGCACCTACTTGCGAATGGGATCCCAGAAGGAAGTCAGCCCTTCGTCATACGCATTCCCATTCTGTACGACAATCCCCAGAATCCTCTCCGGATGCGCCTGTAGCAACCGCAACCCCACGGGCGCCCCATAGTCCATGATGTAAATGTAATAGTTCTTCAACCCCAGCTGCTGAATGAGCTCTTCCACGGTGGCCGCCAAGTTATCGAACGTGTAGTCAAACTTGTCAACAGGGGGCGAGGTCGTGTATCCGAATCCTGGGAAATCAGGCGCCACGACGTGGAGGAAGACGGACAGCAACGGAATCAAGTTGCGGAACATGTGCGAAGAGGTCGGGAAGCCGTGGAGCAGCAGAATCGTGGGATGGGAAGGGTCCCCGGACTCGCGGTAAAACGTCGTCACCGAGGAGAGGTTCGCCTCTCTGTAATAGACTACAGGGGGCGCCATAGCT
Organism: Straminergon stramineum; assembly: GCA_963920665.1. NCBI lineage: Eukaryota > Viridiplantae > Streptophyta > Bryopsida > Hypnales > Calliergonaceae > Straminergon > Straminergon stramineum. Next base: position 2,580,244 of record OY987271.1, read on the forward strand.
GCTGTACGTCGCAGGTAGAAATCAAGCAACCAAGCAATGTGAGCTACGCGATTTTAAATTCAATTCAAGACCCAGACTGTAGATGTGGAAATCTCTCACACTCGCAGATTTGGAAGTTGAAGAGAGAGTCAGTACGTGAACTGTAACACCCCCAAATTCTCCCAGCCAAGTTTAATTTCGACGAGGGCTCCATGCACTGTTTCAAGACCAGATTCTAGAGCTAGCTGAGAATCGCACTCACTCTCACTCTTTCGCAGGTTTGGAAACAATTTAAACACCAGTCAGTGGCACTACTTCTGTCGAGACCAGATTCTACAGCTGAAAATCTCTCACTCTCTCTCAGTATTTGAAACGATTTGAGCGAGAGTTACCTACGTTACCTGAAATCGTGAACTGCAACACCGTTACTTCACCCCAGGAAAGTACGTTTCTGCAAGAAGTCTTGTACTTCGAAGCTGAGAGTCGCCCCAGATGGCCTGATTGGCATGAAACCAAAGAGTGGCACGGCTAGTATGTGACAGACACCTCGACTTCCAAACTCCACACCGAGCTAGGTGCAGTGAATTTGACTTATGGTGAGCATGGCGGTCCACTACTAGCTATATAGCAAGTACCACAGAGGCTAGAGAGGAAGGTACATGCGTTGCTGCAAGTGCCCCTCGATTGGAGCTACTATGAGAATAAATTATGCACCTGTGACGCAATAGATGCCCATCAATTGCATCAGGAATTTCATCTGTCGAGGAAACCAGAGTGTCAGGGGGGATGGTCTCCCTCCCCGGCGTTCGATTCTATTGTTGGATCGAAGTCTTGTGGTTGTGATCTGGGGAGTGCGTTCCACAGTGGATGGCAATCTATGGCAGCTATTATAATATGGTTGTGAAAGTGGAAAAGTGGGGAATAGTACATTTTCTTTTGTAAAATTTATCAATTTTTATCATTTAAATATTTATTCATTAAAACGAAAGAGACAAGCCTACTGCTAAAAGGTATAATAGTGACTTACTTTTCTACATCATCGTGAAGGCAGCAGAGCGCAAGACCCGGGACCGCGCACAGTTTTCGTGTCCGACCCACTCCAGGGTTAGATCCTGGGCTTTTTCAACAAATTCTGTAATAAGGTAACTACACCTAAAATTGCACAAGTAAGCAATTCAGCATGGTTCTCAATTATTTATTGGAAAAAAAAATTCAGTACAGTCTTCTTGGTAGTTGAAAGGGGATTCCAAATTCTTTTAGAATGCATTTTTTGGACTTCATATGAATAAAATACGAATTTTCAAAGTGCTGAAAATAGGTGTTTCTAAAATGGCAACCATAGACTTTCATGAATAGTGGGAATACATCTTAGGCAAGAATCTAGAGTGTGTGGTTTTAGAAAGTGGTCAAAATTAGGTGTAGTTACCTTATAACATAACATTGTTAACTAACCTAAACCTTTCCCCCTTGGACATTGGGATAATCCCCCTCCTTGGATCTTTGGAAGTGAATTAAATTAGTTTAATTTGTAGAGAGGCATTCAGTTGGCTAGGAAGTTGCAACAATGGTGTCATTGGCTAACTAGGAAATTGTAGAGAGTCATTGGCTTCATTGAGGAAGTTGCAACATTAGTGGCTCCTATCCTTTCTAGGGGAGTAAAAAGGGACCCCTAGTGTTGGTTAATAATATTATGAACTCAAATGGAGATCTATGATAGTGAACACTTTGTAGTTAAAAATAGGTTAAAGGTGATAAATTGGATGAAAATATGTAATATGGACAGAAAACGGTCAAATGAATTACATTTTTGACATTGGAAAGACAAGATATTAGTGTCAATTTTAAATTTCTAGAAATAGATTTGTCATTCCTATAATTTCTTGTTAACTGAAAAAGAGCTTTGCTAGCTTTGAATATGAGAAAATGGATGTGATGTGCATGACTACAAATTTTTTATGTGGGGGATTATAAAGGAATTTATTTCTTAGTTACTACTCAATGATTAAATTTGGAAAATTTATATTTATATTTTGAACTCACAAACCAATTTGATGATGGAAGTTGAAATACACATATCTTCAGTGAGTTGAGGCTCATATGCCTTTAATATGACCATTTTTGAGAAAATGATGAATAAAAGTAAATGAATGAATTTTTAAACATGAGGCCATACTAAATAGAGCTTTTATCATCAATTCTTATAGATTGTACTTCACCCTTGGTTTGTGGTGATAAAATGTTATCTTAGGGTTAGTTTACACCAAGGCTAAACCAAAGACCAAAAGCACTCTAGGATACCCCACTTTGTTAGACATGAGTCATGTGACTATGCAAAGCAAGAGCCCAAGAAAATAGTAATAGTACTTTACATAGTCTTGATAAAACCCAAGAGAGACTATAGCTAGGCCATATCTATTTATTATTAAATACAACATTGTCAACCACAAGATCAATCAAATAAACAAAATCTATTGTTGTGATGTTCTAGCCCACCATGATCTCCTAGAAATCCGTTAGGCCTACCTCAAAGAGATAGTCAAGAAAAAAGTTCCTAGAAACTAGCAAAACATTATCTACTTTGGCCATGTAGGATTCCAAGTAGACTTCTCATCCATGAAAAATGGCATGGGCCTTGACCAAAGTGTAAACCCAACTTGGACCACACCTATCTCTCCACCAATCCCTGCTTTGATAATTCAAGAGGGCCTTTCCCCGATTGTTGGACCACACTATACAGGTAATTGTAACACTAGTTGGTTTAGAACACAGGGTTTGTCCGTGCCACCTGCAAATCCTCATTGAGACTGTGGCTTGTTGTTCTCTTGAATTTTGCTGCAATGATCCCCAATGAGTAGGCTCAACATGAAATATTCTGATTGCAGAGCTCAAGAAGTACATCTCAATGAAAACACTCAACGTAATTCATGTGAAAGTCTCAATAAACAGAGGCGACTACTGCCAAGTAGTCAACCGTCCTATTTGCCATTCCTAACTTCTCTTGTCATGAAAAGCGGGGTGACAGGCCATGTCCAACCCTCGATCAATCAAGACTGAGAAATGAGGATATCAATCAATGCTTCACTATTCTACAAATGACATCTGCTTCAGGTGTCCAGCGTTTCAAAGTGTTAGTGAAATCTAGGCCCTCTGATGCTTCTGGCATCAAACTGCAGTCCTCAACACCCACGTTGTGAAACTGACTGAGAGCGGCCTCCATGAACTGTGTCACCATCTCCTCATCTGACAAGTCTGCAGCCCCTGTGTCAGAGTAATACTCCCCTTCTTCACTGTTATCAGAAATCAGAGACTCTAGAGTTGGCCCCTGCACCACCACGCTTGCGATTCAGATGGAAGGACCTACACAAAAACATGGGCTCACAAAAGATCTTTACCCCTAAAGGACTGAGGAGCCCTACGTATTTGCCTCAGGTCTAGCAGACTTATGAGAGATTCATTGAAAGAACAAATAGATTGAAAGAAGACTGTCGTGTTTTTACAACTTTATGCTGTGTTAATACTCATCATGTTACTCAACAACTACGAAAACATTTTGTACCCCAAATGTAGAACACTCCTGTAGCTAGGGGCTTCATAATGCGAGAATTGAAAAACTGAGCATAAAAAGAACCCTAGCAAAAAAAAGGAATAGGATTGAACCTTGCAGTATTGTTGGTAGTGCTGGTTAGCTTCACTGTGCTCAACTGTTCCGGGGAGAAGGCCAGTTCCATACCAAGAGTCGTAGTCGGAGGATGCTTGCAATAAATACCTGTCCAACGAGAAAGTATGCTTAAATGCTCCCAATTAACAGTTCCCAGCATACAAATAGGACGAACTTGAGATGCTGAATTAAAGAGACTATTTCTGCAAATCTCTCATTTCAAACAATATTTACTAAGTAATATGAGTTTCGATTTGTACTTGTCATACAGCTCCACTTCCGCTACTGGGCTGTATAATGACAGCCAGTCTATCCCAACCAATTCTTTTTCGAGTTCATCTGCAGATTTTACTGGTTCTGAGCCTTGTACAGGACTTGGGACCACTGAAGCAGGATGGTCTTGGTTCTTGGATCCAAATAGCCAATTTGGACTCTTTAATAGGACCTCCCTGAAAATCACAGTCGAAGTTCAGTAGAGGTACTCTTAAATAAAACTCGAAAGCATAGTAATGAACTTAAGACCATGAACTGAGTACTCTGCGGCTGGCGAGAAATTAGAAACCAAATTATATCACCTTGAACGTCAATATCCTTAAAAGTATAGCGAACCCTCTTAAAAATTGTGCTTCTAGACTCTCGAGTACCACAAAACTGATGCTTATGTGCGTTCACAATAAATACACAATTAAAGGTAGACAATTTATACACTGCAAACAAGTACAAGAAATCTCACACGCATGCCGATAGTTTACATCAATAAGCCATCCTCAAACTGACAATTTTTTCCAGTCTTCTTCGTAAGCTCCGTGTGCAGTCACTGCAACAATATGTACTTACTTTACAGTACAGCGCACTTACACAGCGTCAGGAGTGGACCAAGGTGCTGGAAAGAGCTTCATGTCCTCTGGTAATTCTGATCCACGAGGCTGCATGCTTTGTTCAGAGGCACAGTTCACCTGCAATTTATCATTAAGAAATTACTCATAAAGCGCATATGATGCCAACATTCTAAGCGGCACCGACGACTTCAAATCTGTTGACAACGATCGTAATAATTCACCTGAAGAAGTTTGTCGAAGGAAGTGAGTTTCCTGCAATGGTAATCATCCGGATGGCGACATGAAACAGGCATGGCTCCATTCCTTTTCCGGTGTGCTTGCACAGTGACCGCACCGGTTATCGCGGGAGGAGTCCTACATATCACACAGCAAAAGACAAAGATAACCGATGCTTAACACATGAAGACATCAAATCCTTAATCCTGTCAACATTTAGGGAATGTTGATTTCAGTGTATTGGAGTAAAATAATTTACATTGTGCCTTTACTTATTGATTTACCATGACACAAAATCCTTCTAAACTGAATAGATCACAACCCATCGAATCCACGAACGACACAATAGACAACACAAAATCTGCGGCTGTGACCAATTAGTCGAATGATACTATTTCCGGCTTCACACTATAGCATAAAGTAGAGTAAGAAACAGAAGAATTAACCAATCAGTCAACAGCTCGTGGACTGAGTTATATCCAACTAGTTCCCTGCATCTATTTGAGAAATATTAGTATCTCTTTGATATCTGATATTGTGGTGAGTTGAGATGTGATCAATTTTGAAGTAATTTAGACGAACAAATTAACCCCACTTCAACACAGTTGCACATTTGCATGTCTTCGTTGCTTCCTTGTCTATGTACTTGGGTAAAAATGCATGCAGAACCACAACATAGAAGGCATTTTACTTACTTATCATCCATTGAGAAGTCATCCTGGTATCCAGCCACATGCAAATAATAGTCAGAGTCCAACTCCCACAGTGCCGGTTTTCCCCCCTGTACTCGGAAGTGGCCAAGGAACCTGAACCCAAAACCCCTCAGGTAATTTGTACTGAGAAAGAGTGAAAACTCACCAAACCATAGAAGTATTTTGTCGAAAGTTATAGAGAGAGGGATGGACACTGCTCTGCAGTGACCGATACCCAGTTATACAAGCTATGCTTTACACTGGAATACAATGTTTGTACGGAGCTTTGTGGATTGTGGAATACAACACTCACAGGTTCATTGCATCTTGCTTCTCCCTATCGGTGAAGGTGTTGCTATAGAAGCGTCTGATGGAATTCAGAATTTCGGTTGACTGAGTTGCAGCTTTCCACCTGCCCTGCCTCTCTGGAAAGATCTGGGAGAAACAACCAAATGAATCGCAATTAACTACTCACGTGGCTGCAGAGTAACTTGCCTTCTTACTCTTTAACAAAAGTAGGCCCAAATTGTGTATCCTTTTTAGAATCCTAAATTCGCAAGATATTCTTGTATTCTCCTTGAAACTATGCTCACATATCAAGGTTTGACAAGCCCAAAACAACTAAGAGGAAAAATATCAATAACAATCAAAGCGGAGTGAAGTATATCCTTACTGTATTATGTGCGGGGGAACCTCCATACTGAAGCGCTAGGACATTCCCCATATTCTCGTACATAGACATCAAGGTTACTGCTACCTTTCCGTTCATGTGAACTTCAGGGCTGTCCGACAAACCAATGGAATGAAGCTGGCGGCCAATTGCAGCTAGGCCAAACGCATACTGGGCAACATTGGTGCGATCAATGCAATCGATACAATTTGTCCTAAGCACCCCACTCTGGAACCTTTGCTCCCTTTTCCAGTCACGACCCATTGAAGCTGCCGCTGTTGCTGAAGGGACAGGTTCACTGCACAGTGATAGATACATACCAACAGTGAGCGAAGATCCAATATCCAAAAATAGGGCATATGTAGTCGAATATCAGACAAGAAACCTGTACTTGAGGTAAGAGCAACCTACGTGGACTCATTTGCAGCATGCTGGTGTTGAGCTGACTTGGAAAGTCCAGGAACACCACTATAATACATGTCGGTAAGATCCAGGATGTCATTGGCTACTTTTCCCAAGACAGCAATCACGTTTATCATCTTACTGCAAAACCAGCCAAGAGTGAGATGTATTCTCCTTTGAAAAATCGAACGAACATAGCAAGATGTACCATCATTTGTGACCTCATAAAAAGGAAAAAAGGAAAAGAATTCAGAGTTAGAATACAAATAGCAAAGTAAAACAGTACCTCTTCGAGTACTTGTGATAATCCCAATGTATAAAATTAAGACTAGTCTCCTCAGGAAGAATTGAATTTAGATATTTTACTGCTTGGGCAAACTCACGGCGCAGAATCATTTCTCGAGGCCTTTTTTCTTGAGTCTGCGGTTTATGTCAGTAAGATGTTAAGAAACACGGAACAGTTTACCACTCACTTTACAACATCAATTTAAAGTGTCAGAAACTAAGTATTACCTTAATAAGGTTCAAGATGGTGATGGGGTTTCCGTATCTATTTTTTAAATCCTTGAAATGAAGTTTGGTAGCATTATACATTGGATCGATCCTTCGCACTGCATTTCAAAGATGAAAAATTAATACATGGTCACGCCACATATGAAGACGAGAAAATGAGCCAAAGGGGTGAAGCACAAATTGCTCGAATAGGCTTACAGTGTATGTCAGGCTTGGCATTGAGGCGAGAAGCCTCTTGTGACCAGAAAAGGGGTATAGATCCCCGAACTTGCACAACTGAGCTTATTCGCTCATATCCAGGTCCAGATCCAGTCTCGTCGACCACAATTTGTTCGGTCTCCACATCATTTGCAACTTGTCCTTTGTCATTAACTCCACGTTTCAAATACCTATCACCAAGTCTACAGTCAGTCACCAAAATGCAGCTCTAATTGCTAAAGAATGCCTCGAACAGTAGAATGCTTATCTGGTAGCAAATTTTCTCACCTTGTACCAGCAAAATGTCTGGATCTTCTCGAAATAAGAAAAATGCTGGACAAGCGTCCGAACGTGCTGAAATTTGACTGCATATTGCACGACAATATTAACGACAACCCTAAGATGAAATATTCAAGGAGGACATCGAAGCTGAATGTTAGCCCAATTCAAATATAAAAGATATAAGCATCAGCAAAGGTCTATAAAAGACCCAAGGACTCCAGAAATCTGCTTCAGAAAATCACAACAATGCCTGTTAAAATATCGGGTGTTCCAGAACGTTACAAGATTAGAAACGGATGACTTTGTTATACCTGCTCAAAGAAACCATGCATCAAAGCAACTGTCCACCGTGTGTTCTTGACCTCCTGGCGAATTCCACGCGAGAGAAACGCATTCCACACGAACATGTTTTCGTACGGCATGCTCGTATCATCTCGTAAGATCTCATTCCGCTGCACACTCTGCATGATGCGATACGTGTAGCTGAAGTAGAAGTCCTTGGTAAGATCCACGCCCTGGAGCAGTCTCTTGTACCTAATTGAAAACACAGCATTGACACCATCAGTACCGCCTAAACCCTAAACATCAAAGAAGTTGCAATCCACGACTGAAGGTAGGAAAGACAACCTTATTTCATCGTGCGAAATAGCAATATCTGTCTGCACTGAACGATCTGGGACTGCGATCAAACGACTTTCTCCAACGGTGTAGATCGCATGTCCACAGAGAGTTCCAACTTGCCGGCGCTTCGTCACCAAAATCAAGTAGTAGCATTCTAGGAACTTTATGAAACCTGCGGTGAAAAACACAAAAAACACAAACAAAACGAGAAGACTGCACTTAGCTTCACGCACATGCGAATACCTTAAGAGGTACAGTACACTAGCACTACTTACAAGCAGAGAAACCTTAGAATAAGCTGAGATGACACTAAAACCCTGGATAAAGAAACCACCGAATTACTCGTGCATGCAGAAACCAAAGCAAGTTCGCAATATTAAAGTGCAAGCCAGCATGTTAATAACCCTACCGACAATGCCGTATGCTTTCGTGACCCGGGTCAATCCTCCAGTCGATTTGTTGCCATCGTCAATCGTAAACAACAAAGCAAAGTGCTCACGTTTCGTGTACACCACAGGGTCCTCACAAAGGCAAAGCTCCGTCGGCTCAGACCTGTCGATCTTCAGCACTCGCCAGTGTTGCTTGCTTTTGTCTCTTCCAACAATGTAAAACCTCTGCAAAACAGAACGCCATTCAGAACGCAAATTTGCTCGCCTCTAACACACAACAATTAAACAGAAAACAGATCGACAGGTTGCAAACTCTCCGGTCAGCAACCGTGCATCTAGACGAAGAGAATTTGCAACCTCACGAAGGAATTCCAGAGCCCGAGAGAGAATCCCAAAACAGAGAAATTAGAAAGAACATACAGCTCTTGTCTTGTAGACATAAAACTTCTCCAGAATGTACATATCAGGATTGACAGCGTTCTCCATTGAGCGATATGGACAATCCATGCGGGGAGGCATCGCCCTTCGCAACCTCGGATTCCACGCCTTCCAAATCACAAACCAATCTCTCACCAAACCCTCCTCCCCGTTACTGTCCAATTATCACTGAATTGGCTACTTCCCGCCCGTGCGTCCTCCATAACCCACCATCCCTCGCTAAATCGTCAATCATCATAGCTGTCTCAAAGTTTTAAACAAAAGCAAAGCTCCATCACTTTTACTTCACTAATTCCAAACTAAAACTCCAATTCAGCGAAAGCTAATTATACAGCTTCAAACAAGAGTGAGCGACCTCTACAATTCTAAATATAAAACTTCAAACAAAGAGTGCGAACTCTTCAAATATTAATTATACAACTTCAGAACAAGAGTTCCAATTCCGCGAAAAGCGTTACCAGTGTACAACTTGCTTAATTAATTCCACCGATCCCCAAAAAGAAACATTCCAGTCTAGCCATCTCTTATATATGTTTAGGAATACAGAGTCACGAGCTTCACTGCAAAAACCCTACTCACTCCTCCACTCCTCCAACTTAGCTCCTCCTCGCAAACTGAATGGCTCCCCCAAGCGCTTGAAGATAAAAGAGCGCGTAGTACCTGAGTCACCAAGGAACGACTAATCTTCACCGACAGGCTACATGATTCGATTTTGGGTTTCGTCGAAGCTGGGCAATCAAAAGCAAAACCACCACCACTTCTCAAAAACAGACGATTGCGGGATTGGAGGCTTTGGAAGAAAGCGACTGGAGGTGCCGTGAGAGCTGGTGGAGGCGTGGAAAGGCCGGGAATCCAGACAACTCACGAGTGTTCCAGTTTTCCAGTAAGGGAAGTTACACTCCCTTAATTTATTATGGTAGTGAGTGTGACACTAATTCACGAAGTCACACTATTTGCAAAATATTTGAGTTGAAGTTCTATTAGTACTTCCACAAAAGTGTGAATTTGTAGTGACGCTGATTTTTCGGTCACACTAATTTTGAGCACTCTTTTTATAGTCTATGAGACCTTAACCCTTAAACATTGAAGTGGGTGTTTTGTGTTCAATGGATGACAAAGAATCTCTCCATGTAGGATAGAACTACAACTGTTCATCCTCGGAATTTTGTGAGAAAAGGGTAGGTCTTCAACAATAGTATGACTTCCAATGAATATTTTTGATTTTTTACAAGTAGATGATGTCACATGGTTCCAAAAGAGAGGATTTCCATAGTCACCAATCCATCCTTTAAAGGTTAAAAAAGATCCTAATTCTAGTCTAAGATAGGGTTAACTCGTAAATGCTAGAGGCATAGATTTCTAGTGTTGACAAAACTTTGAAGTTACATAAAACTTTACCCAGTTAGTATTTTGAATATTATTTTAAGGAAAATTCTTTTGAAATTTCGTTTTAGCATCAAAAATCTGATTTTGAAAATGAATGACTTTGATTTTTCTATTCTAGATGTTGTGCAAGGGGGGCCATTGCAAATCTTGATTTTCTAGTGTTGAGGGCTCTTGGAAATGAGCCTCAAGTACACTAGATCTTCGAGAGAAAAAATCACTTTAGAAATTCATTTAAAAAAATTGTAGAGTAGATTTTGAGAAGCCCTAAATTGATTGAAATTATTCATGTTATGTCTTTCAACATCGCATTTTTTTTGGTGACCTCAATTTTAGATTTGACATGTGAAAAGAGAGTGAAAGATATCAAATCACTTTCACAATTTCAACACTTGCATGATGAAACATTATATTATTTCAATCCATATATGATATTGTCATGTTTTCTTTTCCCATGTGATTTCTAACATGTCTAGTTTGAATCTATACAATTGCAATTCTTAAAAATGATAAAATGGCTTATCAAAATGTTGGCTTTTGTTCAATTTAGAGCAAATTCCAAGAAGCTCAAAAAAGCCTTTGGGCATTTAGGAGTTAAGTTCTTCTAATTAGTATAATTCTTCCTAGTTGTAGTGAAATGGAACAAGATTGGTATGTTCACTTGTTGCAGGGATTTGTTCCAAAATTTTATCATTAAAAGATACATTTACAATACATATTGATTGTTAAGATAAATCTATTATTCCTAAAGGACTATAGAGATCACTACGGGTCTTTTGAGGATTCAAGCTGTCTCAACTTTGAATTAGGAATCTTTGGAAAAAAAAATTGCTATAGCTCCTAATCATCATCTTATATATGTGAAGCTTTGTTTTATATCATTCTGTTAAGTATTGCAAATGTTAAGTTTTTTTTCAATTTTTATGTCATAGTTGGCAACAAAAAATATATTCAAAAAATAAATGTATAATTTTTATTTTATGTAATAGATTAATAATTACATAGAATATTTTTAACCATTATATTTCAAACAAAGAATGAGATGAAAGTTATAAAGAAAAAAATCCTAAAAAGTCATTTTTTGAACTCAATTTTCAAAATTTTCAAAAAAAACAAAGCATAGGATATCTATTGCTTACTAGAAAGTTCTCACCATTAGAATTGACAAGTCTCAATTTCATGTTAAGGTTGATATCAATATGGGATTCCCTTTCATGTTGTACAACCATCCACTTCATAAAATTGTAAAGATGAATATGAATATTTTGGTCATTTTTTTCAAGTTTTTAGCCCATTTTCCAAAACATTGACTAAACTGTGTAAGCTATAGGACACACAGATTTTGAAAGACAAAACTTCACGTTTGGAAAAGGCTTGAAAAGATTTATTTTTAAAGTGTAGGCACTAACTATGATCTTGTAGTTGGTAGGCTTTTCACTCTAAGATTCAATAAAGATGTAGAAAAATAAGTTGTCAATATGATCCTATGATTGAATTCATTAAAAAATAAGAATAAAAATAAGATGAAAATTGTAGACTTGATTTAGAACTTAGTATTTTGAAGGAATTTTGGGCCTCAAAACACCACAATCCTTTGGGGGTTAAAACATGAAGATTTCAATCTTATAAAATTCCTTTCTAAAATTATTGAAAATTTTGAAACATCTTTAATTGGATCCACAATTGGACTATTGGATCCACAATTGGACTATTGGATCCACAATTGGATTGAGAGCTATATACATGGAAATTTATTTGCCAATATCCACTTAAAAAAGTCATGCAATAAACAACCTTTGCCACAACTCATCATGAGGTGCACATTTAGACTTCATCAAGGATCAATACAGAATATTAGAGATGGTTTGTACTAGAAATAAGGTGTTTCTAAACTTATATTTCAACATTCTTCAACTAGAATAATACTTTGAGGAATAAATAATCATATCGTACAAATTTTGATAACAAAACAACATATTGAGAAGCAAGAACTACGAGGTTTGACATATCGTTTGCATCGCCCTAATTAAATCTTGAATCATGCCTACTTAGGTCATAGAGCTTCATGATGTAATATAGTGGAAGACCTCAAGTTAACACTTTCAAGAATCAATGAAAACCCTATTTAGTAGTAATTGAACTATTGGAGGCAAAAAATGGGAGAGAAGAAAGCTATTATAGAGAATGCCTTGGACTTAAATACTTGACCTCAATTTTCTTGCTATGAAAATTGAAATGAATATCAACAAGTTTACAAAATTTCTTTTGTAAATTCTATCTTTGCCAAAAAAATTCTTCAAGGTCTAGCCTATAAATCTAATAATTTAGGTAGAAACACCAAAACAAATAACTTGAACATTTAAATCTATAGGATATAGGGTATTTGTTGAGAAATTGAATACAATGTGTGAGAAAAATAAAGATGAGGAAGAATGCAAAAAGGATTTTTTTTCAAGAATTAACATTTAATTCAAGATAATTGTGGATTTTTCATCTAGACCCATCCCTATCTCATAGCTTCACCTAAAATGGCTAGCTTTGGAACTTATTCCTAATCAAATATGAGCCAATCAAATGTGAGCCAATTAATGGAATCCACTTTTTCAATCAACAATACGTCCATGTATTGTCCATTACAGGGACCCCTATTGTGTCATTACAAGGGGCTTCTTTATTTTATGAGTTTCTACCTTATCAACAATTCTAGAAACCAATTTATTTGTAGATCTCATGTGTAAAAGCCAATGCACTTCTCTTTCTCCTAGTTCACTTAGTCAACACATCATTTGAAGCCAAGGAATAGGTTTACGAAACAACCCTTTACCAAGTGAATCAAAATTGGAGTTAGTTGGCACAAAGAATGAATTTTATCAATGAATTCTTAGTGAAAGGAGAAATGAAATCCATAGTGAACATAAGGGGTTGCATAAGTTTGGAATGATGGACATTTAGTTATAATTTGTAAAAGTGAAAGCTTGTAGATTGCTATTTTAGTTTATAGGTGGTGTAATAATCACATAGAATAGTTATATGAATGGGCCATGATGTATTCCAAAAGCAATCTTCTTGTATTTAAATTGCACCCAATATGGGTTTAAAAAATGTCCTTCACTAATTTAAAATGGAACATTGAAAACAAAACGTTCATCACCATTTTCCTACTAAATAATAGAAAATGGGACATTTATATCTTCTCAATTGTTTATAATTTTTCTTATGTGCTACATTGCCCTTTCTCTTTTCATCTATATTAGGGCTTAAATTCATCCCGACAACTTCCCATTTCGTTTGAACTCCATATAGAGATAGGTATTGAACTTCTACTTATTAGTTTCACATAAACTATACTAGACCCTTTTATAGGGGTGATCTAAAAAACTTAATAACTTTAAGGACCTATGTTGCTCAATAAGCCCATTCAATCTCATGAGCCACAACTATAGGTCTTTGTTATGCTTTCTAGCATGGCCATGAGGCCCATCCTTTCAAGGTTAACTCCATTGATGAGACACACTCCTCCATTCACAAAAGGTAGCTTTTAAAGCAACCTTCTAAGAGCTGATTGCATTTTGGGGAAGCTAAACTCCTTGAAACACTTTCTAGTAAGTATTCATAGGAAGAAAAATGGAATTGACATATAACCCATGTTCGTTTCCTATTTTTTGAAATTAGCTACTAATTTTTGAATTTGAAATGCAGTGGTCACTAAAAGCAACCAGCTCCCGAAATGTAAATTGTTGATGCAGTGAAGAAAAGCAAAATGTACCTATGTGCTAGTGGTCGCTTTTACAACTGGGTCACTTTCAGAGCACCCTACCTTAGAGTGGGTTCTAAAATCAAGTGCCCATCCTACCTATCGTTGAAACACAGCAGTGAATGGTCATCCACCCATTAAAGTAAGTAAATGCAAGATGATTGGTGCAGTAAAAGAAACCAATCAATGTAAACTAGACTTCCTCAATAAAACAAGAAATTAATATTTTGAGCTTGGACATGTCCACTTGGAAATTATTGATTCCAACTATACTGTAATGAGTTCACTTTTAGCAACTGACGAGAACACCTAAAGGGCTTGCTGGTTGCTGTATTGACATCAGTTAACTCTATTTGCAGGAATAGAATTTCAAAGCATTTGTTTCCGTTGCTTGGTTGCAAATTGCGTCCAACTCAAGCCCGTTCTTTGCAGAGACCAACCGTTGGAACTTCCGGAATTATGGTAAGTTACCTCTGGCAGAAAGTGAAGGTCCATTTTCCAGATTAGAGTAGTCCGAGTGACTTCAACTGTTGGACATGATCTTGAGGGAGAGGTGGTGGAACCCATTCTGGTCCAAGAATTTCACCGTCCAGATCTTCCACAACATACTCCTGCAATTTCAGACATCACCATTTCAGTTAAGTATGAGCTAGAAAAATATACGGTGAATAATGATCTGAGAAAAGAAAAAAAATAGAGATGAAGGCAAAAGCATTCGAAGGAAAAGCCCAAATGTTTGTTTTACGAGCTCTTAGACCTCTGGGTGCCACGTAGGACATATATGCCCAATCGTTACATTCAACCACCGTTTTCATCCAATAAGAAGTGTCTAAGAAGACACATTGATTATCGCTAGACTCAAGAATGAGATGACAGATATATGAAGATATCTCCAAGTTCGACAAAATAGATACTTGCTTATCTTTTCTTATCACGTCTCCTTTTCTGCTATCAACTTCTCGAAATGTTGTAAAAGGTATATATTATAGCATATCTAAGTTCTATCCGTAGCCATTGAGGCGTTAAGAAAGAACTCCACAACTGCAAAGACGCATCATCACTTACTTTTGTCAGCATCCGTTTTGCAAGAATGTGGTAATGTCGTTGCCATATCCTTTGAACTACCATAGTCGCCACAAGAACACTGTAAAAAAGCCCAACCACTGCAAATACTGCCAAAGCCACAAGTGCCACGATCATGAGCACAGGAGCTGCTTCTCCAGCACCCGCTATACAGGTGGTGCATTCTCCAAGCGAGCCCGCACATCCTTCACAACACGCGGCACAGTCCGTCCACATGCACAGGACCCCGGGCACACGACAATCCCCGCACACTCTGGAAGTAATACAAAGAATTGGCTTGTAAATAAAATTCTCAAGGAGTATTTCATTGCAAATTATCTTATGCAGTCACATGCTACTCATCATTGTACCCCTCGAGAAAGTTGGAAAACCTACTTGTGGAACAACGTCAAGTGGATTGACTATGAAAGTATACAACCTTTGCAAGTAAATAGAGTTTGGTTAAAAAAATTGCGAAGACAATAAGAATTACCAATCATGTAGGGCTGGTCTAAGTTGGTGAAAATGTTTGCTATACTAATTCCCTATTAAGACTAACGATTTTAACCATCGAGTTAAAAATGTGAAAACATCACAATGGCAATTCAAAAAATACTTCAAAAAAAGAAATGATGCATAAAGTAAAATCTGCAAATTTTCTAAGATAATTTGCAAAGTTGATTCTAGATGTTAAATGTCACACTAAAATCCCAAATTTTAATGTTAGTAACATAATCATAGTAAAACTTAATTACCAAAACCAAAAATGATCTTTAAAATGCTTTAAGCGTATACTTTTGAAATTTTCTGTTAGGGTACAAAGACATAAGCCACGTGACATTATGTAGAGTTCCTACAATTCTTGCACTATTTAGACCACCACAAAAGCATGAGAGCATGCGAGGGAGGGCCACGGATGATACCCTTCACAGCAGCAAAGGCAAACTTCTCGACAGGGTTGAGCCAACTCATTCCGCAAACGTCGATCATAGCAAGTCATAAAACATCCAGATAAGCCCAAAAATACAAGAAAAGCGAGAACACCTGAAAATCATCACAACCAACGTTAGTTAGATCCTGCAAGTTCAGAGGTCAATGAATCATCCAACGTTCAGAGAACGACCAATTGAAAACATGGTTATAACGGTTGCAGTATGATACCATGTTCCACATGGAAATGAAAACGCAACAAGGAACATACCACAGAGGTAGTAGAATGGGTAGTCGTTCACAAATCCCCAAATGTGCTCCAGCTTGTTTCCCATACGGTGATCAACAGTGTACACAACGAATCCAAACAAAGAGATAACCTACACAACAAAGTACATGTGTAAATTGAAAGAGTAACATAGCAAGTCAAACATGAACATTAAAGAATAATTAAAATAAGACAAGTTGCTGTTAAATGTCAACGGACAATCTCAAAATATACCTAGAATATTATTAATAACAAAAAAATATTGAAAATATTACTAGTAACAAAACGAAAGTGCAGAAACCGAGATACTGTACCAGCTGAACCAACAAAAAGATAGACAATATGTCCCGGGTGACGAAGAAGCGGAACTTGAGTGTCCTCCACTTTCTGTCAGCTGGGGTGTGAACTCTGATGTGATATGGGGTCTTGCAAGTTGTGCAATGGCAGAACGCAAACCCTTCCTGAAATGTAGAATCACAGAGTCAAAATCAAACATCGAAAAGAAACCCTGCCTACCATATGAAATTTCAATCAGAAACCTCAGCTATCATTGCAGAGATTGAATCCTTTAGACACAACATCCAAACAACCAAGCTTTTAAGATCAAGTAAGATTAATTTACATATCTAACACAATTCATTTCCAGCTGTTCAAGAGTACATGGCCAGTCGTCGCATTAGACAAAATTGAATACAAATGGACTCTAGAATTTGGTGGAAAAAAGAAAACAAGACAATTTAGGATGGAAAAAGGTACCTTGATCGAACGCCAATTGTCGAGGCATTCACGGTGTACGTACTTCTGAGAACCTTTACACTTACATGGTGCGATGAAGTCTCTGCCTGGAACTACAATCTCATCAGGATTCAATGCTTTCTCAACAGATACAAAGAACTTGCATATCATTGTCATCAACCTACAACACCTACTAATCAATATTAGCAATCAAAAACAGCAGCAGACCCCATCCCGGCTTCAAGGAACCCTTCAAAGACCAAAATACATCAGAAACCCTACAAAGTGAAGCAAGTAGGGTGTGCGATAAGGCCAGAATAGCTTCTAAGGATCTAATTAAGAATTTACAAAAAGTATTCCCATACAGGTTGATCTCATTAACCTTCGCTTTTTACAAATACACTAGAATCCTCTATTCTTCAGGTGAAATTTCATCGCCTATGGTACCTATAGAATGTCAGGCCTGCGCAGCGGATCCCCTGTACTACCCTTGACCGATGACTATGGCTTTCTATAAACTAGAGAAACAACAAATTCCTATTAAATCTCAGAAAACTCAGCAACAATGAATTCTAAAAGGGCTAACAATGTGAAGCAACATCAGACTGAAGGCATATCCAAAATGAGGTTGCTTTGATTATTAAAAATGCATTCAGATCCTCAATACTTCAGACTCGACATCATAGCCAAGTCTACGCAGCGGATCCTCTACTACTCCAGTCCCAAGACTATGATTCTCTACAAAACAGAGAAACAACAAGTTTCTACCAGCTCTTCCGCCCTTCATAATAAAAATTCACCAGTTACGAAATTCTCTTAAAAGGGTAAGGATATGAAGTACCATCAGTCTCGAGACAAATCCGACACTGAGGTTGCTCCCCAGGTCCAGCCTCCAAGTCGACCTCATCTCTGTCCATCATCAGAGGCCGACGCTCGATCACGTCCATATTCCCCACAGTTTCGGAAGACGCACTCGGCGCTTCCATCGCGTCCTTCTTCTCCATTGCAATCCTGCTCAAATACCAAGAAAAATCCTAAATTTCTTCAAAGTTTCGCCAATTACGCCAATTTGCGTGAAGATATCCAATTCCTACTACTACAATTCCATACTCTTCGTTGCGAGATCGGTACTCAACTCCAGAAATCGTGATCCTCCACCGATAGGGTTTCGAATTAGGGTTCCGAAGTTCGTGACGAAAATTTTACTTCAGAATTCGAAGCGCACATCAATGAATTCTGAACAACGACTACTCCGCAAACCTAAGCTTCTGACACTGATCGCCATCTTCCTCGATGACGGTAACGATACTTGAATTTCTTGAGGCGCAAGTTGGCCTCATGCACGAGAGTCAAAATGTCAAAAGTTTGCGCAAAACAAGGGTTTATGGTAACTGCACTAAAGTCGTTCAATAAAGTCATTTAAGCCTGTTACTACCGGACCCAGGTAACTTGGCAGAAAATATTTCGAGGAACTTGGGAATTTATTTTGAAATTTTAAGGGACAAAATAAAAGAAACTTGTGAAATATTCCTAGTTTAACAAGTCTTGAACCTTACTTTCCTGAGAAAATTAAATGTTTGTCAAAGAAGTGTCAAAATTGCAATCAAGATACAATACAATATTAGAGAAGGTTCCTATAAATCTATAATTAGCCCTTCAGAGCCCAAATCGTTCTTTTAAATAATGCATATATAATAAAGTAGCTCATTTCTAGAATACAAATTGTATGTTCTTATTTCCTATATTCTTAAGGCCTTTTTTTCATCATAATCCACTCATAATTATCTTTTTTGTTGCAAGCAACAAAAAACTTTACTAATTATTTATTTTGCAAATCTAACTCTAAGATCTTGTACTAGACTAGCATAGTAGTAGGGGGAAGAAATTTCAAAAATTTTCTCTATGTAGATTGTAAGATATTTGCATTTGAAGTGAAGACAATGGGTTTTTGAGCATGTTTTTTGACTAGATTATTTGACTTTGAATCTTCTTAATTAAAATTTTTTGTACTGAAAGCTTAGATTTAAAAGAAAATTATGTTTAAGACTTGATTTGAAAGTCTCAGAAAAAGAATTGAAAAAAAAATACTTGATATCTATTCTTTAAAAAGTTATTAAGTAGAAGTTGGTATGAGATTGAAAGAAAAAATAAATTGTTAATAGCTCTAAGATTGAATTGAAACACACTAATTCCAATATTGAGATTGTTGGAACAAGCATATTTAAGACTATGGAACTTTTTTTCATCATAAAAATTGAACTTGGTCACAAATTCAATACCTTATTTTCTCAAGAAATTTCTATAATTGCCTACAAAGCAAGAATCTCCATAACTTTTACATCACTAATCCAAATGGAATGAATCAAAGCTTTCTACATAGACCAAAATATAATTTATGAAAAAAAATTAATAATTATTTCAAATTTTTGTGGATTTTTTTCTACCTGCTTTCTCTTATTTTGAGCTTCTTATGGCATAATTTTTGTAAGGTAACCAAACCCAACTTTCTAAAAGCAACAATGGAAATGACAAATACATCAAATGTGTCCATCCAACAATTGGTTGGAATTGTCAACAAAGTTAATACAAGAGGGCCAAGCACAAATGGAGTATTGGATGCAAGTCACGCAATAGGCTAATGCCTTCTAAAAACAATCTCTTCTCTTGCACCTTGATCCAAAAATAGTTGCAATTATGAATTGGAGGGGAGCACTAGGTCTATGTCCAAAGATGACAAATCCTATGATGACACTATAGCTGAAGATGGTGAGATTCCCAGAGATCGTGATTTTAGAATGCCTTGACAAGGCCCACCACCAGAATTTGAAGTGGATTGGCTAAGTGTAGGAGAGCCTAATGTAGCCGGTCCTATCTCCATAATTAGGGGTACAAGATGCTCAGAAGTTGATTATGGTGAGTGTGTCATCATATTTTCTTATAGAGTTAGAGCCCATAGCTTATAAATATCATGTTTTTAATATCCATCATTATATATTGTTGACTACAACTATATGACAAGCAAATCCTTTTTTTAACATGGTAAAATCTTTACTTGAAAGAGGTAGCTTTGCTATTTTAGATTGCTCACATGACCCTCTTCTACTCAAAATGATGCTGTTTCCAACTATGTGATCAAAGTGTTAGGTTTCCATAGTAAATACAATCATGGTTCATTGAGAAAATTGATACTAAGCACTATCCAAGAGGAACAACTATATACAATAGATGATGGACTAGATGTCCAATGGATGGTGTGCCCCTCTAGGGGATGGCTTTCAAACTCTTCCTTATAATTATTTATAACTTAAATAGTACAAGTATGTTTCTTCACAGAAACTAACTTTCTTAATTCAAAGAGAGGCCCTTCAAAACTGACATGAATAATCAAATAGTATAATAATCTTTAAAAAAAATTTGTACTTATAATTTTGCATCACAATTTCATAGAACCAATAATCACAAAAATCACAATCAATTCACATTCAATCATGCTTAGAAGGAATTTTGAATTTTTGATTTCATATTTAATCAATATATATTGATTTAGGATTAGTGCAATGATAGATCCCATATTCCCATCATATCTAAGTATGTAATTTTTACCTATGATAAAATTTTCATATATTTCTATTTTATATTATTATTCAAAAATACAACCCAATTGTCATGTCACTATTGTTATTTGGGGGAGATTTATTACATTCTTTACAATCTTTAGCTCAAAAAGAGAATTTGGATTTGAAAATTGAATATCTAAGTTCTTCTCTAGGGGTTTTACAAATTAGCAAAGAGATTTTCTAAAATATCATAGTCTTTCTCTTATACATGTGTTCAAAGTTCACATTGCACTTCTTTGTGTTCGCACATGGGATCAAAGAAGATTATTTTCTAAAACAACTCTTGAAGAATTTATTTTGAGTGTAAGTCAATTTTTTTATACTTTTTTGAGAGTTTTCTTAATTTTTCATTTTCATTTTTTCCCCTCTCAAGTTCCAGATCTTAGGGAGACAGTGCTCTCTCAAAATGTAACAAATCAATAGATAATTCTTACAATCACCTTGAACACCTATATAGTAAAATTGAAATATTAAGAGATTCAAAATTAATTGGAAAATAATTTCATAATCAACAACCTTTCTATGTTCAATTGAATTTTAAGTCTTTTTTTTCTTTTTCTACTATTACATTAGAATAATAGTTAAATTCAAGGCTAGAAATTAAAAATAAAGATATTCCATATTGTCTTGTTGTGTTGCATAAGTAATACAAAAAATATATTAGAATATTCTATGGTATTCTTCTATAACACTATAGAGGTCTCAAAACCAAGCTCAAAATCTGTCACTTAAAAATTTTGCTACTAATTAAACATCTTAGAGGGCTCTTTTACAACACTTGCATTGAAATTGCATGCTCCCATCTTATATGGAAATTTCCCAAAAAGTATTCTGCAAATTCCAATAGTAGTGTTCATAAAAATAGTAAAATTTATAATTATTTAATTTATTTCCAAAGAACATATTTTTGGTTTACCATTCTTTGTAATATGATTAATTCCAAACTAAACAAATTCCATAGTAATGTAATAGTACTAAAAAGATTTCGTCAATGTAGAAGGTTTCATAGAGAAGCTTTTGGAAAGTCATCAAGTGCAAACATATGAAAATGTGATACTTTGGGTGATGGATGAAATTGTGACACTTTGCACAATAAAATAGATATAAAGTGGCCACTTGTTTCAAATGCTTGCAACCTTGATACTTGACAAAAATCCAAAGTTTGGTATTTGAACAAGTGATGATTTTGTAATGATATGTAGTCCATTGCTTGCATTGTTGACTAGTACACTACTAAAGTAATTAGATAAAATTGTCTCATATAGAATGTATAGATGACCTCTACTCTTAGATAAAATATGAAAAAGCATATATAACACCCCAAATTGTGAAGAGTAGAAATACAATATGGTAAAGTTGAGGACTATTTCAGGTAATGGATGGATTCATTCATGGTAATTAAGTAATACGGAGGTGGCCGGTTTTGTAAGGAGACAATTTTTGGTATTTTGTGGGTAAAGATTTTTGTGAACATAACTTGTTGTTTGGGCAATGCCACCAATGTGTTGATATTTTTTATATATTTACACAATAAACAACATACAAATTTTGGATTCACTAAGGTTGTTCTTTTATCCCCTTACAATTTTCAACTTTGAAAATTTATAACCTATTCATTTTGCCTCCAAAATTCACACAATTCATTGCATTTCTCTTCAAAGAATACACCAAAGTAAACAAAATTCATGAATTTTCTTGCATGTCTATTGTGCTTAGATCTTATGAGATTGATTTTTGGTGTAGATACCTTATATAATCCTATTCTAACTCTCTTTTCAATTAAACAACCATCACTATTAAATCCGAGGGAGAATGTATGCATCTTATACAATTATTTGATGCAATTGATATCTTTATCTATGGATGTCACAATTCCTAAGTTAGCATTGGGATGACATTAGAGGACAAATGGACACTAGTTTTTTTATTGCCCTCTAGGAACACAAATAAATGCATATAGGTTGATGAAATTCAAAATTCACAACTAATTCTACAAAGGTTCCACAAATATGAAACAACTTTGATTTGATGTGTTCATGAAATTTTACCTCTTGCTTCTATAGAAGATTGACTAGAATTGTTTTAAGGGATTCAACATCTCTAATAAGGGAATAACTTATATAATGCTTAGGACACTTCAAGTACACCCCACTTTATTTTCACAAAAGAGTGTACCACCTCTTTTCCTTTAGTGTTTCACTATTTCATAAAATCATCATATAAATAGTTTATGGTAATTTCTTACTTCTAATTGCAATACTATATCTCTTAAGATGCATGTGGCTGAGCTAATTGTACTTACTACAAAATACAAACACTCTTTATTCATGCTCATCCTATTACCTAAAGTATCCTTCTCGGCTTCACAATCATAATTTCTCGATCTCTCAATAGGAACTACCAAAAGGAATGCATGTGAAACAATAAACAACAAGGTCTACTTTGCTACTAAAGAATTGCATTGATGTTCATCAGCATTTAGCATATCTTACCAGTTGTTATCCATAATTTTTAGAGACCTAGAGTAATCCAAACAAGTAAAATGGAGGAATCATTTAGTAAAACTCTCTTACCAAAAAGAGGTTCAAGTTTACCCTCTAAATGTCTAGATTCATCTCCAAAATTGATGATTTGAGAAAAATCATTACAAACTACTATTTGGAAGCATATTTCGGAATTGATATACAAATAAAAGTTGTAGACCAAGAGCTGTAGATTTCATCCGTACTGTTAGATTCACCAATGCTATCACTAGTATTTTTTTTATAATTTTTGAAAGGGAAATTTCAAAATTCCTCCAAAATTTGATTACAAGCAAAATATTATCAGTTTTTGAGTAAAATTTGTTGCAATCAATTTGAAATGAGGTTCTCTTCACAAGATGTTTTTTTGAAAGTTTTGTTTTCTTAAAATCTATAACCTCATTTTGACAAATCTAATTTTGAACTAGAGTCAATACAATTTTGGCTTGGTCAACCACTTGACATCCTAGCACATTTGTAATTTTAGAAAAATATATACTCTAGTAACACCAAATCCAAACCTTACATAGGATAACAACTTGGTAAAGTATCTCCACAAATTAGAATAATTTTCATCCAAGCAATTAGGAGGACGAAACTTGAGTTTCAATCTATTCATCTCCAGAAAATGAACGTCAGAACGCTTAGGGGTTAAAAACCCAACAGGGACACATGTTACGTAGTATACTCTGGCCAAGACCCATAGAACTTGCAAATGAAATACAACGCTCAATGATTGGAAATTTCCCAAGTTTCAAAAGTAAGGCAACTTCAACTACTTATGAGGCCATCAAAAGAAATGAACAAACTCATAAATAGGGCTGGAATTGGATTGAACTTGCAAGCACACTTGCAGTACCTTCCTGGTCAACTGGGATTGCTGTACATGACAATGCTCCCATAGAGCAATTACAACCAACTACAAGGCTATGAACCAAACAAAAGCTATACTTTCAAACTGAATGTGTACACACCCAAGCGAATACAGAGAGCGACAATGCTATACTTCTGGAATCCAGAAAGCTGCGACAATACTGATACGGCAATGCTATGCTTCTAGAGCTCGTCTTTTGTGGCTTCTTCTGTTTTGTCCCAAGGAAGAGGAAATACTAAAATAGCATCCTCATGGGGAGTGTTCCAGGTCTCGTACATATATCTGCTCTCCCACCCCCAAAACAACCACATGCAACACTCAAAGTTTACTACATCCTTCTCAAACAGACCGCATAACGTCTAGTCCGGTGGCCAAGGCAATCATGTCAGTGCCCACTTCGATAGTCACAGAAGAATTACCTCTAATCCTTCACTTCGTTTCAAGTCCTTAGATCAATAGAAAAGTACTGATTTAGACATTCTTGCTTGAGTAAGACGGCTTGGCATTATACTCTTGACCCACCAGCATTATCTAGGAAGAATTCATCATGTATTTACTAATCATCATTAGGGAAATCTCTTTAATTCAGGCAGTGTAAATTATCTACAAATGGATGTAGCAGAAACCGTCAGTAATTAAGGCTCAGTGCTTACGACTTCATCGGAGGCCTGGAGATGGTAACATAGAAATGGAAATCTTCATCTTTAGTGTTGAGCACCTGTACCCGTTTCCAAATTCAAGCAGTAGATAAGTCAATCACACAAACTTCATCACACAAATGAATAGCATGCAGTAGAACCAGTTAAAAACACCGTTTGGAAATCAGAATCAGGATTATGGATCCTAAGTCTTGCGATATTTATATAAACTTGATGTGAACTTCACTCGGGAAGAAATAAAGTACTGGCATAAAAAGGAAGGCAAGAGACCAACAAGATTTCACAGTAGCTTGACATTGCAATATCTTAAAGCCATGTTTACAGAATCTGGATTCAAATTATAATTTCCTTTTTACCTCGTGAAAACAGTACGCCCTCTCCACACCTAAATAAATATTGGTAAGAGGAGAATTCAGTACAAGAGCTGCCAATACCTGATGAACTGCATTCACTGGAATGGAGAACGTCGAGTTGGCAGAGACCGGGGTAGCAACAGGTTCTCCGGGGAATTGGCTATCTGATGGAGGAGCAATGTACACAGTACCACCTCCTTTGAGGACTATGAAGATTTCTTCGCAGTCGTGGCGATGGATCGGTGTACCAGCCCCAGGTCCAACAGTCTCCACCCACGCTTCCACCTGAAAAAACACACACAAGGGATTCAACAAACTAGGAATTCAAATGATCATCATATGAAATTTGGGGTGCCCATTTTGCTGCGACATTAAAGAGGTCTGGGTGGAATGAAGTTCGATAACATGTTGCTTCTCCAACGACTTAAAGAGTCTTCATCACCCATTTGCATCATTATAAACCATCTGTTTAACTCTTAAACGGCGAATGTAATTAGATTCTGAAAAAGCAATGATTCAGATAGGGCGAAATTCAATATCCCCAAAAGGACATTGTATGAGTCGATCAAACAAAATCAAAATATAGACGAAAGAAAGTTCCCATCTGACCTAAT
The DNA here is from genome assembly GCA_963920665.1 of Straminergon stramineum. Classification (NCBI taxonomy): domain Eukaryota; kingdom Viridiplantae; phylum Streptophyta; class Bryopsida; order Hypnales; family Calliergonaceae; genus Straminergon; species Straminergon stramineum. The sequence continues at coordinate 2,605,912 of OY987271.1, forward strand.
GCAAAATGCTTTTAGAAATATAATTACCTCTTTCTGGCCATCTTGAAATGCTCCAGCGAGTGTGATATGAGTTAAACCGGGAATCCCATTGAATTGCTCCAGATTCTTCACCTCTTTCACAACAGTCGACTCTGTTTCACACGCACCAAGAAACGATCAATCAATACCTCCGAACCACCCATACTTTCATAGACCCTAAATCTCAAATCCTACCTAAAAAACCCACCCCCACAAAGCAAACAAAATCCCAGGGGTAATTCCAAACCCCAAACGAATGGAACGAACGAAAACCGTAGTTATAGCTAAGAATGCTCTCCTGACACACATTCGCAAAAAAGATCAAAAATCTCAGCAACTACATTCAAATTTCTTCATTATGAACTTCTCTGAAATAACGTTCCAGAGTATCTGCAAACTAGTCGACCATTCAAACTGAAAAACTTGGAACCCCAAGACCTGTCACATATTCGGACAACCCAAAACCTCTCAAACCTCTCTTTTCTAATACCCTCTCGAAAACATCCTGCAAACTGTCATCACCCGTAGCAGACATTCAAGCTATGCCACAGGGCAAAGTCAGCACCCCGCAAGTGGTAAGAGTAGCGAGATTTGACCACATTCTACTCCAATCCAAGGAACAATTCAAAACACACATACACACCTGCAATCCCAAAGACAAGCGCGCTAATCACAAGCACGCACAACACCGAGGACGCCATCGCCATCGTACTAATCAGCAAAATTCAAACCACCATCCACAAGCCCTCGGGTAAGGCCAGTGAAGCTTCAGGTAACTTAAAGCTTTGAATGCAAGTTGGGTTACGGGAGCAATTAGTGATGGCGATCTTGCACAGGAAGATACCAAGGTATCTTGTCGAGTGGTACCGATTCCGACCGAGGCTGGTGCGCTGGAAATTGCCCAAGACAAGTGGCAGAAGCAAGGGTTGGCGAAACGGATCCACTCAGTAGCAACGAAGACTTGATTGGGGGTGGGGGACTTCGGGATCGGCGCAAGCGGAGGAGAGTTCAGCCCGTCCATTGATCGGGAGATTCGGACTTCCGGGATTTTCCTCTTTGGACTTGGTGAATGGACTTGGTGAATGGACTTCATCTGGTTTGGAATCTTGTACGGCAGTGCAGAAAGCGATATGCTGGGGTGGAGTCACCACTCACCAGTGGTGAAGCTATTAAGGTAAACCTGCCTATGACAGGCAGAATTAGTGATCTGAACTGTTGCCATTAGCAAAATGATTCAGATTTTTTTTCCATACATAGACATATGTGAGAATTGAAGGAAGCAATTTAAAATTTATTTTTTAGACAATGTAAGAATTTTTTATGAATTTTTGAAGTGTACAGCCCAATTGGCCCAACAGAGTCTGTAGACGACCCCAAATCAGCAAAAAGGTTTTTCATAATGGTCATCTTACCACCTAAAGCAGTTACAACATTTTCTAACATGGCTACAACATTTCCTAACATGACCATGACATAAAGGAATAAAAAAATAGCTTTTTATGACCAATTTACACTTGAATGATGTAAGTGTCCTATGATAGTCACTAATAACTCCATGACCATCTCCCAAGACAAGATTATGACCACAAATCAATCTAATGTAGTCCTAAACTCATTTATCAAAAAAATTTGCCATGGGTTGATGTAAGACTCTAATGGGTGGTTTTCTAGATGATTGCATTAGGCAGTTTGCCTATCATGAGGTGCATTCTTTGGTGAGAAGGTTATGCCTATCATGAGGTAATTTTCCTTTAAAGTCATTCATGGGACATCTTATGAATCTGGACATTCAATGGATGGATTTATGAATTTTTTTGAGAGCTTATTGTTGGAGCTATAGAAAACAAAGGACATGCATCCAAATGTTTTGACAAAGCAATTTTTGTCTATTCTTCAAGAACATAACTAGCATGATCATTTGGTTATTCTTGATTGTTGTGCAAGATTTTGAATTAGTTCATATAAGGATGGGAAGAAAACGAATACTTGTAAAGAAAAAGATCTTATGTTTAGATTTTTCTCAAGCCATATTTGATATTGCCCAAAACACTTCAAATCTACGTCTCCCTTCTAAATGACTCATCATAGGGTTAATGCTTGAATCTATATTCTAATTTTTGCACACTTGTGCACATTTTTGCTTTTATCTTTGCAAATTGATGTCATTTACTTCAATTCCATCAAATTGTAGTAATGAAAAAGGTTATCTAGTTCAAATTCAAATATAACTTACGTACTTTGGATGAATGTAAAGCTATTCAAATTAAACAATATCTAGAAGTAGTTGTTCATCATCTCAAATATGGACATTTGAGTATTTTGGAACTAAGAGTCTATTCATCTTGGATCCCACATATAGTCTATAGAGATTAGAAAGAATCGTCTAGAAAGCTCATTTAAGTTGCCTCTATGTATTGGTCACACTATTTGAAAAAAGGTTTGGTTGGCTTTATAGGTTAGGCAATCCAAACTTGGAATGGATGGTAAACAAAATCAAGACCCATGGGATGAAGGGAGGACCATGTAGGGTTTTATTTGACTCTCCTTCTTGTTCACTTGATTGACAATTAAGAGTTTCAATTGCAATGGGAGATTTTGTCATATACAACCACTCTTTCTCTAAACTATTAACCCTAGAAGGACGGGCTAGTCATCGTGGAAATCAACCTTTTTGGTATTGTGTGAATTATTTGTTTAAACAAACTCAAGAGCACTCATTGGAGGTCAAAGTATTGCACAAGACCTATCCTTTTACACAAGGTTGCTAGTAGGCGAGCCTTTGAGCTTGTGAGTAGGAATTTTTGGGGGGAGAAAAATGGATGAGGGACCTATGACCGTGGGTCCAGGTAATTTTTTTTCTTCTAGAAATGTAGGTTCATTTTTCCAAAATTTAAGTTGTATACAAATAAGGTTATAAAATTTTTTATAGCAATAATCGATTGTATTTGATTTTGATAGCAATTACGCAATGCAAAAGTATAAATGAAAATTTAACACACCTAAGATGTAGTTATAAAATACACAAATCCAAACTTAATGAGAATGAACATATGAATCTTGAAAAAGTCAAGAAAACTTATCATGGTAGTAACATCCAATGTTGTAGTTGCTTCAAATTTTTGAATTTTGTTTATTTTAGCCTTACTGGTGAGAATAGGATGTAGATCTAGTTTAATTTCCCTTGAAAGATGTTACATAGATAAATATTCCATATGAAAAGCTAATAGGCATGTAGAAAGATTTGAACAAGCTAAGATCCAAAGTAAATCAAATAGATGGATGCACATTTTCAAGTGAATAGTTGCAATCTTTCTTCTTGTCTTTTAGAAGATTGTATGTCTAAGAGTCGAATAGCTCTCAAACACTCTTATTTTGTGTCTAAAGTCAAATACTCAAGCATAAGCTTTGCTTAAAAAACAATTTGTTGCCATTACTATTAATATAAATTATTTTTTTTTTTCAAATTATTTGTGTGGCAATTTTTCCGGGGGAGCCAACTTCATAGGTAGTGAGCTTGGTGTATCAAGTTTAATTGATGGTGAAGTTGCAGGGAGGTTATCCTAGTTGTGCAAGTTCAGCCAAATTGCAATTGTGAGTCAAGTTGCTTGTACTATTGTGTGGGTAAGAATTGTAGATTGATCAATTCGTTTCAATTGAGTTGGCTTGATTATTTATTTAATTACTAAGTAGATAACAGTAAGTTAATTGTTCATTGAATAATTTAAACAAATTAACTGTGAAGTGTGGATTCAAGTTGAACTACTAGTTTGTGCATTATTGATGGTGAGTCTAATTAACCGATTCAGTATATGTATGGATAATTAGGCGGGTAGCCAATGTGATTTATAAAGTGTAGTGTAAAGTCTGTGAATCAACTTGTCCAGTGATTCCAGTATCTAATTGATCAAAGGGACTAATTGATTATCGTGAGGATATTCCAGATTATATATATATTCATAAAATTGATTCTTAACCCCTAAAGGACCATTTGTCCCCTCGGGGGACAATTTGGGTCCATACAAGTTCCTACTGTCTTAGTTTTTAGTGATATTTTTTGAAATTTTATGAGGTTGAGTATTTATGCAAGAGCTTTGTGAAAATATATTTTTTATTTTAATCGATCCCCAGGAACAAAAGTTATGGTATAATAAGCAAAAATAGAGTTCAATGGGCAGCACCAAAAAAATCACTGAAAGTCAACATAATTTTTTTTCAAATTTTTTTCTTAAAGATTATATTTTTGTCTACATGTGAAGCTTTGTTTCATTCAATTTGGACTTATAATGAGAAAGTTATGGACAATCTTAGTTTTTCGGGCAATCTAAGCACACTAGAAGAAAATTGCCTCGTAGTTTTCTTCTAGTGGCATCTTCTTGAAAAAATAACTTCTGGAATTCATTTTTTAATGCAATTTTTAGAATTTTTCTAAAAAAATTGCTAGACAAGGTTAGATTCTCTTGCTAGAACAATCTCACTATTGGAATTATTGTGATTCAATTCCATCTAAAAACTATTAACAATTTAGTTTTTTCTTCAATCTTGAATCTACCTCTTCTTAACAATTTTTTAATGAGTGAAAATGAAGTGATTTTTTTCCAATTTTTTTTTGTAGATTCTCAACTCAACTATTTAACATAAATAAGTAGAAAATCAAAATCCGTAGTGCAAAAAATTTGAACTAAAAAGATTCAAAGCCAAAAAATCTAGTCAAGTGAGGTGCAAAAAAATTTGTTTTCTTCACTTTAAATGCATATATCTTGCAATTTGCTTAGTCAAAGTTTCTGAAATTTCTTCCATGTATTTATATACTAGTCAAGTATAAGATCTTATGGTTGGATATGCAAAAAATAACAATTTTTAATGTTCTTTTCTCTTTCCAATAGAAATGACAATTTTGAGTGTTTTTTGATAGGAAAAACACCTTGGTCCTTTAGGGGTTAAATAGGCAGGTAGCCAAATCAAAATTTCAAGTTATGTGTAAGAAACTGCAAATTTATTTGCTTGATAGAATTGGTGAATTTCTATGGACTAATTGCATTGATGAATTATGTATATATGTTGTGTGTGGAAATTGGATACTTGATTTAGTCTAATTGCAGTAAATTTGGTGAGCAACTTACAGATTAATTGTGTATGTCTAAGATGTGGATAACATCTATTTGTCAATTTGCTTGTGTTAAATTTTATGTGCAAGAGCAATTAGCTTATTAGCTCAATGTGAATAGAGAATTGTGTTGGTCAAATTAACTAGATAATGTGGTAGGCTCGGTTAGAGTAGTGTAACTAGTAAATCCAATAGTCTTGCATTTGGAGATTAGTGTCAATAATGGTCAATTTATCTTAGTCAAGTTGTGGAAGTTGAACCTATGGTGTAAATAGTATAGTCCAATTGGCGAATAATTTACAGTTAAGGTGAATTAACTTAAGCAATTGAGAATAAAAAGCCAATTCCAAAATTGGAAGAATTTGATGCAAGATCAAGTAATCTACGAGCAAATTGGGTCAATTATCATTATCAATCTTTGTTAAGTTGACACATGAACTATGAGTCTTGCATCTATTTGACTAATTTACAATATTGACACCATTACCAGTGTCAAGTGGATAAGCACATTGTTCGCTCTAAAAGACAAATCAATCACGGCGAGTAGTCAGAGAAAGCACGGTCTTAGGTACTGGTCTAGTAGTCATGTGGTCATTGGTCTCCAGTCGTGACAAATTGATTAAAGTAAAGCTTGGATAAAGCTAAAGACAAATTGATTGGAAAAGCTAAAGCTATGGGTTTGACATGAAGAATAAATTGACTAAACCAAGAATGGAATCATAAACTTTTCATGCTTTACATACTAGGCAAATTGATAGAAAATATAGATTTGATATTTGCATTCTAAATTAGCAATTAGGCTAATAATATAGCACGGACTAGAAGAGGGAAAATAAAGAGGAATTAAAGTAATAAATAATTTTCCTAACAGTTTATTGTATTTCAAATATATATTTCGGTACATTTGATTACGTTGATAGTGCATGCATTGTCAAGACAAATTGATCAAACCTAAGGAATTGACCAGAGGATTTGCCCTGAGCCAAAAGCACACTATATAGGATGGGGACCACATACATGGAGTCTATTATAAATAGCATTGGGGATGGACTGAGATTATTTGACTAAGAGGTATGGGTTTCTTTTGTTAAAACTTCAAAACAAATTATAAAACGAAGTAGATAAATATTCAAAATACGAAAACAAGTGACCTTAGTCAAGCAAATGTTAGACTTATTGACCTTTCCTTAGGAATTACCCCCCTATACTATATTTCCCTGGGTTTTGTCAAGTAGGCAAAATTTCCATTATAAATGTCGAAGGCAAGTAGAGACAATTCATACCCATCCACTTATTCTTCACCATTTTGTATGTTTGAAATAATCCGGCAATATTGTTTTTTGAATAGGCACACCATAAATAAAACATTATCATGCAGTTGTGGTCTATACATGCATGTCTACAAAACTACATGCTGATTGAAGACCCTAATACTCCTCTGAATTCCACAACAATACTGTAGTTGGCGGATAAGACACCCCCAACATAGACAAATTTTTTTGGCAATCAAAAAGCATGATGTCTACTCTCGGCCTCTAATTTTACTACACTATTATTATGCAAGACTTCCCTATTGACAACTACAAACATGTAGTATTTAATAAATTTAATAAACAACCCATACAATGTTCATATCAATGACCTTATAAATGAATTTGCAATTTAGAATCCAAAACATTTACCTTCTTCAAGAACTCTATTACCTTAGTGTATTATATTGGAGTCTCGAGCTCCATGTTCTCTATGAGATCCTCCTCAGAGATGTTGAGGATTAATTCTTCAGTGTTGTCCACCTCATTTTCACTGAGAACAATAGTTTGTGTCCTATGAACAATCACTTCTTCTATCACCTCTGAGAGTGTCGCCTTCCTCTTCACTCTGCTCTAAGATCCACCTTGCATTTGAAAGCCATGATCCAATGTGGAAGACGCCACCATTAGACTTTTTATGCCTCAGTCCTTGGCCTTCTCTTCGTCTCTTTTTCTGCCAATTTTGCCAATTGCTCCACTTTTTTTCCCTTTATAGTTAGGATATCTAGAACCCAAGCTTCTTTCTTCTTATCAATAGCGTCCCTCCTCGCAATGACCTTCCTCTTTTCTTTGTCTATGAGTCTTGTAAACTCATCAACCTCTAAGTCAATAGCGTTGAGGCCTTGAAAGGATTTCTGCAGCTTTACCTCCAACATATGAGTGAAGGTGACATTGCAATCCACGTACCACCCTCCACTACAAAGATGAGCTATTGTGTAGGTGTGCAATTGGTTTGAAGTATACATGCACTCCGTTGAACTATAGTCTAACCATGTAGATAAGAACAGAGGAAGATCTTTCTCAACGATTATACCTTTTGCTTTAAACTCAAGCTTGAAGTAACTCCAGGAAATAAATGAATAGTCATTAGAAACAAGTTTGGAACTTCAAAATTAAGGCAAAATGATTCCTACATTATTATATATGATAAATAAAGATTGAGAATATTAATAGGAATGGAAAGAATTTAATAAGGAAATACTTTGACAACAATATCAGTCTTAGAACCACTAGAACATCTTGGAATTTAACAAAAAATTTGGTAAACTATTTTGAGTTCCTAATGGTAAGGTGTAGAAACGAACATGTAACTAATGAACATCATCATAAGATTTGGTGTCATATAATCTATATAAAAGCTCCCAATATATTCTAGAAGTGTGGGTGATATATAATGGCTTGTGTCAGCACTTCTCAATAGAGGACATGGGTGATTGGAAGAAATACTTGTCCTATTTTTTGTCCCCTTGTTCTCAAATGGGTGTTTTTCTACTCATAGATTTTGCATTGTTTTATTGTTTGGCATGAAATTTGGAATGAAGGTTTATACAATAGTTGCAAACATTGAATAATTTTTTCAAATTTTTCCAAATTAGTTTACTATTCTTAAACTGCCCTCAATTGGATGTCTACCTTGGCCATTTTGGAGTTTTTAGTCCTATTTTTAATCCAAAATTGCACATTTGAAGCCAGAATTGGACATGTTAGAGGTTCATTAACATTACAAGGATTTACGATGAGTTTTTATGAAAATAGCAACATGTTGGTTGTACACATGGGGTCAAAGTCACCTTCCTTCATGCAAAGGCTAGGAAGAGGGAAAAAATTTCCTACATGAATTTTTTGATGCAATGTGAGCACAATCTTCTCTAGCAAAAGGAATTTTTTTTGAATTAATAAAAATAAAAAAGGTCCGCAAACCCCTATTCTACTATTTTTTTGCTCCCAATGGCTCTTGTAGTATCCCACAATAATTTATAGTACTATATAATACTGAATCAATGGTTTAGATTTGCAGGCTTCTCGAATCAATGGTTTAAATCTACTGGTGCATTGTCGACACACAATATCGGTGGTTTTCTATAGTATTGTTAGTCCTATCGCTAGGAACTGCATTTTTATGGTAGCAAATTGCTCAATGCCATGTAAATCTTCATTTGAAGCCATTGAAACCTCAATCAAAAATTAATACAGAAGTAGTATTCTTTCTCACTATGGATTATTTATTGTTTACACATTTTTGATGAAAGAAAATATAGTATCTTAAAGCTCTCAAAAGACCATTGTCCTCTCTCAATGACTAAATGCTAGATAAAAATTAGTTCATCAAAAGAAAAATTACTATATAAGAATCCTAAGAAAATAGATGAGAAGCTAGGGTTGCTATTTTGTAAGCATGTGAGCATGAGCTTGTGAGTCTCTAAGTGTATAATTTTTTAGAGATTCCATCTAAAAGTTTTGGTCAAGATTTATATTTTTTGGTAAATTTTAGTACTTCTTATTGTGATCCCTTGAACAACCTTGATGTGTTACTTATTGCTGTTATTGGACTTCGCTAGATTTTAAGAATAAAAAATTGGTGATTAATTAGGATTTGTTTGAAATTGATTGAGATTGTTTCATAGAGAATTTGATTTTTATAGTCACTCCCCTCTTATTGTTGGTTACCTCTCAACGTTGAGAAGAGCCCTCTAGCTATGGGAAGAATTTTTTTTTAAATAAAAATAAATCCTCGCATTGGGGGGCTCTTCTCAACATCCAGAGGTATCCAACAACAAGAGGGAAGTGATTATATCACAATGGAACAACCTTAGTCGGTTTCAAACAAATTCAAATAAATAACCCATTTTTTTCTTCTTAAAATCTAGCGAAGTCCAATAAGTAGCACATCAAAGTAGCAAGTGTTCAATCCTCCTCTTGGCACCATAAGGTCCCAAGCAACAAGAGGGGAGTGATTAACCAAATAACCATTTGATCAAAGATAGAAGAATTGGTCAATTGGACTGCTAGGAGATCCTAGAAGAGGATAATGATCAATGAATCAACAATTTGGTGTCACTAAGCTCATTCCTTACAAAAATCATCCCTACCAAGTACGAACCAAATATTTTCTTCCAAAATCTTAACAAGTTCAATTACCAACACATCAAGACAAAAGTGTAGGTATCTCCCATTAGCCCTAAGAGGATCCACACTACTAGAAGATAGTGATCAATAAAAATGAAATTTGGTGTAGCTCACTTCTTTCTACACATAATGAATTCCTATTGACAAATTTTCTTTTCTAAAATCTAAACAAGTCCATTGACTTGCAAATCAAGAAGGAAGTGTCAATACCCTCCCATTGACCCTGCGAAGATCCATCATGCTACAAGACACTAATCAACTACAACTTATTTCATTGTAACAAAGATCATTAGTTATAAAAATAATTCTTATCACCAAATTTTTTTCTCTATTAATCTAAACAAGCTCAAAAACAATGCATCATGAGAAAATTATTGGAACCCTCCCATTAGCCCTGAGAGGACCCATGCTGTTATAGTATAGTGATCAACCAATATTCTATACAAATTTGTTTCCATCTCCATTCATCTTTCACATCAATTGAATTCATCATTTTCATAATGTATGATTCTAATATTTTAGAAAACATAGAAAATTATTATTTTCATCTAAATTCTACATAACCACGATAATAGGTCCACGATAATAGGTCCATGGTAAAGGTACTAAAATTTATTAAAAATGATAAATTTTGACCAAATTTTTTTAATGGAAGATATTTTAAAAATATTATTAAGTTTTCTAATACTTCTTCAAATTTCTAAGCTCAAGACTCACATAATCCCTACTCAATGCTCATGCTCACATACTCACAAAATAGCATCGTTGGATGATAAGCTATTGAATACACTTTTGAAAACAATATGGTCTACATTCTAAACTTAAGTCTTTGTATTGTTCACAATGTGAATGAGAAAGGTCAAGAAAGCTCATAAAGATGGATACAATCAAGTATGTTCAAGAAAATTTATTTTATTGAAATAGTTTGTACTATTATAGCAAACATATGAAAATTGATATCACACTCTGATGTCCATTGGCCAATAAAAAGTGCAAGAATCCATGGAAGAATTAGTTGATTGAAATCATAGATGATAGATCAATAAGGAAGAAAAAATTGTAGGGTCGCTACTATTTGTCAACAAAGATGGATATAATCAAGTGATATCTCATTTAGAGATTGATCCATCATTGCCTCTATAAACAAAATATAGGGATACTAGTGTTAGGTTCTAGCCTTCTGATCAAAACTTGTAGATATACAATAGATTGACAGATCATGAAAAATATTAACAAAAGCCTATGAGGGAGGAGGAACACGATAATTAGTAAAAAAATGATTAACAACTAGAGGACTTATAGAAAAAGAGAAATCAAAGGATGAATCAATTTCGATTTGCAAAAAAGCAACTTGAAAAGACGGCACAAAGAACATTTCGAGTAGTTGTTTTTGGAGTTTCAATCAACTATTCATTGATGAAAAAATAAGATGGACAACCATATGATGTAGACAATGAACTAGATGTCTAGTAGATAGTATGCTCCTTCAGGGAACGGTCTTTTTGTCAAGAGTGTCGACTGATAAGAAGACTATCTTGCATGGACAAACTGTTTCTCCACCAAAAGGGACGTGTAGTAGATGGACCATCTATTTGACAAACCTTCTATCCAATCAACAATCTTCCCATCTAGTCAACAAACCTTTTGTCTAGTCGATGGACCTCTTGCCAATTGACGGACTTCTCATCCAGTGGATTGAACTATTGAAGGCCATTCAGTTGATGAATCTTTTGTCCAATAGTCATCCAACTATCGATTGGACAAATTGAAGGATGGAATCAACGAACTTCATTAGCTTTTTCTTATCTTAGGATAATCCAAAATTACTATGCACAAAAAAATTTATAATTTTTTTTGGTCATCAACATTTGGTCACAATCCTTATATGTTATGATGCGTCTCGATAGATGTTGATAGACATTTGGATGGAAAAAGTTAGTGGCATGTTGAGATAGAAAACCGTGTTGTAATTTGTAAACTAACAAAAAATATTGTTTAAATTTGGGAACGTCAATTCTACTTGGGCAAGAGCTGGGGTAAGGGTGGGGTCCATTGTTCATTCGTTGAACACCTTTGTTTGCTTGTAAGATTACACTTCAACTTATGCTACACGAATTATTGTGTACTACACTTTTGCAATTATGCATCAATTTCTAGATTCTGAGTTTCCCTCTTTCAGAGTTCCAACCATCATGGAGTTCCAACATTCTAGGTCATTCACTTTGGGTAATTTAATGTATATACTAATACACATGAGTTAGAGGATATTTGATATGGGGCTATTTACCTTCATTATGGCATTTATGATAATATTTTTACATAAAAGTTACAAAGTTTTATTTCCAATATGTTATATTTTTTTATAAATTCACTCATGCAGTTTTAAAAGAGAGCTACTTAGCATACAAAATTTCACTATGCCAATTTTTCCTGCTCCTACCTTTGTTTACAATTTTTCTTTCTCTCTACTATATGAAAGTATTTTAGGGCACACACCATGAAATGAACACTAATCAATTCAATTCAAGTGCCATTGACCAAGTGGCGGTTTTAATAACAAATTTACCATTGAACACCTCAAAATCCTCACTAAAACTATCTTGCGAACATCCCCTTCAATATGAGTGTGTAGGTGTGTTTAACACATGTGGCCTCAAAGGTTAATGTTAAATGGACTACAAATTCTATCCTAGTATTGTACAATTTTCAAGTCATTGAATCCACTAAGGATAACCTCCCCATTTGTGCAATGTGACAATTTTTGCCATTTGCAATCAATTTCTTACAATTACACTTAATTTTTATTTATTTATACACTATTAGTAATGCAACACAATTTTATTCAACCACCTTTCATTGTAGATTTTCTTGATTGTGTCCATTTTATCATCCATATGAAATTATTTGTCCTTGTCTATACTCACAATGCTATGAAAAATTTGCATTGGCCTCATTTGTTAAGGCTAACTTATTTATAAAATTTCCTACTACATGATGTTTTATGTAGCATAATTATATATATTAGAGTATGTGAAATTCTATGGACCTTATAGTAATCCTATATATTATATAAATTTTTCCCTTTTTGAATGGAATGGACTCTATGTTTTAACCCATGTAATTTTCCAAAACTCAAGAGTGATCTTCCTTACTAGGCAAGATGACTCATTTGTTTCCTTGCTTTTGTAAGTATGGCCTTTGTTCTTGCAATCTAAGGGGTTCAACTACCAAATTTCCTCCACTATTGTTGCTGGCAATGCTTAAGGCTCTAGTTAAGCACACACACCCAATCACTCTAGAGGGGTCGGGGTCCAACAACTATCGGAATCCAGTGACTACTAGGTCTAGGGAGCACCGAGTGAGGAGGGGTCCAATCACATATGGGAGGGGGGGTACAAGTTAAGCAATTGAGGGGTGGGAGAGGGGCTTGGTGAAATACAAAGAAGGGATCGGGGTCTAGGGAGTGCTGGGTAAAGGAAAGGTCGAGTCAATACGAGAGAGGGATAAGGGAGCATCGTATAAAGGAAGGGCCCAATCAATACGGGAAAGGGGTTTAGCGACTATCGAGGTCTAGGGATTGCCGAGGTCTAGGGAGCGCCGAGTAAAGAAGGGTTCAATCAATACAGAAGAGGGGATACGTGTCCAACAATCGAGGGGGAGAGAGGGATTCAATAAAACACAAAGGAGGGTTGGGTCTAGCGACTACCGAGGTCCAAGGAGCACTGGGTAAGGGAGGGTCTGGTCAAATACGGGAGAGGAATACGTGTCAAGCAACCAAGGGGGGAGTGGGGTTCGATAAAACACAAGAAAGGTCGGGCCCAACAACTGTTGGGGTCTAGGGAGGGACAGGCCAAGGGAGGGGTTCAGTAAAACACAAGAAGGGCTAGAGTCCAGCAACTACTAAGGTCTAGGGAGGGATGGCCCAAAGAGGGGCTCAATAAAACACAAGGAGGACTAAGTCCAACAACTACGAGGGTCTAGGGAGAGACGGCCAAGAAAAGGGGTCGGTAAAAATACAAAGGAGAGATCAACAACTACGGAGTTTAGAGAAAAGAGTGCAGCCCTTGCACTAACATCCTAATCGGAGCGGGGAATCCAACGCCCCATCTCCTACGACCAACACAAGGGCAAAGAAGACCAACAAAGTGGAGATGGCGGGAGGCTGGAAGAATGAGAGAATGACAAGGGGGAAGGCAATTTGAAGCGAGAGAGTGAAGGTAGATAAGGAGGGGTGAAATCCCCAAGACTTATTTAAGACCACTACAAGAAAACAATGTCTGAATCAATCCCTCCAAATCATCTAACAATGTCCGAATTGACAGAATAATGTTCGAAATGACAGAAAATTGACAAAACACTATCCGAATCAACCCCTCCTAATCTACTAATAGTGTCCATATTGACACTACTCCTTTGTAGTAGACCTTAGATTAAAATTAGGTGATCACCAGGAGATTAAGCATGAGACATAGGACGTAGGACGTAAGACATGATATGTAAGAAGTAGCTCAACCTTGGAGGATGGTATGACACGTCCTTGAAATTAGTTTAGTAGGTAGGAACAAAGGTAGTTGGGCCACCATAATACCTAGGAATAGTATAGTGGAAAGAAAAGAGGAGTAAAGGAGAGAAATAGGATATAGCCTACAAATAAACTCTTGTACTAAATTATTTTATGATTAGAACGGTGGTTAGTTGTATCACGGCACAGGAGTTCATGGTGGAGGAGGGAGAGCTTCCATTGGGGCAATCCACGATTCAAGTTTTGAGGTATGAGTTAAACCTTTCCCAACTCTCCCAAGGCCCCTAATTAGCGATTAGTAACTTTGGCCGAGGCCTACCCCTAGGTCAGACCCTTAAGACTATAGGTCAGGTCATTTCTTAGGATAGAAACTTAAAGAGGAAGACCGTAGCTTTCCAAAACCATAAGGCACACTCAAATTGGGTCAAAAATAAGGAAGTTATCACTAGATGAAAGTTAGGGTTGATTTGGGATGAAAACTAGTTAAAACTAGGGATTGATAAAAAATTAAGGAGAGTAGGAGAAGGCTATCAATTAGGACCCAGAGCTGAAGAGAAAATTTAATTCTAAATTATAGGATAGGAGAAATTAGTGGATGAAGTCTAGGTAAGGTTTGGATGAGAGTTTTGTGAAAACCACCAATTAAGGCCAAAATCTAGATCTAGATATGAACAAGTATTCTGACCCATCCCTAAACATTTTGAACATTTTTGAGTTAGGGAACTAGGTTCAATCGATGGATGAAGTTTGAGGAACCGAGTAGCGGTCAAACTTCATCTACTTATAACTTTGGCTAGGAAGGTCAGATGGGGTCGAGTTTTAGGTTTTTAGAAATGGAAAAAGATGAGCTAGGGGCTCCTTAAGTTAGTTTTGACCAGACGTAGGTCCCATCAAAACCATATAATAGGCCATTCTTTCGGTCGGCCAAGACATTGGAGATAGATTAAGAGAATTTTGCATATTTGGGGTCACATTAGGCACTTAGTAAAAAGATCCATTGCTTGGAAGGCACAGTGGACCATGCTTAGACACCCAAAAGTAGGATTTACTTAACCAAAACCTAGAACCTAGTTGTACTCACAATTTACCAAAGGTGTGTAATTAAACTAGCACTGACACTCACCAACCGAATTATTGTATCCTTTCCTGAGCCCAATTACTGTATCCCAGCCCCTGTGCCCAATTATTGTACCCCCTATTCAAACTCTCAATTACTGTACTCCTCCCCGACACCCAATTACTATGGCCTTCCTCCAATGCCTAATTACTGTAGCCTCTTACCCCAGTTTTCTTGGTGGTACCCACTACAACAAAACAAGTGTTTTATGACTATGAAAATATGAGTCAAGATGATTAGCGACTACTTGCTGTCATATTTTTCAAGGCCAATTCTTTGAAGAAAAAGATGACTACAAATATGACTGCTAGTCATATTTTGGCCTTGTACGTTGCGGGCATATAGTATACATTTGTTGGGAACACCAAAATACCTCATAGGGCTTCATAGAAAACATGTTTGGGAAACACTTAGTCATATTTATTAGTCATATTTTTGCTTTAGTCATATTTTGCAATCATATCTATATGATAGTCACATTTTTTTTCTTTGGGACAATTTGAAAAAAATTTGGGCAGGGAATATATTTGGAGAGTGCTAAGTCATATTTGCTAGTCATAATTTCACTTTAGTCATATTTTGTAGTCATATTTTCGAGTCAGACATATTTTTTAGGCACATTTCTTTGGTAGTTATTTTTTTTCTTTGGAGGGAGTCTAAGGGAAAAGGTGGGCAATCTAAGATGGGTCTTTTATATTTTGCCCCTAGAGACCATTCTTTGGGATTAAGGCATGACTTTGTTAAACACCTATTAAAATAAATTATTATTTTTTGTATGATGTGTCTATTATAAAATTAATGTCCAAATAATTTGGGGTAGTACATGTTTATATTTTAATTAATATATTTAAAATTTTCATAGAAATTAGAAAAAGAGTAGAGAAGAATAAAACAATTAATAATAGGAGATAATGAATTTTTATTTGAGTATTTAAGGAAAAATTAGAGAGGAATAAAGCCTATAGACAAACCAAAGCACTAAGGTGGGACTAAGCTTGAGAACCCAAGATAGAAACTGGACATGCCTTGTCCCACTATTAGAACTTATTGTGGGATTAGCTAATTATGTCAACTGATTGTGATGGCTAGTACAAAGTAAAATCTAATGCATTTAAACTAGTGATGTCGATTGAAGGTTGTAGAGTTTAGAAAAATTACTTGAAGATTGGGAAAAATCTAATCTAAGGAGAAGAAAGAAGAGTGTGAAAAAAATTCATACCCAAGTGGCCATGGAGCAAGAGTAAGTAAAGAGTGCGATATGTGTTTAGAGTCTCTAAGTGTTTGAAGAAAAAGTGTAGGTTCTAAGTTGCTACTTAAAGCTTCGGACATGGTTAGGAGACTAATTTGACCCCTTTATAGGGATTTGACTATATATTAAACAAAGATTGTTGATTATAATACACATAGTTGATCAAATGAAGTTTTAAAGTCTTAAGTATATATTTAGTTAACACTTATGAGGTTGATGTCATTACAATTGTTTGATTCTTCGAGTAATTAGAAATCAATTAGTAGTAATAGAAGTCAAAGATTGCATTTCTAAACTATCCCAAAAAATAAAACAAAAAAACAAAAAAAAGATTGAAAATAATTTGGAGAATGTCGCGCCCCTTAGTGACACTTACCACCTTAAGCTCACTTTCCAAACACTTAACACCTTAGTGCCACTAAGGTTCACGCTCTCCTAACACTGCACATGTCACGCACCCACAATGTTAGGTTCCAACTCAAGTCATGGGGTTCCCCATTCCTCCGTGACTCTCCATCCTTTCCTTCCAATACTTAACTCCCACAAGACACCGGGCATGTCATTTGATGACATGGGGCGGAACTTCCATTGATGTCCAAGCACTCGGTGAGGCACTACTCCCACCAGTGCTAACCGCCCTTGAATGGGACCCAACTCCCCACTAGGCTCAACCCAACTTATTTCGGAACTCACTAATTGGGACTCACTAATCGGGACTCACCAAACGGGACTCATTCTATGGCCTAGTGTGGAGTGGGACACCACCCAACCGGTATCAAGGAGTGCACAAACACTCCATGGTAACACAAAAGTGGTGGTGAGGCTCCAACACTAACCTCACCACCCGGGGCCACTTAGGCTCACCATGGCACCATCCGGGAGTGAAGAGGGAGACCACCCCTCCTCATAGTACTCTCTGCGGGATTCGGCAGCCCCCCCCCATACTAGAGGTCGCCGGGAACCCCCAAGATGCACCCCATCTTGGAAGACCACCCATTTCTCCCGATTCGCACTACTTTGGGACTCCCGAACTTTCACCCGGCATAACTTTGCGGTCCGGGATCCTAATCGCACATGCGACCCCATTTTCGACATCTACGCGACGCGTAGATGCCGATGGACTACTCACTTTCTCCATTTGGACAAGTACTCGCAAAGATATCGCCCTCCAAAGATTCGGGACACTCCCGGCGCGGCCAGGGCACTCTCGGCTCGACCGAGACACCCCCAACTTTGAACACCCATAACTTTTGACTCGCAAGTCCAAATCACGCGTTCTTTGGACGGCTAGAAGCATCTTCTCAAGACCTTTCCAAGCACGTATCACACGCCCCCAAATTCGTCCGGATCAGAGCGCTACATCGCTCTGATCGCTCGGGACTCCTAGTCCCCCTCACCTCATCTCTTGCAAGGCTTGAGGAGTCACCCCCAATGTCCCCCTTGCTCACCAAGGTGGCACGGGCACGCCTTATGATGAGGGTCGTGACAGAGAAAGTCAAGAGGGGAAAGTAGAAAGAAATAGGTTGAAAGAAAAAAATTAGATCATATGTCTAATTTATACCTCTTGTTGTAAAAGTTGTTATTTAAGTTGTAAACAAAAACACAAAAAATGTAACAAAAATGGATCAAAGCAGACCTCATGATACAACTATAATATACATATTGGAGAATGGGAATGTTGTGAAAATAGATTCTAAAACATGTCCTTAAATTTGGCACTTAGTTTTTTCTTTTCTTGTAGAAACTAGAGTTGCGCTACAAATTAGAGGTTTAGGTTAAACCTCTACAAATTTATTAAATCCAATTTTGAATTCAAGATCACTTAGTTAATTTGTAGAGGATTCCAATAATATATTACACTTTAAAAAATAGATAAAAATTATGGAAGATTGAGTATGATGAAATTGAATAATCTATAGCGTTAGTTTTGGATAAAAAATACGAAAGTTCATCCAATTCAAGTCAAAAAGGAAATTTGAAATTTAGTGAAATTTAGAATCCAATTTTGAAAGTATAAATGAATTTAGAATTATAGGCTAAAAGAAAATGTTGGATGAAATATTCAAGGATGAATTAGAGACAAATCTTCATCTATCCATATTTTTTGCTAAAAACATTCCATTATAAATATTTTTGCAATTTTAGAATAGGCATGCAATACTCTACAATTTAAACTAACAAATTTATAAATTTCTCAACTTACATTTAGAGGTCTAGAATTTTGGCTTAGATTGGCCAAAACCATCTAAAACCTCTAACTTTTATAGTTTGTATGTATTTTAGTTTAGATGTGAACCACTTACAATTTATTATTAGAAAAAAATTGTTCATTGTTTAGAATGCCCATTGAACAATATTTAAATATCCAACTTAGGATTTGAAGCCCAACAATAAAAAATATAGTTGTGTTTGCTTTATCTCAAGGATATAGATAAAACACTCACATATATCATGTATTGAAGTTTGTATCTTTCTTAGATATGTTCTTTGCAATGTCATATAAGTTTTATTTATAGAAGGTCTTTATAGGGTTGTTTAAAAGTCACAAAATTATTCATATGAAAATTGAGGCTAACCATGATATACATGGTTGTATTGCAATTAAAAGATGGTTGTTTGAATGTTCTTACAAGGATATAGACTATAAAAACATAATATCTTTTTCAAATTCAAAGATGCTTTTAAATAGTGCCTCTATCAAATACTTTTGCTCTTATATATTTAGTGCATGGATGTAAATACTCTGATTGATGTAGGGCATTTGCTTAGTTTTTTTTTGCCATAACTATAGGTGCTTAAGGCATTATAACTTCCTTTTAGACATTTTGTAGAGTTGTATTACAACATATATTCACTTTGGAACAAATTTTGTTGTTAAGATAGTTTAGTTGCTTAATATAGTCATATTTAGTGAGTTGCATGACTACGTCAAGTCACATGACTAGAGCAAGTCACGTGCATGATTAGGGCAAGTCACATGACTATGGTTTTAAAACCCTAGCCACCATTTTTTTTTCTTTGTCTTTTGTTGCCTTTTACGTTTTATTCCTTCTTATTTTCTAACTCTTGCTTCTTCTTGCTTCCTAGTTCTTGCGTCTTATTGCTTCTTAATTTTTGCTCTTTACTTCTAGTTTGCTCTTGTTACATCTTAATTCTTGCTTTCTAATTCTTGTCTCTTGTTGCTTCTTAGTTCTTGCTTTTCATTTCTTCTTGATGCATTTTAACTTGTGTTTTTTGTTGTTTTTTAATTTTTGTTATCTCTTGTTATTTGTTGCATTGTTTTTTATCTTAAATTATGTTTTTTGTTGCTTCTTGTTGCATCTTAGTTCTTTCTTCTTCTTGTTATTTATTGCATCTTAAATTGTATTTTTTTTTGTTTCTTATTTCATTTTAATTCTTACTTCCTCTTGTTATTTATTGCATTTTATTACATCTTAGGTTGTGTCTCTTGTTGTTTTCTGTTGCATCTTAATTCTTACTTCTTCTTGCTTTTTGTTACATCTCACTTTTTGCTTGTTATTACCTCTTAACACTTGTTGCCTTTTAATTCTTATTCCTTTTATCACTATTGTTGTTCTTTCTTCTTATTTATTTGCGATTTTAGAGATATAGTGGTTATGAATTTTTCTTACTTTAAACTTGTGCTTCATTTTTTTGTTGCCTTAAATCTTTAAAGGTTGAGGTATATTGTTCATTCACTAAAAACTAATCTTCTTCATTATACATGTAGGCACTCAAAGTTGAAATGAAGTTATTGGAGGCTACTTACAACACTAAAGAGGCGACTTCTTCACATTTTTGTAAGGAATGTACATTTACAAAGTATTATTGTGATATGTTTTGTGTTAGTGACTAATAAATGTCATTAAAAAGAATCACATTTTTTCTTGCATTTTCTCCCTTCAATATAACTATCTCTTATACATCTCCAAAATCATATGTATTCAGTTTTTATTAGATGGAGTAATTTATTTAATTGCTAAACCATGTTGATGTATGATTGCAACGCCTCACGTCAATTTAGAATGTATGAAAAATGTGATTGAAGTTTATGACAAAAGCTACTATAAACCTCAGGTCACCCCAGTTACAAATATCACTTGCTTGAGTCATATTTTATAATATATTTTAGCCAAAATATGACTTGTTGTAGTTATATAATACTTACAATCATGCCAATAATGTGACTATACTTTTAAAATTATAACTACATTCAATCATAAAATTACAAGTAACATTTCCATATGAACTACTACATGAGCCAAAATATAACTTACATTAGTCATATTTCACATCAATAAAAAATATGACTCATGAAGGTGATAATCTACATCAACAAAAATATGACCCACTAGAGTCATTTTTACATCAACATGTAGAAAATATGACTCATGAGAATTATTTTTCACATTAGCAAAAAATATGACTCATAGAAGTTATATTCCACATCAGCCCAATATATGACTACAAAAAGTCATATGTCACATCAGCCAAAATATACCTCACCATAGTCATATTCCACGTTAGCTTAAAATATGACTATATGGAGTCATGTGCCATGTAGGCTTTTTTTTCATTTGCTCGAGCAACTCAAGAAAAAGTCAAGCCTCCAAGGATAGTCAATGTACACACCACGTAGGCAATCAATGTATAATTATACCCCAATGCATATGACTATAAATATGACTCATGAAAAATTTGACTAGTCAGTAATAACTATACCCAGTCATATCGCGTGTCATCTGCAGTATTTTCTACGAGAGTCATATTTCGAGATTTTATCACTCACTGTAGTCATATTTTGTAGTTATAAAACACCTATTTTATTGTAGTGCCTAGCCTTATTCGGCATTACCCTGCCCTGCCCCTCTTAGCCTGCCTTGGCAATACTTGGCTCTAGTGTCTAATTAGGGTATCGGGGCTGGGTAGAGGCTGCAAGGTGCTACTTTGGTTTCTTGTAGCTCCTTCCCTCTATGGCATTTTTTTGGGCTAAACTTTCTAAGAGGGATTTGGAGCCATATCTATGGTTAGTAGGTTGCGTGGTGTAAGCGCCAAATTACCCACCCTCAGTAATTCGCAAACACAACCAGGTTTTGGGTTTCAACCAAGTGACTCCTACCTTTGGATGTCTAAGCATGGTCCACTATACCTTCCAAGCAATGGATCTTTATACTAAATGCCTAAGTGACTCCAAATTTGCAAGATTCGCTTAATCTACTTCCAATATTTTGGCCGACCGAATGGATGGCTTGTTGTATGATCTGGATGGAACCTACGTTAGAGCATAAATTAATTAAGAAACCTCTAGTTCATCTCGTGCCATTTCTAAAAACATAAAATTCAACCCTATCCGACCTTCCTAGCTAAAGTTATAGGTGGATGAAGTTTGACTGCTTCCTAGTTTCTCAAACTTCATCCATCGATTTCACCTAGGTCCCCAATTCAAAAAGATCCTCAATTCTTAGGGATAGGTCATAAGAATTGTTCCTACCTAGATCTGGAGTTGGCCATGATTAGGGATTCCTACGAAATTCTCATCTAAGCCTTATCTAAACTTCATCTGCTAATTTCTCCTAACCTATAATTTGGAATTAAATTTTTCCTTCAGCCCTGGACCCTAATTGGTAGCCTCCTCCTACTCTACTTAATTCTTTGTCAAATTCAGAGTTTAGCTTTTCTTCATCCAATTTGACCCTAATTTTCATCTGCTTTGGACGTGCCTTAGGGTTTTGGAAAGCTATGGACCTCCTCTATTGGTTTCTCTGCTAAGAAATGACCTGACCTACAATTCTAAGGGTTTGACCTAGGGGTAGGCCTCGGCCCAAACCACTAGCTTCTAATTAGGGACCTAGGAAAAGGTTGGGAAGGTCTAACTCATACCTCGGAACTTGAGTCATTAATCACGCCCCACCAGAAGCTCTACCTCCTTCACCCTGAACTCCCATGCCGTGAGACAATGAACCACCATTCTAATCATAAAATAAATTGGTACAAGGATTTAATTGTTGATTTTCCTCCTATTTCTTTCCTCCTCCCTTCTTTTCTTTCCTCCCACACTCTAAGGTGGCCCAACTAACCCCCACTCTTATCTACTAAGCTAACCTTAAGTACATGTCATACCTTCCTCTAAAGTTGAGCTACTTCTTACGTCCTATATTTACGTCTCACACTTAATCTGGTGGTGATCACCTAATTCTAATCTAATGGCTTGAGTGGGCCTCGAGGATTTCACCTCCTCCCTTATCCTCTTCCACTCCTAACCTTCAAATTGTCTTCCCCCTCGTCACCCCTCCTCATTCATCTGGCCTTCTGCCATCTTTACGTCGGTTATCTTTCTTGTCCTTGTTTTGTATATAGGAGACAGGGCATTGCATTCCATGTTCCGGTTATGGCATTAGTACAAAGCTACACTCTCCTTTCTCCACCCCCCTTCACTCCATCATCCCTAGACTTCCAAGGTTCCTCTCCTTTCTTTGTTTAGGTGCTTAGGTGACCTCTGACCCCTAGCCCAACACTACGACCTCGACTCCCCAATCCAACACTGCGACCTTGACTTTGCATGGCCTAACACTGTGAACTCCAACTCCCCAGCCCAACACGACAAACTCACCCCCCCCCCTTGTTGCCGATACCTGGCCCGATGAACTATGACCCTCCCTGGCCTGACATTGTGAACCCAACCTCCCGTGGCCCGACACTGTGAACCTAACCCCCTCTAGCTCGACATTGTGAACCTGACCCTCCCTAGCCCAACATTGTGAATCTGACCCCCCTTAGCCCAACACTACGAACCCGACCTCCTCTCCTTGCCATCGGTACCTGGCCCGGCTCACTCCCAAGTATCGGGTCTGGCTAGGTATTGGGATCGCTAACTATTGTCCGGTGTCGGTGCTGGCTGCGGATTCTTCGTTGGCAATTTCTAGTGCTATTTTCTTACCACCATCTTAAATGAATTTGAGATCGAATTGCTTGATTGTGTCCATGTGGGAAAGGTTGCAAACAATTCCTCTGACAACATGTTTTGGTAGACACTTCAACAATGGCTTGTGTAGTGAGAAGAGATTCTTTTTTTGGAAGGAGGTCAAACTCCCTTCATTCCTGAGAGCTTTGATAAAAATGAACTCCAACACGAACGTGATGATTGGAGGCATTCACTACCGTGATATATATATATATATATATATATATATATATATATATATATATATATTTGTCTAGTTATGGTCGTATAGATTGACTCCGTTCAAGAACACCCTTTGAATGTGCCAAGAGTGCATTGACCACATCCAACCTGATGGAACTTCCTCTTCACATAAAGACTCTGCAATTTGAATAGCAACTCAATTGTTACGAAGAGGCCTCCCATCCCAGTCAACCATGAGGTCCGCATCCACATAGAAACAAATTGTTCTCGCTACATCTTCCCTCGCTTCATTTCTAAGGGTGACAAGTTTGGCATTCCAAGAGGCTCGAGGGATTCCATCACAAACTGCGACATTGGGAGGAAGAATTCGTATTGGAATAGAGAATTCATCTAGACCATGTGTCTCCAATTCTCCATCCTACAAGGAAAACAAGAAGTCTATATCAACTTTTGTCTAAGATTTAAGAAACCCTTGATTCTTATCTTCGAGTCGAAGATAAAATGATTCTGGATATACATCCTCATAAAATTATGATTGCCATAAGAATAAAATTCATATGGAATACTCTCTTGCAATAGAAGGTTATTAACACTGACCAATTTTACAAAATCTAAATCTAAAAGCAATTAATTTCAATGTCACATCAAAAGTCTCAATTACTGAACTACAATAAACAATTTATCTTCGATATGAAGATAAGTCAAGGCATATAAAGTATTTGACCTAATACTCAATATTCAAGTAACTTCAAATAAATAATCTTTTGGAAAGTACACCCAACCTTACCCTAGACATTCTTTCTCTATTATCTTCGAGTTGAAGATAAATAACACAAAATTAAAATACAATATTCCCTTGATAACTAATTAAACAACCACAACCTCCGAGTGTAAATTCTTTTTCTTCATCTAATTATCTTTGACTTGAAGATACCTAGAAAAAAAATGAAAAGGTATAATTTGATTATGTCTACGATTAAAACAGTAAGATTGTAAGCAAAAAAATGATTAACTATGCAACAAACACATGTATTCATATTCTCTTCCTCTCTATAGTTATCTTTGAGTTAAAGATAAATGAGGTTAGACCTCAAATTAAGAATTATTCTTGACTCAAAGATAGCTTACATAGGGTGTTAAAAGAGGATCCGTTGAATGGTATCTGATAATTACGCCGAAAAAAGCAAAGACATTATCTTCTTTCTACTACTATGAATAGGAAAACAACACTAGGATATAGAACATTCAGTGATCAAAAACAAAAATTCATGGTATGGGCCCCTAATTTGTCACTAGGGTTCACTCTTTTTTTTTGTATTTTGTCATTTTAAATGTACTTTTATATACAAAAAGCCCCCAAAAGAGTGTAGAACCAAAATAGGAGTGCCACATTCAAATATAGTATTTGGTCTATTTTTAGAATATTATAGCTAGAATGGCCCAACCACAAGTTGTAAATAGGTTACAACCCAACTAATTGTGGCAAATTGGTCAAATACAAGTAATGGGTGTATCAAACTCAAAACCCCGCATGGAAAGGGCATCTCTAGGCTAGAATTGGTTGAAGAAACCTTGGTGAGGCACATAGGACAGTTCCCAAAGATAGGTTCTAATTTCCCCATTCCATCGACGAAATAGCAAAACCCCAATTTGTTAGCTTGTAGATGTCGAAAATACCAAGACGGGACCATGGAGGAATCTCATGTCCAAAGAGAGTGTTTTGAAGTTAAACCCATGCCCGGGAACCAACGGCAAAGTCAGTTCGCCAAGATTCCCTTGGTGTAGAAGATTCCTCGGTCACCAATAATTAAATGAGGAGGTGGAATTTGTCCTCCATAGGACGATGTGTAAAGTAAAAATAGGAGCCTACACATGTGTCATGGGATCCCCTGGGAAGTTCCACAAAAAAATTTCGTAATTTTCTGATAGTCAGAAGATGTCTTTCCAGACAGTCAACCACCCAAACCTACAATGAAAAATTCTTAGAAATTCCCCACGTGGCGGTAAATTCCCACTAAAAATTACTATAGATTTTTTTATGTTAATAAAATACCCCAACAAGTTTCAAGACATTCTAATAGTCAAAAGTACCTGAACCTACAAGATTCCCCAACAATGAACGGAATTTGAAGTCCATGGCGGAATTGACTAATGGAGCAAGAGCATACGGAAGTGGAATAGAGCCCAAGATAGGTCTTTTTTCACTCCCCCATACCTACTTAAGAGCCTAGGCTAGTTACTTTTGCTAGAAAAGTCAACCCCCCAAAGTTGGGATTTTCCCCAATTTGGGGTGTTAAGTTGGCACTAGGTTTTGTTGTGATTTTGAAGATATAAAAAGAGGAGGAAGATTCCCTTGCACTAAAAATAACCTTCTAAAGCCAATGGCACAATCCATTTGCAATTCAGAGTTAATCTCCAAAAGTTAGCTTAGCGGGCCAACATAGGATGAAAACCTTAAGTTTGGGATGAAAATCCAAGAAGATAAGGCTAACTTAGATGAACGAGGAGAGGTGGGTGCCCAGGAAAGAATACAAAAGGGCACCCCTTGTCTTCTTTCACCACCCCTTTTTTGTGTACTTGGGTCCGTTGAGTCCAATTTGTATTGGACATTGTGGCATTTAGCCACAAGCCTTGCAATGGTGTTTTAGGGGCACTTTTGGCCATTGTTGTTGTTTTTGGAGCTTGCAACATCTTTGTGGGTCCCTTGCCTTTTCTTTTGGTTGAGCATGGTACTAACCCTTCCAAGCTTGAGCTTGGAAACTTTTGCTAATTTACTATGTTGCTAAAGATTGTGTGTGCTTACCCTTGAGAGACCTTTTTTGGTCATTCTCCTTGTGTATCGTGTACTAACCCTAGAGCAACCCCCCCATATGATTGGTGATGCCACTTTGGGGGGCCTTTAGTTCAAGTCATTGATGTTACTAACCCGTGTCACTAGTCGTTGAGTGTCCAAGGCCTTTTCTTTGTCTTTTGTCCTGGTTCCTAGTAGTGTCATGTTATTTCTTGTTGAGAGATACAAGGGCGTGAGGGTAGTAGGTACCACCTGTACGACAAAGCTTTAAACCCCTGTGGGGTAAAAAGTCTTAGCGGTGCATTAAAAAGGGGAACGACGACGAAGCTTTGAATCCCCTTAGGATGAAAAGTCTTAGCGGTATGTTAGAAAGGGAAATGATGGCGAAGCTTTGAGCCCCTGTAGCATAGAAAAATCTTAGTGGTACGTTAAAAAGGGAAACAATGGCAAAGCTTTGAACCCCTTTAGGATAAAAAGTCTTAGCGGTGCATTAAAACCACCTCACGGGGGAATTGTGAGGCCTCATGGTCCCTTTTCCCAAAAGGTTTAGTTTCCAAAATGTTTTGGGAACAAACCAAGGTTTAGGTCCTAAAAATAGGAACTAGAAGTCAAGGTTAGCTTAGGGGATAATTAGTGAAGTCTTTGCCTAAGCAAGCCTAGCCCATCACCCACTAGCAATATCGCAACGTTTTAACAACCCCCCTTTTAGAAATTAACATAGGAAAGGGAAAAGAACATTGAATCCCCCCAGCAGCCCACGGCACCCTATTAGCCCCTAGAACCTCCAACAACCCTCCAGCCCCCCCAACTCGATACCCAGACGAGGGCAACCAGGGCGGGCATAGTCGGCGATGGGAGAAGGGGTCCGTAATCAAGTTAGGGAGGGGGGGCTTGTAATTAAGTCGGAGAGGGGGGGTCCGTAATCAAGTCTAGGGAGGGGAGGGGTTCCAAAATCAAGTCCATGGAGGGGGCTTAGGGGCCAAGGAGTAGGGATTAGAAATTAAGGGGAGGAGGGAAGGAAAATCGGTATGCCAGGGCAAGAAGGGGAGAGAAGAGACACCACTCAAGGTCTCTACCGCTCTAACATAGCCCTCGGGGTGGGGAATCCAACTCTTTATTTCTCATAAATCTCACCACGGTGGTAAAAAACAAGCAAAGAAAGAGGGAATAAGGATGGCGAAAGGCCAAAAGAATGAGGAGAAATGACAAGCGGGAGGACAATTTGAAGGTGAGGAGTAGAAGTAGATAAGATAGGAAGGGAAATCCACAAGACTTATTTAGGCCCTTGGATTAGAAGTAGGTAATCACCCCGAGATTAAGTATAAGACGTAAGTGTAGGACGTAAGAAGTAGGATGTAAGAAGTAGCTCAACTTGGAAGAAGGTATGACGCGTACTTAAGATTAGCTTAGTAGGTAAGATTGGGGGTTAGTTGAGCCATCTTAGAGTGTAAGAGGAAAGAAAAGAAGAGAAGAGGAAAGAAATAGGAGAAAAAATTAACAATTAAATCCTTGTACCAATTTATTTTAAGATTAGAACGGTGGTTCATTGTCTCATGGCACAGGAGTTCATGGCGGAGGAGGTAGAGCTTCTGGTGGGCGCAAGCAACAACACAAGCTTTGAGGTATGAGTTAAACCTCTCCAAACTTTTCCTAGGGCTCTAACTAGAATTTAGTAGCTTGGGCTAAGGCCTATCCCTCAGTGGGACCCGTAGGACCGTAGATCAAGTCATTTTCAAAGACAGAAGCATAAAGGCCCAAATCGGGTGGAAATTGAGAAAGTTACAACCGGATGAAGTTTAGGATCAAAGTGGATGAAGAAAAGCTAAAATCTGAGGGTGATAGAGAATTAGATATATTAGGAGGAGGCTCTCAATTAGGGTCTAGGGCCGAAGGAAAAAGTCAATTCCGAGTTATAGGTTAGGAGAAATTAATGGATGAAGTTTGGGTAAGGCTTGGATGAAAATTCAGTAGAAATCCCCGATCAGGTTCCAACTCCAAATCTGGGTAGGGGAAATCATTGTAAACCATCCCTCAAAATTTCGGATCTTTCTGAATTGGGGAACTAGGTGTAATAGATGGATGAAGTTTGAGGAACCGAGTAGCAGTCAAACTTCATCCGCCATTACTTTGGCTAGGAAGGTCGGATAAGGTCGAGTCTTACATTTTTAGAAATGGCACGAGATGAACTAGAGTATTCCTCTGATAGTTATGCCTTGAGGTAGGTTCTGTCCAAATCATCCAGGAGGCCCTCCCTTTGGAAGGCCCAAAACTGTAAAAGTAGTTTAAGCAAATCTTGCAATTTGGGGTCACTTAAGCACTTAGTAAAAAGATCCATTGATTGGAAAGCACAATTGACCACACTTAGACACCCAAAAGTAGGAGCCACTTAGCCAAAACTCAAAACCTGGTTATGCTCACGAATTACCAAGGGTAGGTAAGTTGGAGCTCACACTCTCACAAGACCAAAACCATTGATTCTTTTATGAAACTTCCTATTGTTGTGACAAGTATGATAGCTCATGGCTACGGCAGCATTCGGTAATGCTCACTATGGTTTTAATATTTTCCCGACAAACTTAAATCATACCATTGGGTCCATTGCAAAATTGTTGCATGATCTTGAAGATGTGCCAAAGAATTCATCGCACAAGTTGTTTTTTGTAAGGGAGGGGCAATCCATATTAACAAAAGCAATGCTGGATGGCTCAAAAATTTGTTTGGATTCCCTTCTTCCTCTTCTAAAGGAACTAGTTTTGTCTCAATCTTTGCCGCCCATATTGACTTTGCAGCTTCACAATGCATTAGGGGACAACAAATACCGAGGGATTTTTACTTTTTGTTCTCTTCTTGTCTACAAAGGCATTTTTCGCGAGGTATACATCAACTTCTTCATTATTGGGCACACTCATGAAGACATTGATGCTCTTTTCGGTCAATGGAGACCCATGCTAAAGACGAATGATTATCCCACATTTATGAGGCTCATGAAATCCTTCATGGATTGTGAAACCCACCTAGTCATTCTTCACCTAATTGAGGAAGTTCGTGATTTCAAGAGATTTATGCATGGATACTTGGAAATAAGTGGGGACTTCTTAGAAGGCCATTCTAGGTCCCAACAGTTTAAGTTTTACATGGATGCCAGTGGATGGCCCTTAATGGAGTATAAGCAACTACGTACAGACAAGAATTGGTTGCCAGACCATGGCAAAGGAATTTGTTTGTGGTTTGAGACAAAAGATGGGCGTCCCAAAGTGCCAAGTAGTAACCCACCACCTTTGGCTCTATAACAGATGTGTTCCTTTAATGAGATCAAGAAGGGTTTGAACAGTTTCATTGCACACTAGAGCCAAATGGGAAATGCCAATCAATCTCGAGAATTCAAGAGAAAGAATAATCCCATTAATAGTTTTTGGAAGGGTGTGAGAACCACTTTAGATTCACCGCTTCAAGTGCAAGATACATTACAAAATGGATTTTGGTTGGCTTCAAGGATCTTCGCCAATGAGGAAGATCAAAGGCGGAACAATGGCACATTAATTGAAGAATTTGCGAAAGATGTCCCCGGTGTTGGGCGTAGGCGTGATCGTCCACATCCTTCATTCTGTATTGGCCACAATGTTTATGTAGGATATTTTGTTGTAGTGCGCCCTACTAATGGTGATCCGAAGCCACTCTGGCTTTCTAGAGCCCTAACAAATCCAAATTCAGATCCAAGGCATGAACACCATATCCAAATCCAATATTGAACACCCACTTCAGAACGTCACATCAATATGGATACGTATGTAGGATGGGACACAAAAGTAGGAAATATATGGGGCGAGGATAAGATAATCCCTCCCAACTAATGAAACACAGATTGTATCATGACTACTTGGAAGCCACATGGAAAAAGGGGGGCTGAGGATCAACCTCAAGTAATTACCAAGGTTACAATTCCCAAACCACAATTGAGCATCATTGAAGAATCAATGGCGGCTTTTATATCTGGTTCTAGCAATGATGCATCCTTAGAAGAAATTGAGGAATAGTTTGTAGTTATATTAGTGGAATATTTTTCTAGGATTCAAGTAGAATTCATTTTTGCATTTATGTATTTGAAGATGTTAGCACACATAATGACATAATTATATTGTGGTGTTTCTATTATTTTATATGGGTTATGTTATTGACTTCATTTCTATTAATAGTATATTTTTTTTGGTTACTACATTTCCATTTTATGTATTCTAGATCTTATAAATTTTTTTGGTACAAACGTATTTCATGTAAAAGTTTGGCATTACAAGTTCATAGATTAGTGTTTTCACACATTATAGTCTCAATTTACAAAAATGTTGTACTTCTTATTGTTTGGGTTAGTTTTATTTTTATATTTATAATGAAATCAAAAAAAACTAATAGAGTTAATTGTGGCCGTCCAAGATCTTGCTACTTTTTGAAGTACAAACGAAATATATAAAATAGTATTTAAACATTTGTAAGTCTCAATTTATTGAATTGTCTCAATTTAATGACCACTTATACTATTCTAAAATGGTATTAAAATGAGACTCTGGTTTGTCTCATTTTAACGAATAATGCCTTATATAGTGTAGAATTTCTAAAGACTAAATTTTAAAATGTAGATTGTACTTTGGAAATCTTAGTTAATTATTCAGCATCAAAGTGTTGATTGTGCCCTATGGATATGGTATATGCCAACATGGATATCTCATCTATGAGGTAGGTTTACTGACATGTATGAGTTGATTATCAAGTTGGTTTAGACATTGTTTTTTCTTGTAGTGTTTGTTTCCAAGCACCAATTGAAACAAATCT
Source organism: Straminergon stramineum (assembly GCA_963920665.1). NCBI lineage: Eukaryota > Viridiplantae > Streptophyta > Bryopsida > Hypnales > Calliergonaceae > Straminergon > Straminergon stramineum. The sequence continues at coordinate 2,637,117 of OY987271.1, forward strand.
CATTTTTTTAGAACGATAACATTAGGGAAGATTTAGCTACCCTAGAAGCCCATTTCAGGTTCGTTCCCCATGCTGAGAATCAACCAAGGCTTCCTAGAATATTAAAACAAAAACAAAAAAATCAAAAAATTTAAAATTAAAATTAATTAATTTTTTTAAATATGAAAAGATTATGTTTTATTATTATTTGATGTGTTTGTCATTGGATAGGTCAACAAGGTATTGTGGCCAAGTTCCCACAATTCAAGAACTTGTGGGAACTTGTGGGCTTCCATAGTAGCTCAATTTCTTTTAATGTGTGATTTTCTATGTGAAGAAATAATATCTCAAAATCACATCAAAAATTGAGGTTACACAAGCCTACCCAAAATCCATTTTGTATCTTATAGAGAGAATGGGAGAGATCCTACAAAAAAATTCCATATAATAATGCAAACCATGCTGAATTGCTTATTTATGCAATTTTAGGTGTATTTACCCTACTAGGTTGCAACATGTGAAATGGCAATGCAACCATTAAGAAAGAACTTAGGGCTGCATTATACCTAGAATCTATGCCAATTTAATGTGTAAAAGGCCCCAAATCCTAACTCATGATTGGACAAAAGGTTGAAATTGGTCTGAGCCCCTTCATACCCAACAGTGCTAGTATGTGAGCCCAAGAATGCGAGCTTGTGAGCATTGAGCCTACATTATAGGTACCTATAATATAGATACCACACACTATAGAAGGTGTATGTATCATAAACACCTATAATATGGGTATTTGTAATAGATACACCCTATAATCATAGACGGTTTCTATAGTATATACACCTATAACATAGGTGTGTAGTATTATAGGCTCATGGGCTCACACTCCTATACTCACATAATAGCACCCCTCCCTTCATACCTAGAAGTCAAGCCCATTTGGTGGAATGAATTTTTTATTCCAAAAAGGTATGATGTGACATGGACCAAGCTCAATGAATTGGATGTACCAAGAATAGGAGGACAATTTTTTCCTCAAGGCCAATTTCAAATTTCAATCAATTTTTTTTAATGAATTATTATTTTTTCAACAAATCAAATCCATTGGATTTTGTGCAATCAGACTCCAAGGAAATTGGACCAACCTCTATGTGCAAAGTGTCCCTTAGTAATGAGAAGGAACAAAATGCTACAAGAAACGAATAGGAATCTAATTCAACAATTCTTCATGTTTAACACCTAAAGGACCAAACTATGTTTTCTGGCAACATAGCGATTTTGGGTAGCTCACTACGAATGGCGTTTTTCTCTTTTTTCTTTGAAATTTTCATGCAATATGTGCCCGAGGAGTAGCTTTAGGGCCCAACAATTTTCATAACTTTTGACTACATAGTTAGAAAATTATGGCATGATATGTAGTTTTCATTGATCCTTGGGCAGCCCAAAAATTTCCTAACAAAATATTTTTTTACGAAATAAAAATCTGAAATTGGTTTCCTAGATTTATATATACATGGAAAGCTTTGAAGCATTCCATTTTGATTAAAGAGATGAAAGTTATGAGGAGTTTTAGTTTGAGGGCAATTTTGGATTCTCTACTCTAAAATAAACTTTGAAGCCATTTATTTAACTCAATTTCCAATATTTTTGGAAAAAAATTAAAATCATAGGATGTAGATTTTTTATTCAAAAATTACAACCATTGGGATTGGCATTTTTCAATTTCATAATTAAATTCTGAACAATTTAGTATTTTGAATCATTCTCTACTTCTTTGTACTTACTATTTTTTTCTTGTATGTTGTACAATTCCAAATGATCTGAAATTTTTCAAGTATGTAGACAACTTTCCTTGAAGAATTAATTTAAAGACTAACCACCATTTTGGAATTTTTTATCATACAAATGTGGCCTTGTGAAGTGCAGCTGCCCGTTTTTTTACAGGGCCAAAAAAAAGATTTTTGTCACTTCAAATGATAATATCTTACAATCTACACGGTGGAAATTTCTGAAATTTTTTCCACATCTTCTCAAATCAGCGTACTACAAGATCTTATGGTTACATGTGTCCAAAAATGTTTTTTCCCCTAAAATTAGGTACTTGTAATAGAAATGACAATTTTGGAGCATTTTTGGAGAAAACATAGTCTAAAACATTTAGGGGTTAAAAGCTTGCCAAGGTTTTTTACATTTGGGGCTTACATTGGGCTTCCGATTGAAGACTCCAACCTTGGGGTGTGGGAAGAGACAGAATACGGAGTGTAAGGCTACTTGAAGTCCCATCCATCTAGAGTGGTCATTCACCTTCAAGAAACCAACCATAGGATTGAACAACCTCACAATGGATTTCTTATATGTTGGAGGCCATTCATGGGCCTTGTCATCTTGGCCTTGACCTCTCCAAGTAAAATCCTTCTCTATTTCTTTTTCTAGAGTTGGTTAATTTTGCATTCCTTAACATTACATTAGAGATTGGAGATCCAAGATAATTCCAAACATGAACTCAAAACTTTCATTTTTGGTAATATTTTAGCATATGGTTTGATCAATGTCGATTATCTTGGAATTAGTGTTGGATGAAGTCTTCCTCAATTTAATGCTTTGCCATCAAAGGAAAGTGAAATTTATGCCTTGCACTTGTATCAACCTTAGGAGATGTGAAAAAGTTTTAGGATGGAAAACCTTTGGCTAAGGGAAGAAGAGGGGGAAATAGGGGAAAAAAATGGTAGTCTACTTGTTAAAAAATGTAAAGAAATCCAAAATTCCCTAACTTTTTAATGCAACATTAAACATCATGTACACTTTCACCTTTATAATACTTTTGGTACATGTGTGGGGTATGGTAGATGAAAACTTGACTTCTTTCATCCTCTTTATAGGTGTAATGAATCCCTAGCTTGGCATCACGTCATTGGATAACATCCCAAATGAATATATGTAAGGTATCAATGGGACAAATACATTATATCATACAAAGCAAAATTCTTCAAGATATTGGAACTTTAATTTAGGACCTTGAAGGTTTTAACTGTAGATTGCCCAAGGGATACCACTAAACCTTTTCCAAAGTCAAATTCTATCCCTTAGATTTTTCAAATATTCTCATGTTTTGTACTTTTTCAAATTCTTCCTTATAATTATTTGTAATTGAAATAGTACAAGTATGTTTGTTCACAAAAACTAACTTTCTTAATTCAAAAAGAGGCCCTTAAAAAAATTACATGAAGAATCAAATAATACAAGAATCTCGAAAAATTTCTATATTTATAATTCTGCATCACAATTTTATAGAACCAATAATCACAAAAATCACATTCAATCCATTCACAATCAAATGAATCAATCATATTTGAACTTTTGATTTCATATTTAATCAATAAATATTGATTTAGGATTAGTGCAATGATAGATCCCATCATATATTCATATCTAATTATATGATTACTACCTATGATAAATTTTACATATATTTATATTTTATATTCTTATTCGAAAATACAAACCAATTGTTATGTCACTATTGTTATTTGGGGGAGATTTAATACAATCTTTAGCTCAAAAAAGAATTTGGATTTGAGAATTGAAAATCTAAGTTCATCTTCAAGGGTTTCACAAATTAGCTAAGAGATTTGCTAAAATAGTATAGTCTTCTTCTTATACATGTGCTCAAAGTTCACATTGCACTTCTTTGTGATTGCACTTCTTTGTGTTAGCACTTAGGATCAAAGAAGATTATTGTCCAATACAATTCTTATCTCTTGAAGATTTTCTTTCAATGTAAGCCAATTTTTTTGACACTTTTTCTAGAGTTTTATTATTTAGAAATTTTCCTCTTGAGTTCTAGGTCTTAGGGCAACAATACTCTCTCAAAATGCAATAAATCAATAGATAATTCTTAAAATCACCTTGAACACCTATATAGTACTACCTAAACATTAAGAGACCCAAAGTTAATTGGAAAATAATTTCATAATCAACAACCTTTCTATGTTTAATTGAATTTTATTTCTTATTTGCTTTTTCTGTCATTACATTGGAATAATGTTCAAATTCAAGGTGAGAAATGAAAAAAAGATAGTCCTTCTTGTCTAGTTGTGTACTTGTGTTGCATAAGTAATACAAAAATATATTAGAAGATCCTAAGGTATTCTCTCAAGTTTTTTCAACAACACTATAGAGGGCTCAAAACCAAACTCAAAATATGTTGCTTAAAAATGATGCTACCAATTCAACATCCTAGGAGTTGCTTTTGCAAAATTTGCATTGTGAACACATGCTCGCATTTTATGTGGAAATTTCTCATAAAATATTTTGCAAATTCCAATATTAGTGTTCATAAAAATATAATAATAGTAAAATTTCTTTTTGTTTAATTTCTTTTCAAAGAACATGTTTTTCATTTACCATTCTTTGTAGTAGGATTAATTCCAAACTAAACAAATCTTGTTGCAATGCAACGGTATTAGAAAGATTTCATCAACCTACAAGGTTTCATGGAGAAGCTTTTGAAAAGTCATCAATAAGCAAGAGCAAACATATAAAAACGTGACACTTGAGGTAATGGATGAAATCGTGACACTTTGTACAATAAAATAGATATAAAGTAACCACTTCTTTCAAATGCTTGCAACCTTGATACTTGACAAAAATCCAAAGTTTGGTATTTGTACAAGAGATGATTTAGTAGTGATATGCAATCCGTTGCTTGCATTCTTGACTATTACACTACTAAAGTAACTAGATAAAATTGCCTCATACGGAATGTACAAATGCCCTCTACTCTTAGATGAAACATGAACAAGTATAACACCCCAAATTGTGAAGAGTAGAATACAATATGCTGAAGTTGAGGACTATTCGGAGGAATGGATGGATTCATTCATGGTAATCAAGTAATATGGAGGTGGCAATTTTGTAAGGAGACAATATTTGGTAAAGTTTTTGTGAACTTAACTTGTTGTTTGGGCAATGCCACCAATGCATTGATATTATGAATATACTTACATAATAGGAAACAAATAAATTTTGGATTCACCAATGTTGCTCTTTCATCCTCTTACAATCTTTAACTTTAAAAATTTAAAACCCAAGGCATTCATTTTGCCTCCAAAATTTACACAACCCATTGAATTTATCTTCAAAGAATATGTCAAAGTGACCAAAATTCATGAATTTTCTTGCATGTCTATTGTGCTTAGATCTTATAAGATTGATTTTTGGTGTTAATACCTTATCTAATCCTATTCTCAATCTCTTTCCAATTAAACAACCATCACTTTTAAATCTGAGGGAGTCTGCATGCATTTTGTACAAATCTTTGATGCAATTGGTATCCTTATCTAGAGATGTCGCAATTCCCTAAGTTAGCATTGAGATGACATTAGAGGACAATTGGTCACTAGTTTTTTTATTGCCCTCTAGGAACACAAATAAATGTGTGTAGGTTGATGAATTTCAAAATTCACAACCAATTCCACAAAGATTCCACAAATATGAACATCTTTGATTAAATGCATTCATGGAATTTAATCTCTTCCTTCCATAGAAGATTGACAAGAATTGTTTTGAGGGATTCAACATCTCTAAAAAGGGAGAGACATAATGCTTAGGACACTTAAAGTACACCCCACTTTATTTTCATAAAAGAATGTACCACCTCTTTTCCTTTAGTATTTCACTACTTCATAAATTCATAACATAAATAGTTTATGATAATTGCTCACTTCTAATCACAATACTAGACCTCTTGAAATGCATGAGGCTTAACTATTTGCACTTATGACAAAAGAAATCAATCTTAATTCATGCTCATCCTATTACCTCAAGTACCCATCTCGGGTTCACAATGATAATATCTCAATCTCTCACTATATTACCAAAAGGAATGCATATGAAACAATACACAATGAGGTCTACTTTGCTACTCAAGTATCGCATTGATGTTCATCAACATGTAGCATATATTACCACTTGTTATTCATAATTTTTAGAGGCCTACAGTTATCCAGACAAGTGAAATGGAGGAATCATTTAGTAAAACTCTCATACCAAAAAGAGGCTCAAGTTTCAGGGACACATGTTATGTAGTGTACTCTGGCCAAGACCCATTGAACTTGCAAATGAAATACAACGCTCAATATTTGGAAATTTCCCAAGTTTGAAAAGTAAGGCAACTTCAACTACTTACGAGGCCATCAAAAGAAATGAACAAACTCATAAATAGGGTTGGAATTGGATTGAACTTGCAAGCACACTTACAGCACCTTCCTGGTCAACTAGGATTGTTGTACATGACAATGCTCCCATAGAGAAATTACAACCAACTACAAGGCTATGAACCAAACAAAAGCTATACTTTCAAACTGAATGTGTACACACCCAAGCGAATACAAAGAGCGACAATGCTATACTTCTGGAATCCAGAAAGCTGCGACAATACTCATATGGCAATGCTATGCATCTCGAGCTCATCTTTTGTGGCTTCTTCTGTTTTGTCCCAAGGAAGAGGAAATACTAAAATAGCATCCTCATGGGGAGTGTTCCAGGTCTTGTAGAAAAATCTGCTCTCCCACCCCCAAAACAACCACATGCAACACTCAAAGTTTACTACATCCTTCTCAAACAGACCGCATAACGTCAAGTCCAGTGGTCAAGGCAATCATGTCAGTGCCCACTTCGATAGTCACAGAAGAATTACCTCTAATCCTTCACTTCGTTTCAAGTCCTTAGATCAATAGAAAAGTACTGATTTAGACATTCTTGCTTGAGTAAGACGACTTGGCATTATACTCTTGACCCACTAGCATTATTTGGGAAGAATTCATCATGTATTGACTAATCATCATTAGGGAAATCTCTTTAATTCAGGTAGTGTAAATTATCTACAAATGAATGTAACAAAAACCATCAGTAATTAAGGTTCAATGCTTACGGCTTGATCGGAGGCTTGGAGATGATAACATACGAATGGAAATCTTCATCTTTAGTGTTGAGCACCTGTACCCGTTTCCAAATTCAAGTAGTAGATAAGTCAATCGCACAAACTTCATCACACAAATGAATAGCAAGCAGTAGAACCAATTAACCCCAAAAGTTTCATGACTATGTTTTCATCAAAAATGTTCTAAAACTGCCATTTTTAGTACAAGTACAATTTTCTTGAATAAAAGCTTTTTTTGACACAAGTAACTATAGGATCTTTTACTATGTTCACTTGAGAACATGTGGTAAAAATTTCAAAAATTTCCACCACATGGATTGCAAGATATAAGCATTCAAATTCACTGAAATTGTTTTTTGGTCTTGCAAAAAATAGGGCAATTGCACTTCACAAGCTCACTTTTCTATGAAAAAATGTCCAATATGGTGTTGCTTCTTTTGCTTCTTTTTTGTAGACAAGATGGCCACATGTTTAAAAATTTTTAGATCATTTGGAATCGTACAACATATTGGAAAAAAAATAGTAAGTAGACAGTAGTAGAGAATGATTCAAATTATTAAATTGTTCAAAGTTTAGTTATAGAATTGAAAAATGCCAATCCCAACGGTGGAAATGTTCCAATAAGCCACCTACTTCCTAAAATTTTAATTTTTTCCAAAAATATTGAAAAGTGAGTAAGATAAGGGACTTTAAAGTTTATTTTAGAGTAGAAAATCCATAACTACCCATAAACAAAAAATCTTAATAACTTTTGACTCATTGATCAAGATGGAATGATTCAAAGCTTTCCAAGTACATATACATCTAGAAAACCAATTTCAAATTTTTGTTTTTAAAAAAAAAGTGATTTTAAAAAATCTTGGCCAAACATCCCATTTACAAAAAAAGTAGCATATTTTGCCATAACTTTTGACTCGTATTTCCAAATGTCATGAAATTTAGTACTGATGAAAGATATTCCTCGTCACAAACTTCTATCAAAATAAAGGCCAAAATTCTGCAAATCTCCAATCGCTTGTACTTGCCCAAAATTACTATGTTACCAAAATATGCATATTGGTCCTTTAGGGGTTAAAAACACCATTTGGAAATCCGAATCAAGATTATGGATCATAAGTCTTGCGATATTCATAATAATTTGATGTGAACTTCACTCAAGAAGAAATAAAGTACTAGCATAAAAAGGAAGGCAATAGACCAACAAGATTCCACAGTAGCTTAACAATGCAATATCTTAAAGCCATATTTACAGAAGCTGGATTCAAATCATAATTTCCATTTTACCTCATGACAACAATACCAAAATAAATATTGGTATGAGGAGAATTCAGTACAAGAGCTGCCAATACCTGATGAACTGCATTCACTGGAATGGAGAACGTCGAGTTGGCAGAGACCGGGGTAGCAACAGGTTCTCCGGGGAATTGGCTATCTGATGGAGGAGCAATGTACACAGTACCACCTCCTTTGAGAACTATGAAGATTTCTTCGCAGTCGTGGCGATGGATCGGTGTACCAGCCCCAGGTCCAAAAGTCCCCATCCATGCTTCCACCTGAAAAACAACACACAAGGGATTCAACAAACTAGGAATTCAAATGATCATCATATGAAATTTGGGGTGCCCAGTTTGCTGCGACATTGAAGAGGTCTGGGTGGAATGAAGTTCGATAACATGTTGCTTCTCCAACGACTTAAAGAGTCTTCATCACCCATTTGCATCATTATAAACCATCTGTTTAACTCTTAAACGGCGAATATAATTAGATTCTGAAAAAGCAATGATTCAGATAGGGCGAAATTCAATATCCCCAAAAGGACATTGTATGAGTCGATCAAACAAAATCAAAATATAGACGAAGAAAGTTCCCATCTGACCTACTGCAAAATGTTTCTAGAAATACAATGACCTCTTTCTGGCCATCTTGAAATGCTCCTGCGAGTGTGATAAGAGTTAAACCGGGAATCGCATTGAATTGCTCCAGATTCTTCACCTCTTTCACAATAGACGACTCTGTTTCACACACCAATAAACGATCAATCCATACCTCCGAACCACCCCATACTTTCATAGACCCTAAATCTCAAAGCCTACCTAAAAAACCCACCCCCACAAAGCAAACAAAATCCCAGGGGTAATTCCAAACCCCAAACGAATGGAACGAACGAAAACCGTAGTTATAGCTAAGAATGCTCTCCTGACACACATTCGCAAAAAAGATAAAAAATCTCAGGAACTACATTCAAGTTTCTTCATTATGAACTTCTCTGAAGTAACGTCCCAGAGTATCTGCAAACTAGTCGACCATTCAAACTGAAAAACTTGGAACCCCAAGACCTGTCACATATTCGGACAACCCAAAACCTCTCAAACTTCTCTTTTCTAAGACCCTCTCTAAAACATCGTGCAAACTGTCATCACCCGTAGCACACATTCAAGCTATGCCATGGGGGCAAAGTCGGCACCGCAAGTGGTAAGAGTACCGAGATTTTACCACATTCTAATCCAATCCAAGGAACAATTCAAAACACACATACACACCTGCGATCCCAAAGACAAGCGCGCTAATCACAAGCACGCACAACACCGGGGACGCCATCGCCATCGTACTAATCAGCAAAATTCAAACCACCATCCACAAGCCCTCGGGTAAGGCCAGTGAAGCTTCAGGTAACTTAAAGCTTTGAATGCAAGTTGGGTTACGGGAGTAATTAGTGATGGCGATCTTGCACAGGAGGATACCAAAGTATCTTATCGAGTGCTACCAATTCCGACGGAGGCTGGTGCGCTGGATATTGCTCAAGACAAGTGGCATGCTTGGCGACACGGACCCACTCAGTTGCAACAAAGACTTGGTTGGGGATGGGGGACTTCGGGATAGTCGCAAGAGGAGGAGAAACAAACTCTGGATCGGGAGATTCGGACTTCCGGGCTCTTCCTCTTTCGACTTGGTGAATGGACTTCATCTGGTTTGGAATCTTGTACGGCAGTGGACGGCAGTGCAGAAAGCGATCTCCTGGGGAGTCACCACCGCGAGACTTTGTACACCCCCATCGAGCTTTGACGCGGCCTGGGCCCCGCCTCATTCCAGCTTCGTCGCTACCCAGACAAACTTCACGGAGTTGTCCGTAATTGAGGCTCATACCCGGCTCGGGTCCTTTCCTAGCCCCGCTTTCAGAGGTCCTTCGCTGCCTTGCCGTCACTCCATCTTCTTGCCTTCCCCATCCAGAGTTTGTTTCTCCAACTTGCCACAACTTGTTCCAGCTTTTGAAATACAAACTTGAGGGGAGTGTCGATCTAACACTCCAATAGTGAATTGGCCATCGACAATGGCAAGAACCAATTGATCTCTGATGGGGTACCATACCAATTGCTGTATTATTTATATATGTTGTAAAATTGTGAGTTGAGATGTTTTGCGCAGGTTGAAGAATAATCCTCCAAGGAACTTTTTTAAATAATTTCAGGGAAGCAAAGCCAACGAGGAGCACTTGATTTGAAGGTGCATGCGGCATCTTGTTCTACACCTAACGAGTATGAGCATCCCTAGCAAAGAAAAAAAGGGGATTCCATCAAGAAGCACATTCTAAGTCTTGTGATTGAATGACGACGTTGTGTGGTCATGTTGATTTATCGATCGTGGAGAGCCATGCTGCCTATCTTGCATGCAAATCTACCTACTACCTACTACTGCATTGCATAAATTTATTATTTATTTTTGACACAAACAAAAGAAATTTTGTTTCACGGATGAAATAAATTACACCAACAAAATCCCGAACCAAAGCATGGCCTCCACAAGAGGATACTGCAAAAACAAAGAACAAAATTCTAAGTTAGGGATTTCAAGGCACCCTACCATTACTTCTTGTTCCCCCATCTAGAGTTTGTTTCTCAGACTTGTCGAAGTGTGTTGTCAATCACTCTATCCAATACTCTTATTGAGGATTGCATGTATTTGTATGTGGACATTGTTTTGAGGGTTTTTGCTTCATGTTGAGTGAACATATAAGTGAATAGAAGCAATAACAAGAATTTGGAGAAAACACTCTGTCTAAGTTTCTTGCCAGCATCTTCTCCAAAATGTACACAAGTGAACCCTATTGATTGTCTTTGAGCATTTGTACACTTGATGAATCATTTAATTTATAGTGGTGGTCAAATCAATTAATTTATAGTCTTCTCCAATTAATTTTGAGCCTATTGGAAAGCATCGACGTGTTGTGCAAGATAATCCTCCAAGAACAAGCCCTTGTGGCCCAACAATTGCTCCAAATCTAGATACACTTTGGTAAACAAACTCTCCTGCTTTTCAAAGTCCAAAGTCACCAACCCTATTGCAAACTTCTTTGCTACACTCCCCCCCCCCCCCCCCCATCTTCTTCATGGCCATCTCCTGATGCTCTTCCGGCATTAGATTCACATGCCACACCTTCAATTAAGGTTTCCCAAATCACATGTTGTTAGAAACTGCCAATTACACTCAAAAAATGGAAGACATCAAATAGAATGGAAACAACTGAAGAAAACTAGAATACTACAATCCTTAGTAAGGTTGACGCTCAAGCTTTTCAAAACATGGATCATTTGCCATGGCAACAATACCATGTGTGCCAAAAAAAACATCGAAAGAATTTGGAATACTAAACAGAATTGTCCAGAAGAACATGGACATTCCGATTTTAGGTTTCTAGGTGGGAAAAGTGAGAAGATGGAGTGATGACAAGGCAATGAAGGAGTTGAAAGCGAGGCGAGGGAAGGACCCGAGTTGGGTATGAGCCTCAACGATAGGCAACTCTGTAAAGTTTGTTCGGGCAATTGTGAGCCCCCAATTAGTCACTAGGGACTCATTCTTTTTTTTTTTGTATTTTGTTATTTTGAATGTAGTTTTATATACAAAAAGCCTCCAAAAGAGTGTAGAACCAAAATAGGTTTGTCACATGCTAATATAGCATTTGGTCTATATTTAGAATATTATAACTAGAATGCCCCAACCACAAGTTGTAAACACGTTGGAACCCAACTAATTGTGGTAAATTGGTAGATTATGAATTACGAGCATAGTTACCAGGCTTAAATACCCATATAGAAAAGACATCTCTAGTCCAGTATTGGTTGAGGGAACCTAGTGAAGCATACAGGTTAGATCCCGGAGATAGGTTCTAGTTTCCCCATTTCATCGACGAAATAACAGAACTCCAATTATTGGTGTGTAAGTGTCCAAAATACCAAGGCACAATGGTGGAGGAATTTACAGTCCTAGGAGGGTGATTTGGGGTTAAAACTACGCCCGGAAATCAATGGCAAAATTGGTTCGCCCAAATTTCCTTCTATGTGAAAGATTTTCTGGCCATCGATGATTAAACAAGGGGGTGGATTTTTGTCCCCCCTAGGCCAAAGTGTAAAATAAAAATGTGAGCTTACACATGTGTTGTGGCATTCTATGAGAGGTTCCACGAAAGTTTTGGAATTTTTTGATAGTTAGAAGATGCCTTTTCAAATGGTCAACTATCCAAACCTACGATGGAAAATTCATAGAAATCCCCCAGGTGGTTGTAAAATCTCACTAAAAATTAGCATAACTTTTTTTATGTTAATAAGCTACCTCGACAAGTTTCAAGACATTTCGGCAATCAAAAGTACCCGAACCTATAAGATTCTCCAACAACTAGAGGAAATTAAAGTCCACAATGGAGTTGACCAATGGAGCGGGAGCATATGGAAGCAGAAGGGGGTCCAAGTTGGGTCTTTCCTTACTTCCCCACACCCACTTAAAAGCCTAGGCTAGTTACTTTTGCCAAAAAAGTCAAACTCCCAAAGTTGGTTTATTCCTAGTTTTGGTGTTAAGTTTGGTGTTAAGTTGGCCCTAGGTGTTGTTGAGATTCTGAATGTAGAATAAGGGGTGAGGGTTTCTCTAGTCTAAAAATGGACTTCTGTAGTCAATAGTGCAATCTGTTTGCAATTCGGAGTTAATCTTCAAAAATTAGCTTAGTGGGCCATCATAGGATGAAAACTATGTGGATGAGGATGAAAATCCGAAAAGATAAGGTTAACTTAGATGAATGAGAGGAAGGGATGCCTAGGAAAGAGTATAAAAGGGCACCTCTTCTCCCCTCTCACCACCCCCATTTTTGTATATTTGGGTTCATTAGGTCCAATTTATGTTGGAATTGTGGAGTTTTAGCCATAAACCTTGCAACAATGTTTTTTGGGCACCTTTTGGCTGTTATTGCTCTTTTCCAAGCTTGTGAGGTCTTTGTGGGTCCCTCGTATGTTGAGTTTTTGTGGTATTAGCTCTCCCAAGCCCTTGAGGCTTTAAGGTTTTACTTTTATCGTGTTACTAGAGGTCATGGTTGCATGTATTCTTGAGGGGTTCCTTGTTCTCCCTCCTTGTCTTGTCATTGTACTAATCCTAAAGTAACTCCCCATATGACTGATGATGCTGCTTTGGACGCCTTAAGTTCAAGTCCATCGTTGTATTAATCCCGTGTAGCTAACCATTGGTTGTCAAGAGTCCTTTTTGGCCTCCAATATTATTGTGGTGGTCAATAGAGAGAAACAAGAGAGTATGAGGGGTAGTGGGTACTATTGCAACGGCGAAGCTTTGAACCCCCTTAGGGTCAAAAGTCTTAGTGATGTATTAACCCCTAAAGGTATTTGACTATGTTTTCACCAAAAACACTCCAAAATTGTCATCTCTAGTACAAGTACCAAATTTTAGAAAAAAATACATTTTTGGACAAATGTAACTTTAGGATCTTGTAGAATGCTAGTTTGGAAAGATGTGGAAAAAATTTCAAAAATTTCCACTGTTTGGATTGCAAGATATTAGCATTTGAATTAACAGAAAGCCATTTTTTGGCCTTATGAAAATTCGGATAGATGCACTTCACAAGGTCAGATCATTATGAAAAAATGTCCAAAATGGTTGTAACTCTTTGGATTCATTCTTCAAGTCATGTTGGCTACATGCTTGAAAAAATTTAGATCATTTGGAATTGTACAACATATAGGAAAAAAATAGGAAGTTGAAAGAAGTAGAGAATGATTCAAAATACTAAGTTGTAAATAATTTATTTATGGAATTGAAAAATTCCAATTCCAATGGTTAAATTATTGTAATAAACAATCTACACCTCAAGTTTTTATTTTTTTTCAAAAATATTTAAAATTGAGTTAAATAAAGGACTTCCAAGTTTATTTTAGAGTAGAGATTCCATTACTACCCACAAACTACCCACAACTAAAACTCTTCATAACTTTCATCTCATAAATCAAAATGGAATGATTCAAAGTTTTCTATGCATATATAAATCAGAAAAATAAATTTCAAATTTTTATTTTAAAAAAAAGTGATTTTTAAAGAAGTTTTTTTTTCTACCCGGGTTGCCCGTTGACCAATGAAAACAACATATCATACAATAACTTTTTGACCATGTATTCAAAAGTTATGAAAATTGTTGGGCCTTAAAGCTACTCCTTGGGCACATATTGTGTGAAAATTTCAAAGAAAAAAAATAAAAATTCCATTCATAGTGAGCTACCCAAAATCGCTATATTGCCAAAAAACATTGTTTGGTCTTAGTTGGATGTTAAAACCACTCCACAAGATAACTTTAAACCCCTGTGGTTGTTTTCATACAAAGTTTAGTTTCCAAAACGTGTTGGGAACAAAACAAAATTTAGCCTCCAAAAGTATGGATTGAGTAGGAATTTAGCCAAGAAGGAGAGATCACCATTGGGATGAGTACATAGCAACCCACCCCTTTAAAAGTTGGACATATGCGTTTCTCTTGTTTTTTTTTATCTATTCTTTTAGCATAAAAAACTCACTACTAATAAGAACCAACCCCTAGCCCAAAAAAAGTCCAACAGTTAGAGGGTCCAATAGTCTATCTAGAGAGAAAGGAGGTCGAAGAGTGAAGGCAGTTGTTCAAGTAAGGGGGGTTTGGGGAGTAAAGAGTTATTCAAGTAAAAGAGGGTTTAGGGAACAAAAGGCTGTTCCGGGTAAGAGGGGGTCGGGGAGTAAAGATAGGCCGTTAGAGAAAGGTGGGTTGTCTAGAGAGAGGGGGTCGTGGAGTGAAGGCAGTTGTCTAGATAAGGAGGGGGGCGGGGAGTAAAAGGTTGTCTAGAGAAGGGAGGGTTTGGAGAATAAAAGGTCGTCTTAAGTAAGAGAGGGTTTGGGGAGTGAAGGGTTGTTAGGGAGAGACGGGCTATCCAAGTAGAAGGAGGGGTCATGGAGTAAAGGCGGCTATCTAGAGAGAGCTGGGGTCTCGGAGGGAGAAGTCGGGCTACCCAAGGTTACAAGGTAAGAAGGGGGTTTGAGAAATAAAGTAGTTGCCTATAGAGAGTTGGGAGGAAGGTTCTGAAAGTAATAATGAGCTGTCCAGAGAAAAGAGGGGATCTAAGGACTGAGGAAGTTGGTCTCAGTAGTAAAAAGAAGGCAGATCATGTGGGAAGTCGTCGGCTTGGGTAGGAAGGAGACTTAAATCGGGAGTAGAGGAAGAAAAGAGACAAAGGGACAAACAAAGCAACAACAAAGTTTGACCATCACCGAACCAAGCACCGGAGTGAGGAAGCCAACTCCTTGTCTCCCATGAAATAAGCAAGAGGAGAAAAGATAGAGGTAGAACTCAAAGAAGAAAAGGTGAAGAATAGCAAAAGGAGGGGGATAAATTGGGATTAGATATGAAGAAGTTTAGGAGGGATAAGATAGAGGGGAAATTCCCTTACTAAGTGATGACCAACTAACTATTGGATAGAAATTTAGGGATTACCACAAGATTAGGTATAAAACATAGGACATAAGAAATAATTCAACCTTGTAGGACATCATGACACATCCTTAGTTAGTCTCATGGGTAGAAACAAGGGTAGTTGGGCCACCATAGTACATAAGAGGAATAGTGTAGAAGGAAAAGAAGAAGGAGGGAAAGAAATAGGGCGAAGGCCATCAAATAAAACCTTGTATGAAACTATTCCATGATTAGACCGGTGTCGTATTGTAAATGTGTTTATTATGTGAAAATATATAACTGTTTGTTAAATTGGAGGTTTTTTCTTTCTAGAGTCTCAAGAAACAAATGGGGTCATACTCCACTTGAATTCTTTTTTTTTACCTCTATTTGACAAACATTTAGTTCTTTGATTTCTATACTTGAAGATATTTTAATATGTTGCTTAGTTTGTTTGAAGCTGTAAAAACAAAAGGTAAAGCTTGTTTTACCTTTTCCTTATTTTCATTTTTATTTTTAATAGATTAGAAATCCACGTAGATGATGTAGATAGATTTATCGAGGATAGGAGGTGGCCCATGGGTGTATTATGGCCCATGTGGCATCTTAGTGACCAAAATCCACTAGCTTAGGTGGATGGCATGGAGGTTGAGGTGGCGGATGAGGTGGAGGGTTATCTTCTTCCTCCTCCTTGTTTGCTTAAGGGAACCCATCACTTTGAATGGGTATCACACTTTGTACATAGAGAGTTTGGAAATTTTTGAGAGATTGTGAATCTTGTTTTTTCGTTTCCAAAAAGTTATCACTCACTAAGTTTGGAGTTAGTATGTGTAAGTTATGAGTTTGAGAATGAAGAGTTGTGAAGCTGCCTCAAACTTTCAAGAGAGTGAGCTTTGGTAGTCTATAAAAGGTAGACAATACTTTAGATTTGGGGGAAACTTAAGGAGGTTGTAGATACTTCTTTTATCTTTCCAAAATGGGTTTATTTTCTTGATTTTGACTTAATATGTGAAAGTTGTGGGCTTGAGAGTGAAAGGGTGAAGAGATACTTTCGGGTTTTCAAGAGAGTGAACTTTGAAAGGCTATGAAATGTGGACAATAATTTAGATTTGAGTGAAACTTGGAGAGGTTGTAGATATCCATGTTATCTTTCTAAAATGAGTTTATTTTCTTGATTTGGAGTTAGTATGTGAAAGTTATGGGCTTAAGACTGAAGTATAGGTGAGCTGCCTTTGAGTTGAGAAGGGTGAGCGGATGTGGCACTCATTCATCTATCAAACACTTCTTTAAGGGGAGTTTATGAAGGATATGACTTTTTTCTACTATTTTTTATCATACATGATGTATATTGAGACTCCATGACATTTTTTGAGGGGTATATGGAAATGTGATAGTCTTTTGGTTTATATAGCATCATCGGGGTGGGGTGGGGTGGGTTCTTATTATGTTTGTGACTTTATATGATCACGGAATCTTCCATAATTTGGGCCACATCTAGTTGCAGCTAGAAGCCCCACGTTTTCCTAAGGCAAGGCTTCTCTACTCGACACTGGTAGTCCATTGCATCATGGTACAAGAATTCATGGTGGAAGAGGGAGAGCTCTCGGTGGGCATGATCAACAATACAAGTTTCCGAGGTATGAGATAACCCATCCCTAACTCTTCCAATGCCCCTAATTAGTAGTTAGTAACTTTAGCCAAGACCCACCCCTAAGTTAGACCCTTAGGGCTATAGGTAAGGTCATTTCGTAGGGTAGAAACCTAAAGAAAAGGTCTGTAGCTTTCCAAAACCCTAAGGCACACCCAAATCGGATAAAAAACAAGGAAGTTATCATTGGATGAAGGTTAGGGCTTAATTTGGATGAAAAATAGTTAGACATAGAAATTAACAACGAATTGAGGAGATTGGAAAGGGGCTATTAATTAGAGTCCAGGGGCAAAGGAAAAAATTAATTCCTAATTATAGGTTAGGAGAAATTAGTAGATGAAGTTTTAACCGCTCATTAACGGTCGAACTTCATCCATCAAGAAATTTTAGTGGGAGTACCTGATTAGCAAGTGTCTTACCAATACGGAGACCTAAAGTTAAGGGCTACAAAAGAAAAATATGAACTCACCACAAGATAGTAAGTAGGCAAAGGCTAACCCATGCCTTGAATGCTGAGGGAAGTCAATTACAAGGCTAGGAAGTAGAGGTTGAGTAAGGAATTTAGGACTCTAGGCTTGTAGGAGAAGTCTCATAGAGCTCATAGGACCCCCTTAGGTAAGGAAAGCCACAAAAAACCTAAAGGATAATGAAGGATGAAGTCCAAACTAGGGTCTAATGAGAAATCCATAAAAATTTTCATTTAGGTCCAACCTCCGAATCTAGGTGGGAATAGGCCTCGTAAAAATTTTGAATCAATTTGAATTAGGAAGCTACCCTTAATCGATGGATGAAGTTTGAAGAATCAAGTAGCGGTCAAACTTCATTTGCTCATAACTTTCACTAGGAAGGTCGGATAGGATCGAGTTTTAGGTTTTTCAAAATGACAAGGAATGCTCTGAAGGATTTTTTAGGTTAATTCCTCCTTGGTGTGGGCTCCATCTAAAACCCACAATGGCCCATCCATTCAATCAGTCCAGGATACCGAATATAGAGTAAGAGATTCTTACATATGTGGATCACATTAGGTACTTAGAAAAAAGATCCAATGCTTGGAAGGTACAATAGACCACACTTAGACACCCAAAAGTAGGATTCAATTAGTCAAAATCCAAAATCTAGTTGTGCTTGCAATTTATTAAGGGTGGACAAATTGGCACTCACAATAGTGATGAAGCTAGAATGAGGCTGGACCAAAGCTACGTTAAAAACTCGATGGCGGGTGTTTAATGTCTAGGGTCATCATCAGCATTTCCAAAACCTAAGACCGAGACTTCGCTACACATGCTATTCTTGTGAGAAAAGGGAGCTATTTTCGCGACTTGCAATTTTATTGGTACAAGGCAACAACATTTTTTGGAAAAAAACAGTGACATTTTAGAAAACTTTTGTTTTTTTATGTAGAGTGCAAGTTGCGACATTTTTAAAAACTTTGTGTGTCAAGTTGGTTGCCTCTAAAATTTTGTTGTAAATGATATTGCTAAAGATAAATCATTGAATGTCAAGCATTGGTGACATATTTTCAAGAACGTTGTTGAAGTGTTTAATTTATATTCATGCATGTGAGCACTAAATTACTCCCCCTTGGTAATTCGCAAACACAATCAGGTTCTACTGTTCTGAGTTTCAGCTAAGTGACTCTTACCTTTGGGTGTCTAAGTGTGTTCCATTGTGCCTTCCAAGAAATGGATCTTTTTACTAAGTACCTAAGTGACTCCAAATTTGCAACATTAGCTTAATCTACTTCCAATGTTTTGGCCAACCGAATGGATGCCCTATTGTATGATTTGGACAGAACCTATGCCAGGGAAGAACTAACCTAAGAAACCTCTAGTTCATCTTGTGCCATTTCTAAAAACATAAAACTAGACCCTATCCAACCTTCCTAGCTAAAGTTATAGGTGGATGAAGTTTGACCGCTTCTCGGTTCTTCAAACTTCATCCATCAATTTCACCTAGCTCCCCAATTCAGAAAGATCCGAAATTTTTAGGGATGATTCACAAGAATTCTTCCTACCTAGATCTGGAGTTGGGCCCTGATCGGGGGGTCATACAAAATTTTCATCCAGGCCTTACCTAAACTTCATCTGTTAGTTTCTCCTACCCTACAATTCGGAATTAACTTTTCTCTTCGGCTCTAGACCCTAATTGGTAGTCTTCTCCTAATCTACTTAATTCTTTGTCAAAAGTTTAGCTATTTTTCATCCAATTTGACCCTAATCTTCATTTGGCAATAACTTCCTCAATTTTGGCCCAATTTGGGCGTGCGTTGGGGTTTTGGAAAGCTACGGCCCTCTTTTTTAAGTTCATGTCCCTGGAAATGACTTGACCTACAGTTCTAAGGGTCTGACCTAGGATGGGCCTCGGCCCAAGTCACTAGTCTCTAATTAGGGACTTAGGGGAAGGATGGAAAGGTTTAACTCATACCTTGGAATTTGAGTCATTGATCATGCTCACCGGAAGCTCTCCCTCCTCCGCCATGAACTCCCGTGCCGTGAGACAACGAACCACCATTCTAATCATAAAATAATTTAGTACAAGAGTTTAGGCATTGATTCTATCCTATTTCTTTCCTCCTTTCTTTTCTTTCCTCCCACACTCTAAGGTGGCCCAACCACCCTTGCTTCTACCTACCAAGCTAATCCTAAGGAAGAGTCATGCCATCCCCCAAGGTTGAGCTACTTCTTATGTCTTACATCTTACATCCTATACTTATGTCTCATGTTGTCATGATGTGAGCCGTTTACTAGCTAAGAGATAGACATCTTTTTACTTCTATGTTGGTTCCAAATAGTAAGGTAGTTAGGCTTGTTGGGTGAAAATTGAAGGTTGGTGATTATTTAAGTTGTTAGTAAGATAGGGCATTTTGTCCCATATTGTTTGTAGCTTTGAGTTCTTTTTGTGGGTACTTAAAGTGCTTACTTCTTCCATTAATTTTATCTTGAATCTTTTTCTAGGGTGATTTTATTTATTATCGAGGTTGTGCTTTTACTTCTGTATTCTAGTGAGAGTAGTTTTCTTTTTTTTTGAGTTCTATTGAGGGTTGTGGGTAAAAGTGACTTTGCTAAAGCAATAGCAAAGTCTCTTTTTGAATTTCCATTGAGGGGTGCAAGTGAGAGTGAACTGGCTAAAGCAACAATAAGTTTATTTTCGGGTGATTGCAAGAAACACCTGCCAGTTTCGTTGCGTTTTTTTTTGGAGCGCTATAACTTTTGAATTATGAATCCGATTCCAAAAGCAAAAAAACTATTTCTAGATATCTTTCTTGTTATTGTAATCCTTATTTTTTAGAAATTTTTAAAAATCATTTTATATTTAAAAGTCAATTTTGATCATTTGTCACACTTTGACGTTTAGGGGTTTTTTATACTATTAAGTGGTTTAAATTAGTGATTTTCAGCTGAAATTTCTAGGGTATATTAGTTTAGTAGGCATACATGTGCCTACCAAAAGAAATCTAAAAATTCATTATTTCATATCCTCCACGTTCATGCAAATAGGCCTCTCTTGCGAGCTCAATTCTAAACAATAGAGATAGTTTTGAACTCGTTTTTTTGCTCAAATCTCATCACCAAAAAGTCCTCCCAAATGGCCAATTTTTATTTTTCTTGAAAATTGTTGTTCCTATTTTCTACAAATTAAAACGTCAAAGTATGTGTTTTCTTTGTAAGAATTCTATGTCCCAAAATATATCATGAAAAATACATACTTTGACGTTTTAATTTGTAGAAAATAGGAACAACAATTTTCAAGAAAAATAAAAATTGGCCATTTGGGAGGACTTTTTGGTGATGAGATTTGAGCAAAAAAACGAGTTCAAAACTATCTCTATTGTTTAGAATTGAGCTCGCAAGAGAGGCCTATTTGCATGAACGTGGAGGATATGAAATAATGAATTTTTAGATTTCTTTTGGTAGGCACATGTATGCCTACTAAACTAATATATCCTAGAAATTTCAGCTAAAAATCACTAATTTAAACCATTTAATAGTATAAAAAACCCCTAAACATCAAAGTGTGACAAATGATCAAAATTGACTTTTAAATATAAAATGATTTTTAAAAATTTCTAAAAAATAAGGATTACAATAACAAGAAAGATATCTAGAAATAGCTTTTTTGCTTTTGGAATCGGATTCATAATTCAAAAGTTATAGTGCTCCAAAAAAAAAACGCAACGAAACTGGCAAGTGTTTCTTGCAATCACCCTTTCATCAAAAGCAAGTGTTATATATAGGATACATATTGTAATTAGTTATTGTAAGTGGGACTTGGTATTGGATTTAGGGTTTCCTTGTTCATTGGGTTTCTTTTTCCTTTTTCACAAACATCTTTTACAGCTAGAAGCCCCATGCTTTTCCAGATAGGTAGAAATATGTCACGACATAATTGGTGAACCTAATGTGAAACATCTGGAGTAGTAGTGTTTGTGATTTAGCGTAGGTGTGAGGTGTATGATGGATCGTGAGGGTAACATAAGTGGTAATGGTGGAGGACTACAAGTTGGTCAATTTGGTGGAGGAGTTGAAGTACTAGATCTTGGTATGTTGAGGATGCCAGAGGCTATGAATTTGCTTGTATGACAACAACAAACAATGCAACAGAGGGAAGCCCTAGCAACAAAAGCGTTGCATTCCATCGTCAATTGGATGGACCAATTTAATGGATGTGATGTGACAAAATACATTCGATTCTATGCATGAGAAATGGAGTTGAACAAAGTTTTTGAGGAGGAAATGATTGCAAGCTTTGAACTCACTGTGATTCCGGAGATTCATGGGAGAGTAAGGGAGTTACAAGAGAGCGTTGGAGGTAGTTGGCAAACTTTTGCTCAAGTGTTGAAGGAAGAGTATTTCATGGAAGACTCAGAGAGGGTGACAAAAAGAACGTTTTCGAAGTGGGTTGCACGTCCAAACAAAGGTTTGTCAACAAATGAGCTACTTAGAGAGTTTGAGCACTAGTTTATGTAGTTGACGAGGATAGAAAGAGCAACTTTGGAGGTGGAGAAGATGGAATTATTTATTCAAGTGGCGGATTCATGGCTACAAGAGAAGCTTGAACTGCTTTCAGAGGATCGTAATGAAGAACATGGCTTGAAGTCTGATTGGAAGGATGTAGAGGGAGCTGTGTCATTGCTTACGAAAAGGCAATGGTGGAGAGACAAGACTATGGTGAATGATTGTCATGAGCCGTAATTTCGGAATCCACTGGGTTAGTATAAAATAGGTCTATAGTAGTATAGAATTTTTCAAAATTTCTTATAGGGGAACAAAAGTAGAATCCTCTTAACCTAAACATTGCATTGAGGCTGAGAGGATGATCCGGGCGTTCTGTAAAGGAATCCAAGATAGATCCGGATTCCGGAAACCTGGATAGTAATAGCCTACGGTCTAGAGTTCCAGTCTAGGAATCTAGGGAACCGTTACGGGTAAACGGTCCACTTTTGGAACGGTCGGTAGAATGATGAATACTTAACCCCTGCCACTCCCACTTCTCCTCCTTCTTTCTTCCGCAGTGGTTTTGCGCTCGTATAGTTGAGTGAAAGAGTGGTGAGTTAATGATCATTTTAGCAGATTAGTTAGTTCTGGTTTATGATGGCAAAGGGATATATCCGAAAACCACTAGTTACAGCATGGATGGTTTGTCCGACTATTCCAAAAAGACTGAGAGAGCGGTCACAGCTAGAAGACTACCTAAGCAAAATAGGATGTGTTGGCTTGTTCCTAAGGCCATGGATTGTGAAGAATGATCGCATGATTCAGGAGCTCATCATAGGAGCTCCAAATTAGTATGAGTTGACAATGAGGGGACAACCCAGAACCTGGACAGATGAGATTTGGGCCAAGGTATATGGATTCCCCAGGAAGGGATCCAAATTAGCCTCCTGAACAGATAAGTTTGCGGTAGGAAAGTTTAGGAATGCAACGCATTCTAAGGAGGGGTATGCCATCAGCGATTGTCTAGATGGGAGGCAGAAGTAGGTTGTAGAGTTTCTTATTTTGATCTTGTATCCAGAAAAGCCTACCCGGGTTATGGTTACGGTAGCCATCACCATTTTTGGTGCAATGGAGGGTACTAGACCAATCAACTAGGGCAAAGTCATTAGAGCAATAGTCTCAAAGCTTGCCACCAATGTAGGAAAGGCTAAGACTAGCCCAATTGGTCCTTACCTGTTCCACCTCTACCATCATGCGGAACTTTTGAGTGACGCAGAAATGGTAGAGTACAACCCCGGATCCACAATCCTGCGTTACGGCCTCATGAACGAAGTAGAGGCAAAGGAGCCGGCCTTCGAAAAAGAGGAAGAGCCGGAAGACAAGGAACAACTCATGGATCGGAGATGAAGGAAATCCACCGATCTAGCTTCATGAGGGAAACTCCCTGTTCTAGAGAAGGTTCCGGAGGAGCCAAAGCAAAACATTTCCGGGTAAGTTCTTCAAAACCAGATTCAACTGGGTCTTGTACGCACACGAGTACCATGAGAATTTGGCCGATCTTCTCAAGAGGATTAGCAAGGAGTTAAAGGTCGAGCCAGAGGACATACTCAATGCCGTGAAGAAACTTCCGAATCTGGAAGAGATGGGATGGAAGGAGAAGTAGATCAAGCATCTGGAGAAGGAAAAGACGGACCTTCAAGCCAGGCTGAGTTGGGCACAAGGGGAGTTAGCCACAACGAAGTAGAGGGAGAAGGAAGCTTTGCAGTTGGTCAAGAATCTATCCGGTCTGGTGGATAGATCCGTGGATCTTGTTGTCAAGGCCTCCCTTGTTCAGAACCGGCTAATAGAGGAAGGACATCTCACCGGATCCAAAGTGGTCCGGATCTTGGTCGACTTCTCATTGAGGATGGATTCCATGCTTAAGGAGATGCGCCAGCTCTTGGGGTGGATCAATCCGGATCGTGTCATGGATTTTTCCCATTTTCTAGAAATCCACTTTGACACGGAAACTCCAATGAAGTTGACAACATCACTACCACTGCTGGCTAGAGCGGAAGTCCCTAGGGAGACTCTTTGACATTCAACCGAGACCTTCTCAACTCAGTTGGAGAAGATCATTTGGGGGAGCATGAAGACAACGCGAGAGCCAGCCAAACAACCGGATGCAGCATGAGAGTTGGCGCCACCAAAAGTTACGATCTCACCACCGATCCCAATGATTCGTCCTCTTGAGAAGGATACATTACAGACACCCAGGTTGCTTATCCGGAGTGACCTAGTAGACTGGATTGGAGGACTATTGAATCCGGCTTGGACTCATCTAGAAAGCTTTAAGCATATGCAGTAGCCACAGACAAGGCAGGAGAGGGCCACCATCGTTTTGGATGAGACCTCTCTAGAAGAAGAAGATGAGAGAGAGGTCACGCAAATTGAGAAATTTGAGGAAGAAGAGTACCAAACCGGATCAGAGGAGGACATAGAAGAGGAAGACTGGCCTCCAATAATCCGGAAGATTCAAACCCAAGCAACATTGAGGACAACTCTAGTGAAGGCAACTCCGAAAGCAACTCTAAGGGCATCCATCCGGGTACCAACAAGTTAAGGCGGGAGCAATCAGAAGAAGGCGCGAAAGGCAAAGTAGTTAGGATTGTAGTTAGTTAGGATTTGAATTTTGAATTTAATCTAATCCGAATTTCCAAGCGTGGGCCCGGGTTCCGGATTTTTAGGATCTGACTTTCTGGGTTTCTCAGGAAGTCTGTGATTGGTCACTTGAATTTCTAGGTGGCTTTTTGGCTTTGGGGTTTTGACTTTTTAAGGGAGGGGCAGGTTTGTTGCCTTCTCATTCCATCCTAGTGTGTGTGATTGCTATCTTGTCATCCTTTCTTTAATTTGAGCCACGAAGTGGACATTCAAGAATTGATCAATCGTATATCTAGCTTTCCTATGTTTGGTTGTGAGAGCGTTGAAGTATAAGAGAGAGGAGGAGGAAAGGAGGAATTCAGATTTGAAGTGACTGGATCTAATTTGGGAGGGAATGTTTGTGACATAGTTTAGGCTTGTGAATACAGTCTTGTCCGCGGTGCCTTTAAAACATTGGAACAGAAATTCGGAAAGAAGTGGTTTGGGTGCTAGTCCGGAATACCAAGGAGGGTTCTGTGCGGAGATAAGCAACCACCAGCAGAAAAAATCCCATCCTATTCTCCCCAGAAGGTCTGCCAAACCCTAGGATCAATCTAGAGAACAACTAACAATTCCCCCATCGGTTCCGGTTTTTGTTGATTTGTTGTTGTAGTGGACAAGACTTGTTACAGCTCTCAGTGACCTACCTTCTGGATTGGCCATCCGGGAAGTTGTGAGAGTGTTTCTTGGTCTGATCTAGTACAACATTCGGTCTAAGTGTGTTTTGTGTAGTTTAGAGAGAGAAGAGAGTGTGAGGAATATGAGTAGTGAGTCCCTACCCCTCTACAAGATCAAAGGCGGACCCTTTGAGGATAAAACAGAGGCACCAAAAACGAGTGTGTGTGAAAAGTGACGAATCCAGATTCCCAAAAGGTAGTAATCTGGAAAAGAGAGAAAAGAGGTGAAGAGAGAGCTTAAGTTGATAATATGGATAATCTCAACTTGCAACAATAGTCTAGAATCCCCTAGGACAATATTTCGAGTCATTTTACTATGTTTTGGTGTTGTAATGGTACTTACGCTGCACTGCGCATACAATAATGATGTTAAGATTGAGGTACCAGCTATTACACACTCTTGTGGGAATCCATCTTGCTCTAAACCTTCTCATGTTCTTGCAAAGGTAGAAGATTCATCCATGGATGAATTGGTAAAGGGTATGCAGGATCTAAAGCTAAAGTTTGCTATGCTTGAAGAGAAAGGCCAAGTTTTAAGTGATCTACTTTTGATTTTAATGCAAGGTCATAATATCTTCCTACAAACAATATGGGACAAAATGCCCTATCTTACTAATAACTTAAATAGTCACCAACCTTCAATTTTCACCCAACAAGCCTAACTACCGTACTATTTGGAACCAATATACAAGTTGAAAGATGTAAATCTCTTAGCTAGTAAACAGCCCACATCATAACAACACGTTTTGGGAACTAAGCCTTGTGGGAAAAGGGACCACGTGGTCTGACGATTCTCCCATGAGGTGGTTTTAATACACCACTAAGACTTTTTACCTCGAGGGGGTTCAAAGCTTCACTGTCGTTCCCCTTTTTAACACACCACTAGGACTTTTTTACCCTATAGGGGTTCAAAGCTTCACCGTACGGACGAGACCCACTACCCTCACACCTTTATGTCCCTCACCAAGTAATACCACGTCAATGTTAGGGACAAAGTTAAAAAGAAGAAGGGAACTTTGAAACTCAAAAAACTAGTGACATCGGTTAGTAATATAAATGACTTGAACTAAAAGCCCCCAAAGCAACATTGCCAATCATATGGGGAGTTGCTCTAGGGTCAGTACATGACAAAGTAAGGAGAGGGACCCAAAGGGGCTCTCAAAGGTAAACACAAACAACTTCTAGTAACACAATAAGTTAAAAAAGTCTTCAAGCTCAAGCTTGGAAGAGTTAGGACTACACCCTCCCAAAGTGCAAGGGATCCACAAAAACCTTGCAAGCTTGGAAAACAACAACAATGGCCCAAAGTGCCCAAAAAACACTATTGCAAGGTTTGTGGCTAAAAATGCCACAATTCCAAACATAAATTGGACCCAACGGACCCAATTACACAAAAAGGTGGTGGTGAGAGAGGAGAAGGGGTGTCCTTTTATACTCTTTTCCGGGCACCAACCTCCTATTGTTCACTAAATTAACCTTATCTTTGTGATTTTCATCCAAACTCAAGGGTTTCATCCTATACTAGCCTACTAAGCTAACTTTTGGAGATTAACTCCAAATTGCAAATGGATTTCGCCATTGGCTTCAGAAGGCCATTTTTTGTTCAGTTGAATTGCCCGCCCCCTTTTCTATCTTTAAAATCATAACAAAACCCAATGCCAACTTAACGCCAAAATCAGGAAAAACTCAACTTTGGGGGGTTGACTTTTCTAGCAAAAGTAACTAGCCTAGGCTCCTAAGTAGATATTGGGGAGTGAGAAAAGACCTATCTTGGGCCCCATTCCACCTTTATATGCCCCCGCTCTACCAGTCAAATCTGCCATGGACTTTAAATTCTGTTAATTGTCGGGGAATGCTGTAGGTTCGGATACTTCTGACTATTGAAATGGTTTGAAACTTTTCGGGTAGCTTATTAACATAAAAGAAGCTATAATAATTTTTAGTGGGAATTACCGCCACCTAGGGAATTTCTAGGAATTTCCCATCGTACGTTTGGGTAGTTGATAGATTGAAAAGACATCTTTTAACTATCAGAAAAATTCCAAAACTTTTCATGGAAACTCCCATGGGATCCCACAACACATATGTAGGCTCATATTTTTACTCTACACATCAGCCTAGGGGGACAAAATTCACCCCCTCATTTAATTATTAGTGGCCCGGGAATCATCCAAACCGAGGGAATCTTGGCGAACCGACTTTGCTGTTGGTTCCCGGGCATGGGTTTAACCTCAAACCACTCTCTTTGGACCTAAGATTCCTCCATGGTCCCGTCTTGGTATTTTCAACATCTACAAACCAACAATTGGGGTTTTGTTATTTCGTCGATGAAATGAGGAAATGGGAACCTATCTCTGGGAACTAATTTCTATGTCTTACCAGGGTTCCCTAAAGCAATTCTAGCCTAGAGATGTCTTCTCCATGTGGGTTTTTGAGCTTGATACACTCATAATTGACCAATTTACCACGATTAGTTGGGTTCCAACTAGAGTTGACACGGCGTCTTGAAGCAGCCGCTAGCGTCCGGACTTCGGACATCTGCGGACTTGACCCCCCCAGATGTCCTATGACATTTGCAAAATCGGGTTTTTACCTTGGGGTAATTTCTTTTACCCCGTCTGCCCATCCGCGACCCCATCCGCACTGCCGTCCGCGGTTTCTGGAGCCCGTCCGCCAATCCATCTGCGGTCTCTAGAGCCCGTCCGCCATCTCGTCCGCCAACCCGTCCGACCGTTCGCTTAAGCCTCCCCGAATTTAGTCTCTATCTTTAATTTTTTATTCTAAGAAAATTTCTAATGTGATTTTGTTTTTGAAATTTGGTACATTTCATGCTCATTTCTAAGAGTCCTTAGCAATGAAGAAAAAGAACATCGCACTATACAAATTTATAAAGAGAAAAGTCATTTATTTTCGTAATTCATTTTCAAGTGCTACAATAGAATTTCAAAGGATTTTTTTAATAAATATACAAAGAACCGGTACCCAAAATAACAAATTTATTATGGTTTAGGGTTTAGGAAAATATTGGACACACATACATTTTGTGACCCATGCATTTAGAGCTTAATTTCCTATTTTCTTTTGTTCATTTTATGAAAACAATGCAATGAAAAAAAAATTGAGGGTCTAAATTTTGAACCCAAAGGCTTCTAAAAATCCAAGTGTCGTAAAGTCCTAAACCTTTTTGAAAAAACAATAAAATTGAATCACTCTCTTTGTTTTTCAATTTCACTTCATGAATCACATTAGAATTTTGTTTGAATTGATAAAATCATTTGCTATTGGAAAGTTCTTTTAAAAAAAACCATATGACAATTTAATCTCAAAATTACATGCCAACAAAAATACATTCACATGCTTCATGTTTGCTTCCAAAGATTTCAGGTGAATAAGATACAACTTCCTTTTTCAAACAAATCATTTATATAAATTACTTTAAAATCCTTCATTGTAAATTTGTGATGAATTTACTAATTACGTCTCTTCATAGTTGATACATTATAAGTATAGACACTAAAACACTAAAACCACAATTGCTTTAATGGGTCGTCATAATAATTCAAATATGAATGAAATCATTGGAACACAATTTCTAAGAAGGTCCAAGTAATTCCATATCATAAATAAAATGGTCTTCTTCCAAGACTTATTCCAAATGAAATTGAATGGGCTCAGAAACTTTGCACCCACACATCATACATCATGCAATTTGTCATACAAGCTTGTCAACTAAATATCCATCTACATTCAAGAAGAAATATTTCACTTTGCACTCAAACAAGAGATATTTTTGATTTGTCAAAAATTGATATTCATTCAAAAACAATTCAAATACATTGAAAAATTCAAAATGTATGTCTAATTTCACATATATTGACATACTCTAGGGGTGCATATATACTAAGCAATCTACACGCATAAATCCAAAGTTCTACGTTTATCAAATATTTATAAAACTCTATGTAGTACACTCTTGCACTATATTACTAATATGAATGTCGGAAGTGTTCATCCGGCATAGGCCAATTGAATTGGCTAGTGAACCAATTGATGATGTGGGCCAAACCACCCCGATAACCATCACCTCTTTGACAAAGCCAGTCCAAGTATTGGTGAAACACAATTCCCAATTGGTGGTGGCTAAACATGGCCATTGCATTTGTTTCCCGTTGCAATTTGTTGTAGTTCTTTGACATGCATTGTTTATTGATCCTTTGAGCTATTTTACCAATCACATATTCCTCCAATGCACGTGATAAATGTGGAATGATTTCCACATTTGCATCTCTTCTATGCAAATATGCAATGCTTGGATCCACCCACCACCTCCTTGTTAAAGCTTCGTTCATGTCACTTGTAGATGTGCACGTATACAAGGATTTCATTGGTTTGGTAGCTATAGTAGTCATGCCCCAGTTGCAAATTCCAATGTAGACACGTGATTCATCATCAAGAAAATGAAACATGATGTTGTTTGGAGAAATATCATTGTGTAGATGTCCAACAACGTGTACCGCATTCATAATATGCACCAATGCCCAAGCAAGCTCGGTGCGCTTCTTTCGAAACCGAGCGAGATGAAAAGCTTTAGTCACATCTGACTCTATTGATTTCGAATATTGTAACCAAACATATATGTTGTCTGGATAATCGTTATCCAGGTTCAACATTTGCCGAAGTGTTCCACCATTCCACCAATATGACTACCCTTCATTTATTCTTGCATGAACTGCAACAAACTGTATAACTCCTGAATGTGGAATCCTCACTGCCATTGATTCATTTTGATGTTCCAACTTTGCAAGCTGAGGCTGTGTAGTGTGGTGGTTAATTATCTTTGCTGCGAACTCCCAAGATGAAGCTATCCCTGGACATCCTTCAATTCTCACCCTCCAAATCATTGCATATCCTCCCTTCATGATTAAGCCATCTTGGGAAATCACTCGTGCAGTGTCCAGAAGCGCTATAAAATGACATCTACCCATATCCAATTCAGCAAGTCCTTCATCATTAGTCCACCAACCCAATGATCCTCATCTATTACGCCTCTTTGCATATGGGGCGCAACGCCCAATAAACAATTGAGCTTTGAGAATGACTTATTCAAAGGCTTCATCATTTGCACAGTGCTATTTTTCGTATTTTCCAAGAACCACATCAACGTTCCACAATGCATCATGCACCTTGTTCTCCAAACATTTGTTGAAGCCCCTCTTCTCTATCTCATGTTGCCATTGCGGAACATTCAAGGCATCCAACATTCTCTATGTCATGTCTACCTTGAATTTTTGTAGACACTCCTCTCCATATCTTACATATTTTGTGTCAAGAGACACAATGGTTTTTGATTCATAGAATTTTGCAAAGCATTCGGTTAGGAATGCTTTGCATGCATCGGATGGAATTTCCTTAGCTGCCACCTTTTCTTGTACCACTTGTTTTCCCTTCGCCGCGTTCTTCGATCTTGGCATCATGATAAATTTTTAATACCAAAAATTTGTAATTAAAACTTAGAAATTCACTACAAAAAATAGTAATAATGGGGCTCGCAAGTAAGACTTCTGCCTTCCCAAGGAGAGGAGCCAATGGAGGATGAACTACCAAGCTCTCCACTCCATACTTGCAAAACGCAAGGGGCAAGGCAAAAGTGCTTACGGATGGGCCGTCTGCCTCGTCGCGACCATCCAATCGTCCGGACTTCATTTTGTCCGATCATTTGGGCGCATTCTGACCACCTTGTCTTGGCCGTCTGATTGTATGGACAATCATCTGTCTGCCTCGAGGCGGCTGTTCAATCAAGAGGACAATCGATGTCCACCAGATCCGACGCCCGGCTTGGTGCAAATGTCGCAAGCTCGTCCGATCGGATGGACGGTCGACTATCCGCAATATCGGACAGTGTGAATGGCGCGGATGCAGTAGCCCATTTGGAGATGGCAAACAGACGGAACGAGGCAGACGGAAGACCGTCCACACAGGGTTGTTCTGTCGAACACATTTTGGGGTTGGGTGTCGAGTTGTTCGTCTGATGTCGCGTGTCATACAAGACGAGTGTCGTGTATACATGACAATTTTGACAAATAAAGCCTTATCCTAACAGCAAAGATAATTTGAAATCTCATTTTATTTATGATCCATAATTAAGAATGTAATAAGTGATTATTAAATTGAGACACTTCAATAAAATGAAACTCAAATATGTCAAGATTAGAAATAGAAAGTGTTTTATTTGAAAGTCAACCTTGAAGTTGACTTTATTAGACGGACAAGGGGGTCTACTAGACGTGTTGGACGTCGTGTTCGTCGTGTTGTCGAGTTGTTTGGCCGAACAACCATGCGTCCACATGATCGGAGATTTTAATTTCTCTTGAACATCTCTAAGCCAAATATATGTATCATATTGAACATTTCAGTTTCAAACGAAAGTAAGAATCAAGTAAATCATCTATCATGGAAATGAAAAAAATTTATAGAAGGATAGCCGGTGAGGTTTGTTCGTTGAAATACTCTCACTATTGAGATTCTCATGTTTACATTATTTTATCTTAAAATTAATAATGTTCTAGTTTCGATCTTGAATATACTCAACTTATCAATTCTCTTATGAATAAAAACTAAACATATTTTGGTTGAATTTTTCTTCCTATGTTCTCATGCTCTCATCTAAATTCTTCAACATATAAAATTATAAAATCGTACTCACAAGTGGAAATATTTATTGTTTCAATAATTAGAAGCCAAAAATCTAGTCAAGCAAATAGCAAAATAATTTGTTTCAGTCACCTTGAATGCAAATATCTTACAATCTATGTGGGCTAAGTTTTTGAAATTGCTTCTACACATTTTTAAATTGCTATAGTACAAAATTGTACAATCTGACATGCCAAAGATATTGTTTCTACATTTTCTAGTTCTTTGTAATTGAAATGGCAATTCTAAATCACTAAATGGTCTTCGATGGAAAAGAGCCTTCGGACTTCTAGGGTTTACAATTCAATTTCTAATAGCAAATGGAACTAAAATGGTGGTTCTCGCTATTCTACAAACCTCTATTGTATATTTGGGAAATCCTTTGCATTTGCAATTCACCTATTCACATTGAATGATTGGAATGAGAAAATTGTAGAAAGTGGTCCAAAACATTTTTCATTTTCACAAATACCCATTAACCCATAGTCATGCATCAATGGTATTAAATCCTACAAATTACGTGACATAAATATCGCTTTATTAAAATATAAAAATACAATGTATTTCTATCAAAATCACAAAAAAGGTGATTACAACTCGTGGAGAGCATTGTGCCATATTTGCCACACTCTACCATCTATGTACATTACAATGAGTGAACCATACACGAAAATAAACATAAGATGACTAGAATACCATATTCTACTTTACTCTAAATTGGAATCCGAATTGGAATCCTTGTTGTCATTTGGGCCTGAAGGGTGTACCCCAATATATGGTCCACCCCTATAGTTGTAATCATATCCACTTGATGCACCTCCTTGTCCATATTCATTTCCAAAAGAAGGACCTCCAAAGGTTGGAGGAGGAATTGGAGCACTATCCCAAGACCCTCTGTGACTTGATCCGCCATAATAAGGGCCTCCTTGATGCCCATGTGTAGTCGATCCAAAGTAGTATTGAGAGCCTCCTTGGCTAGAACCACCATAGTGCATCATTCCATGGCTTCCTCCTATACTTTAAGAGCCAACTCGGGGGGCGTTACCATAATCTGAACCACCTGTCCCATCTCGTGATCTACGTGCATTATAGTCATGGTAGTAGGACCCATCATGTTGCCGACCTCGGTCTTCCACGCTTCGGGGCATGGCCTCCTGCATTTGTTGTTGGTACTCAATGTCTTCCCGATCTTCTCGACGTTCGTGTCTCTCACCAAATGTTACGGGTGCTAAATCATCATCAACATCATCTTCATCTAACCAATCATCTTCAGCATCCTTCAAGACAACCGAAGGAAGTCCTCCATAGCCTCGATTGGACCACTCCGGCATGGAATCGCTTGGTTCAACCCAGTTAGTAGGAATTATGGCTTCCTCACAAGTTAAATTCTTGACATTGTGCCCTACAACCATGCGCCAATCTATTTCTTTATGGAGTACTATCTCTGCCCAAATCATAGCCATGTTCGAATAGTTCATGACGTTTGGTTTGGAGCTTGGTAAACTTGATGTAAATGTTATCTCCTTGTATCGGCAAACAAAGTGTTCGCTCTTACATGTGGACATTTGTCCTTCCCAACAACAAACTTGCACCTCTGCGCGATCATGTGACCATAGTTTGGAGAGGTGTGTCATTTTGACGTACTTCTTGCATGTTGTGCAGTCCCATATTTTCTTGGGCTCCTCTTCCCATTTAGGCTTCGCAACGCAAGTTAAGTCTGCCCAATCTTTCCAATTGATCTCTTGTGATTTCCCTTTCTTACTTCCTCTACCACTTCCGCGCGACATGATAACCTCCAAACCTCAATTAATAATGAACCGAAAGGATTATAAAGTTTAAATGCAATTTCCGCCCACTTTGGCTAAATGTAAAAAATAAAAAATAAGAATTTGGATTAAAACAAATTGCACCTACTATTACTGACAACCAAATAAACCGTAAAATTGAACACCTTGAGTTTCTGACAACCCAATCAACTTGAACACGATTCAAATCATTAAGAACACTCAAATGAAGTCCATAAAATTAAAGACTTATAAATTGGGGCAGCCCCCTAATCACTCAAACTAATATGATTAAAAAAATTAATACAAACACAATCGTTCATGCACCAAGCCGGAAGGGGTGCGGAGATTCCCGAAGACACTAGATCACCCACTCCGGAAGGGAAACGATTGTGAAGAAATGAGCGGTCCGCGCCGCCATTTATGCGGTCGTCGCTTTAGGGTATGCAGATGCTGCCATCCGCATCGGATGGCACGAAGGCGGACGGGCAAATTGGGCGGTCTAAAATCGTTGTCCAATGGATTGCACGGTCACCGACAAGCAATGGACGGAAAATGCAGATAGATTCCGGACAAGCGGACGGACAATGTGGATGGCAATTGTGGACACGCGGATGGATGGATGGAGAGGAGCGTGGAAAGGAGCGTGGGAGGGAAGGTGTTTTTTAGTTTCCGAATTAGTCGTTGGTCCACAACAGACAGGCGGAAGGGCAGACGGGCGAACAGAGAGGAGCATGGGAGGGAGAGGGTGGGCGGGAGAGAGGGAAGGAGGGATCGAGGGAGGCGTTTTTTAGTTTTGGAGTTGGTGTTTGGTTTACGGTGGACGGGTGGACGAGCGGACAGAGAGGAGCGTGGGAGGGGAGAGGTGGGCGGGACTGCGAGAGGGAGGCGTTTTTCAATTTCTGAATTGGTGGTTGGGTGGATGGGCGGGAGAGGTGTTTTGAACTTTGTGGAGATGGGTGGACAGACGGGGCGACAAGTAGAGCTTGCATTACATGATGAATTAAGAAAAGTATAGAAATTATTTTTAATATGTTATGTCATGAGGTCTTAAATTGATACAACTATCAAAAGTGACATCCCAAAGTCTCTTGTTTGGAAAATCATTTGATTTGTAAATAAAGAATTCAAATTAGTGTGTAAAGAAATTTTGTTTTACATTGGTGCTTTTGAACAAGTTTGTGATGTCAACAATACTTTTTGACTAATAGCAAAAGAAATTCGATGTTAAGATTGTAACAAAAGCCTTCAGGGTTCAATTTATTGTTCTTTTTCATGCCTTTCAAGGAAAATAATTAATCCCTAAAGTCCCAAAGGCCCTACATTCTTATACGAGACTCTTATGATATGTGATCTCAATTAAATGATTTATTTCTAAATTTTTGGTTCAAGATTCTTCACTTAAGAGTTAAATTTTTCAACACAAGATATTCTAAAATGAAATTCATTAGTGCCAAAAATCTAAAGTGAAGAAAATGAGAAGCCCAACAATCTAGCAAGATGGAAGAAAAGATTTTTTGGGCTTACTTTAAATGCAAATACCATGCAATGTATGTACTCAAAGTTTTCAAGATGACAAGATTACTCACACACATTTTTATACTAGTCTAGTATAAATTCCTATGGTTAAATATGCCCAAAAATCAATTTTTAAGATTTTTGTTTCTTTGCATTCAAAATGGCAATTTTGAGTGATATTTGATGGGAAAAAAAGCATGAAGGCTTTAGGGGTTCAAGATTTTACAAAATCCTAGGCCTACATAACTACATAAGCAATTCAATCAATATTGTAAATTTATAATTTAAAAGATATGATATTATGAACCTTTCTATATAATCATTTGCAAAAAAGTTTTGAGATGAAACACACTTGTAATCATTGAAGTATGACCATTTCTAATTTCTTGTAATTGAAGACTCATCATATTTGAAGGTCAATCACATTGTACATTACCTAAGCTCTAATATTTTGGGGCTGTGATAAATTTATGATTGGTTTACAATGTACGATGCACACAAGTATACATAGGTATAAGTGTCAAAGTGTGTATAATATGAATTTTCATTTCATTTTGTTGTATAAATGCTTACTTTAATCTTGTCCACAACATTTCACATTACGTTAAAATGCTTGAATCATTTTTAGCACCATCCTATACATTCGATAAATGTTGTAATAGAATAATGAGATAATATAATTTCTTTTAGTATATTTATATTCGTGTTCTGAACTATGAATACATTCAACAACAAAAATGGAAGACACACTCCAAGTTATAATTGAATATTCCACATTTATTTAATGGCTCATAATAAAGTGATAATTGAGATGCTAAATCTTAAGAAAAATTGAAACCTACATGAGTAACATGAGTACATGACAAAGTAAGTAAGGTCTACATCTGCATTATATTGTCATGATTGAATTCCAAACTCCAAAGGAATCATAGGTAAAACATATTCCACACATCGCATCAATAATTTTGAAAATTTATGCAATGTTATAAATTCAATACGTACAATTGAGGGTTATACAATTCAGATTTTTTTTTTATAGGGTTAGGCCATTAGGGTTTAGGGTTTAGGGTATAAGGTTTGGAGAGCATGTTTAAATGTGGGAAGGAATATCTGGAATTACCTTTTCTTACATTAATACTACATTGGATACTTCTAGCATTCAAGAGGGTTTTTTTGTACATGAATCTATCTTTTTCAAAATTCAATGCTTTAGGACTACCAACGGACTCAAGTCAGGTGGGGCCGCCAACGAGGTGAACAGTGTCGTGTCTCGTCGGTCGGCGATGGTGGACAACGTAAGCGGACGAGCAAGTGCTGGGTCAGTCGAAGACCATGGACGGCCTCAACGATTGGCAGGTCCGCCATTTATGTAGTCGGTGACGACGGACGATCTAAGCAAACGGAATGGTCAAGGAGTGGCCTGTCGTCGGGTTGGGTGGATGGGAGGTTCGGTGGCGGTCTGAAGCGAACGGACAGCTACTTGTCCGCCACTGAAGCGATCGGCCAGCATCCGCGGCAGTGGACCGTAGGTCCAAGGCCGCTTCGGGGCGGATGGTTTTTAGGTTTGGTGGTGGATGGGTATATTGGTGGACGGGCTTCTCATTTGCTCTAACTTCTACTCTCCTTCGGTGCCAAGTTGGATGTGCTACTGTTGCTTTAAGCGTTAGTTGCTCCTATAAGGCGGAGACGGGGGGTCCTTGAGCTTTTGTTACTATTGTTGATTTACATAGTCACTTATTTGCAGACATCTCACAGTACTCATGTGTCGTAGGGTTGACGAAAGTGAGCATCCCAGGCAAAATCGCATCCAAAAATTGGCCGTTGAGACTCTGAAGACACTACGTCTCCAGTGGGTAAAAAATGCCGTCCGCAAATTTACCCTGGGTAAATGCGATCGGGCGGTCGGGCAAACGGGTGATTAGGTGGTCAGGCAGTCATGCGATTAGGCGGACGGGCGGTCACGCGATTGGACGGACAGGTGGATGGACAGTCGAGCGGTCAAGCAGACGAATAGACCACAAATAGATAGTTGGGCAGATAGCAGATGGGTAGTCGGGCAGATGGGTAATCAGTTGGGGGACGCTCACTATGTAATCGCAGCAACTTTCAGTTGCAATTTCCGAATTCGTTTTTTAGAATTTTGGAGCGTGTAATATACCGTTGGAAAGGTCTTGGAAATACCTTTCCAATGGTATATCACACGCCCTCAAACACCAAAATCTCCAATCGGAAATGCCAAGAGAAGTTTGTTGCTTCAAAAAGTGAGTGTCTGCCTTGGTGTTGCCTCGTCTGCCTTCCTGTCTGCCACGAGCCTTTTTCGTCCGCTTAGTTTGTCCGCCATTGTCGACTGCCCCGACCTTCCGAGCCAACGTAACGCCATCCGCCTCCTTGTCTAACCTACTTGACCTTTGTCCGTCGGCAATTCTATTACATTTAATTCTGAAAAGTGCAAAATTGTAGCTTCATTTCCAAAAAAAACTCGTTAATGCGACAAGTATCCAATGCAATATTAATGTTAGAAAAGGATAATTCTAGGTTTTACACCTCACATTTAAACATGCTTTCCAAACCCTATACCCTAAACCCTAAACCCTAAACCCTAAAAAAAAAATCTGAATTGTAGAACCCTCAATTGTACATATTAACTTATAACATTGCAGGAGTTTTTAAAAGTAGTGGTGCGATGTGTGAAATATGTTTTATTTCTTAATATTTGAAGTTTAGAATGCAATCATGACAATGTGATGCATATGTAGATCTTACTATATTTGTCATTTAGGTTTCAATTGTTCTTAAGATTTACTTTATTATGGGCTACTACACAAATGTGGATCATTGGATTATAACCTAGAGTATTTCTTCAATTTTTGTTGTAGAATGCATTGATAGTGCAAAACACCAACGTAAATATCCTAAAAGAATTTATATTGTCTCATTATTCTATTACAACATTTATGGGATGATGCTCAAAATGATTTAAGTACTTTAATGTAATTTTATATGATATGATGTGGACTACATTAAAGTAAGCATTTATACAATAAAAATGAAATGGAGGTTCTTATCATACATGCTTATACTTATGTATACGTGTGTGCATCCTAAATTGTAAACCATCAATAAATTTATCACAACCCTAGAATATTAGAGCTTAGGTAGTGTAAAATGTGATTGACCTTCAAATATGATGAGCTTTCAAAATTCAAATACAACAATTGAGATAAGTAGGTCATACTCCAATGATTACAAGTCCATTTCATCTCAAGACTTTTTCGCAAATGATTTTACAAGAAGGTTCATAATATCATATCTTGTAGATTATAAATTTACAATATTGATTTAATTGCTTATGTAGTTGTATAGGCCTAGGATTTTTTAAAATCTTGAACCCCGAAAGTCCTAAGCCTTTTTTTTCTATCGAATATCATTCAAAATTGCCATTTCTATTGTGAAGAGCAAAAAACTTTATAAATTAACTTTATATCTAACCATAGGAATTTGTACTAGATTAGTATAAAAATGTATGGGAGTAATGTTATCATCTTGATAACATTAAGTGCATACATTGCATGATATTTGTATTTAAAGAAAAAAAAATCTTTTCTTTTGTCTTGCTATACTTGATTCTTGGGCTTTTCATTTTCTTCACTTTAAATTTTGGCACTAACGATTTTAATTTTATAATATTTTCTATTGAACAATCTAGCTAATAAGCGAAGAATCTTGGATAAAAATTCAAAAATAAATCATTTCATTGAGATCATATTTCACAAGAGTCCTCTATAAGAGTGTAGGGCCTTTGAGACTTTAGGAATTAATTACTTTCCTTCAAAGGCATAGAAATCAATTAGAAATTGAAACCAATTAAATTGTTACAATTTTGACTTTGAATATCTTTTGCTATTAGCCAAAAAGTATTGTTGATATGGCAAACTTGTAAAAAACCACCAATGTAAAACTAAATTCCTTTTAATTACACATCCATTTGAATTCTTTGTTTACAAATCAAATGATTTTCCAAAGAAAAGGCTATTTGGTGACACTTTTCATAGTTGTATTGATTTAGTGCCTCACTATATAACATATTAAAGACATAATTTCTATAGCTTTCTTCATTCACCATGCATTACATGCTCTACCTGTCCGCTCATCCACCTACCTCTACAAAGTTTAAAACACCTCTCCTTCTCACCCTCTCCCTTGTCCGCCCGTCTGCCATGGGCCGACCTCTACCAAATTGAAAACACTTCACTCTCGCTCTCGCCTTTCTCCCCGTCCGCCCATCCACTCGTCCGTCGTCGGCCAACGTCCACCAAATTGAAAACACTTCACTCTCGCACTTAACTCTTACTCCCGCCTTCCTCCCCATCCACCCGTCTGCTAGTCCACCGTAGGTTGAATTCTACCAAATTGAAAACACATCACCCTTGGCCCCTTGCACCCGCCTCTTCCTCTTGCCTTCCTCCCCGTCCGCCGTTCGCCTGTCCGCATTCACCGTCCGCTTGTCCACATTTGCCGTCCACCCGTCCGCCTATCCGCCTAGCGAACAAGAGGGTGAACACCAAGGCGGACGCTCACTTTTTGAAGCAACAAACTTCTTTTGACATTTACGATTGGAGATTTTGGTGTTTTGAGGCGTGTGATATACCATTGGGAAGGTATTTCCAAGACCTTTCCAACGGTATATTACACGCTCCAAAATTCTAAAAAACGAATTCAGAAATTGCAAGTGAAAGTTGGTGCGACTACATAGTGAGCGTCTGCCCAGCTGATCGCCCGTCCGCCAAGCGGATGGGGGTGGGTGGATAGGAGGGCGGACAGCTAGGCGGATGGGCGGACAACAAGGCAGACGCCCACATTTTTAAGCAACAAACTTCTTTTAGCATTTTCGATTGGAGATTTTGGTGTTTTGGGGCGTGTGATATACCATTGGAAAGATATTTCCAAGACCTTTCCAACAATATATTACATGCCCCAAAATTCCAAAAAACGAATTCGAAAATTGCAAGTGAAAGTTGCTGCGACTACATCGTGAGCGTCCGCCCGTTTGCTCGGCAGACGAAGTGGGCGGACGGGCTCTAGAATCCGCGGACGCGATGGTGGACGGGCTGCAGAAATCGCGGACGACGGTGCAGACGGGGTAAAAGAAATTACCCTAGGGTAAAAACCCGATTTTGCGAATGTCAAAGGACATCAGGGGGGGTCAAGTCCACGGACGTCGGATGTCCGGACGTTCGGACGTTGGCGGTTGCATCAGGATGTCATGTCAACCCTACCGTGCCGTGGTACTATTTTTCGAAGGGCTCAAAAATTCAAATCATCCATTATGACTGATCGAGGTGTTCCTACCAACGACGGGAGGACTTCAGGAGGTGAAAAAAAGAAAGGGACTAAAGCAAAGGGGGTCCCTCATGGGCTTCACTATGAGATTTTAGATGACTCGAACATCAAAGCGGAGAGCGGTTGGGAGGAGGAAGAAGTGAAATATTGGACCTTCAAAACATGCAAGAAGTATGTTAAAATGTACCACATTGACAAGTTGTGGCCTTAGGATTGCCACGTGGTACATACATAGGGTTTTTGTTGTAAGCCACGTAATTGCAACAATAAGCATTTTGTGCATTGATCGGAGGAGGTGTGACAGGTGCTCTTTGGGGACAAGCCAAGGAGTAAGGGATGCATAAATTACAACATGGCATCCATGGTGTATGCAAAACTCATTTTAAACCACAAGGTAGATTGGAACACTTATCCATCCAAGGTGGATTCTCCACTTTTACTACAACCCAATCAAAAAGACGTTCCTAATCTGTATGATCCTCAGGCAAAACCAAGTGAACCAACGAAGACCCCAAAAGTATTAAAAAATACTACAACGTGTACAATAAAGGTCTCCAAGGTTTTAGGTGATGCAGTACAATTAAGGCCTGCACAACCTTGCACAGAAGTGAGCAATTTCTCCCCGGAAGGTGTGGATGGAGAGGTTTTTATAACTCCTCCAATGTGCTTCACATCCACACTGAATGTGATAACATTAGGTGAACAAAGCATGGCTCCAAGCAAGGAAACTACAATGAATGAAACAACCTTGGGCGGTCTAGACATGGCTGCAAACAAGGAAACATTGGTAGAAGAACGTAGGTCCCCTTTTTTGCCATATGGAGAGGTCAATGAGGAACAACTTGCAAGGACCAATGCTACAATTCAGAGTTATATAGACAGTAAAGCTCTAGAGAGCTTGACAAAATATGCAACTCCAATTTCTCAGCTGCCAATGACGCCAAGGCGAAGCCAAACATTGAGCCCAATTCGAATGTTGAGTCCACGTCAAAACGTAAGCTTGATTCAAAGGTTGAGCCCAAGACAAATATTAAGTGCAAGAACTAGAGGGCATTCACATTTGGCAACTTTAAGCTTGGTGCAATTGGAGATTCTTTGTTCCATATCCATCGCCAATCAATTGGAAAAGCTGTTAGAATGTTGTAGTCATTAGCGAGTACTAGCAGAACAACATCTTCATTCAAATCCCAAAAATGAGGCAGGCAGCTCTAGCTAGCCCGCATGAGAAGGTGGCTAGGATACTATTTCACAAACCGCATACAAGTTGAGATCTTCAGCTAAAATGGTAGTTGAAATTACTCCTTGGGTTAGGGACATGGCAAAAGGAATTTTCCAGAATGGCACCCGAATTGTTGACTGGTGCCTTAGCTTTTTGCAATTTCACCAAGAAAGTGGCACCAATTCTTGAAGGTGGCGTGATGAACTTAAAAAGTTTGATGGCCTTAGAGGAAGACATTCATCAGCTGAAGATGAAGTGTGAGGACTTGGAAATGACGCTACAGTTGTCACAGAAAAACATGCAGCATGAACATTGTAACAAGGTCGTTCAAAGAAAGCCCATTGAAGAATTGGAGCTCGAACTATAAGAGTTGAAGAAGGGTAGGCCTACCACGGGCTCCATAAACATTCCATTTGTGCAAGAAAGTCAACAGAGCAATCAACTCTCTCTTCCTTTTGAGAAGGCAAAAGCGGTGAAGACATCCATCATCTTGAATGTGGATGAGGTTGGGAATGACAAGAAATGTGAAGAGGTAGTACAGACCATCATTCCTAATGTTTCCCGTACATTGCACGATGTTTTGATGCAAACAAAAGGCGGTGAGGTGGAAG
Organism: Straminergon stramineum; assembly: GCA_963920665.1. NCBI lineage: Eukaryota > Viridiplantae > Streptophyta > Bryopsida > Hypnales > Calliergonaceae > Straminergon > Straminergon stramineum. Next base: position 2,679,864 of record OY987271.1, read on the forward strand.
AGCTACAGTTGAAATTAGATGAAGCAATTCAAGAGAAAATCCTTCTTGAGGTGGAGTTGGACCGATTTCAAAAAATCATGGGCATAGAGGAATGCATGCTGAAGAGCGGATTAGAGTCTCGATGGTTGGCATGGGTACAAAAACTCCAAGACAAACCCTCTGTAGTATCTCGAGCAATGAAAGGGCTTATGAAATTGGCAATGAAGTTGGATGAAGAATGCAATGCCGTGGAGACTTCTTCGGCTCGGTTCAAAAAAGTGTTTGATGAATATCCAAAGGGTTCCACCGAAATTACATGTTGTGGGGACATGGATGACATGTTTGAGTGGTTGAACCACGCAAAGAAAGACGGTGTTGCACACATCGATTGGACCTTGGAAGTAGAGGAAGGGTGGGTCCCTTACAACACGCTTTCAGCGCACGTCAAGGAGAAAGAGAAGACAGTAGTACATGCTTGCGATCCAGCCCCAAGAATCTTAAACAGTCATTGTAGCCTTTGCCAAGGTCCTTTTAGCCCTGAAGGAGCCTTGACTATGGGCCAATGTCGCCACACTTTTCACATGACATGCATCATGAAAGCATCACTCATTCGTTCAGTTTGTGCCAAGTGTCATTCTCCTCTAAGCCCTCGGTTCTACGAAATGCTTGGGATCTTGGAAGATATACCCCTCGGCCACGAATACAACTGATGGACCCTTCCTCTTGATCAAGGGCTATACCAGTTCCAAAATTTCTGACATTGGGGGCGACCTCTCACATGGGATTCAATTGAATACCGACATGTATTGTATGAGGAGTCTGGAGAGCTAGTAGATCCTTTCATGTGGATGACTGTCAATAGAGAGGTGGAGTTGCGGGCCCGGGGTATTGAAGATGGCGAGGCTTGTGAATTGTTTTGTTGCAACATGGGGGCCATTGGAGTGTGCAATACAAGAAGTTTTTTCGCTTTCCCGACATAGAAATGCGAAAAGGGCCCAAAAGAACTTAGGTAGAGGTGGAGCATGCTCAAGAGTTCAATGAGCAATACAAGGCTTATAATCACACTTTGATTGGTAGGGCCCTTTTCTTGTCAAAGTTGGAAGAAGCTACCAAAGCTTGTGCTCTTGTTGAAATAGATGGAGAAACAACTACAGGGCATTCATTTGTGGAGGTAGCTAGGGCATTTGATAAGAGGATAGGTGACATCATAGCTCAATGGAAGGGATTTCTATTAGCTGGTTTTCGACCAATAGGGTTACCCATCAAAGCTGATGACGAATAGGTCAATGTATTCGTAGATTGAGTGGATGCTACGTTGAGGGCCTTGAAGGTTGAAGAAGTAGATTTGTCTCCGAAGCAAACCTCAAAACGGAAGAGAGAGGATGACAATGACGATGACCACTCTCCGGAAATCAAATGATAGTTTTCAACGGTTGACATGGAGGTTAGATCCGGAGGAGGTGTTGTCTATAGTCCTGGGCCAAATACTCGACGAATGAGTGCAAGACTTTTGGCTAAGGAGGGGCCATCTCATGATTTAGGAGAGAGTAGTGGTTCTTAAATGTAAGAGAGGCTTTCCTTATTTTATTATGTTTAATAGTATAGAAGTATACCGAGTGTGGCTTGAATGTTATAAGGGTTGAGTACTACTAGTAATTCATTGTACTCATGATGAATTTTGATTTGTTTTGAAGTTCTAAATATATCCAAATATCGGTATATATATCTTTGAATTAATCATTTGTTTTGCTTTCTTTTAAATTCATGCTATTATGATTTATGAAAGACACCTTTTTGTGAAGTATGTTTTTTTCATGCTGATCTAGAAATTTTAAATTATAAGATCCTTTGACAAAACCATAATTTTCTGCAGTCTCCTAATTCCATCCATAAATCCATATTTTTTCCCACTCGTCCGATCATCCACTTGACTAGTCAGCCCGTTCGCCTAAATAGCCCATCTGCTCGATCACTTATCTCTCCCTCCTCTCGTTCGCATTGTCCAACCGCCCATCCGCCCGTCTGCCCATCCGTGCATCACTCCATCCGTGTGTCCACATTGTCCGTTCGCCCGACCCTCGTGTGCTAGACCGCCCGTCCGCCCGTCCCTGTATCACTCCATCTGTGTGTCCACATTGTCCGTTCGCCCGACCCTCGTGTGCTGGACCGCCCATCCACAGTGAGTCCGCCCGTCCGCCGTAGAATCAATCGACATCGGATTGCGTGTTCTGTGGATTCAAAAATGGTCTCCAACGGTTAGGGCCAATTTTGGAGACTATAACTATAGGAAAGAAGTCATTTGAGAGCACTCTTGAAAAACTGAACGCTAAGATTTCCAAGGGCTAGGAGTTGCAATTTTTGTGTCCCTTGCTTGGTAATGTATAGTTCAGTGGACAGGAGGGCCTTGATTTTCAAGGCTTTGTACACTCATTTTTTATTGTATTTGGACATTGTTCATTCGGTCTTCACATTTTGAATTTGATTCCAATATACGGAATTAAAATTTGTAACTTGTCACTATGAGCAAGGATTGGTCTGGTTGGTATGGTATCCCATCAACTAGTAAAGTAAAGTGCAAGGCTTGCAACTCGGTGTTTGCCAAGAAGATAAGCCGTATGTTGAGCCATTTAGGATATGAAGGCCCATCAGGTGTTCGTGATACGAGAGTGAGTCTTTGTTCGCAATTAACGCCGGATGTTCGAATCCTATTTCTTCGATCTAATGGGGCATTCCTGTAGAGACCAATCATTGACAATGTAGATGTTGGTAGCATACGTATGGTCGGGAGCGATTTTTCAAATGAGAGGGATATGGCGCGATCTACTCAAGAGGACTCATGCGCAGCACCAGAAGAATTTGTTGGTGTAGGATCCGAAGTAAACCGAACTACAAAAACATCCAGTGATCGTGACATTCCAAGGGTATCATGTAGTAGACCTCAAAGACAAAGTAGTCTAGTGGATGGCTTTGATTCCGCAGCAAAACGCAATTTGAATGCAATGTGGGCCAATTTCTTCTATGCGGCAAACATACCATTTGCCATAGCTCGAAATCCAGCATTTAAAGAAGTAGTGAAAAAAACAGCCGAGTATCATGGGCCCTACGCTCCACCATCGTATCATGATTTACACCATAAATTGCTTGACCAAGCGAAGACCGACATCAAGACAAAGCTTCATAGTCGGACCGAAGATAGCATTCGGAAGTTTGGAGCAACATTGTCTATTGATGGATGGAGCTCGGTTACCAATCGACCATTGATAAATGCCATGCTTGTATCTTCTACGGGTGAGCAATTTCTAGGATCGGTGGATACAAGTGGAATCGAAAAGAATGCTCCTTTTTGGGCCTCTATCTTGGAAAAGTTTATAGAACAAGTAGGCCCCACAAATGTTGTGCAAGTGACTGCAGACAACGCTCCTGTAAATCCGGCAGCATGGAATATGGTGTCGAGTAAATATCCGCACATTTTCTTTCAAGGTTGTGTGGTGCATGCCTTGAATTTGTTGCTTCAAGATTGGGGGAAGCAAGAATGGTTGAAGGAGCTAGTGGAAAAGGCCCAAACCATTGTGAAGTTCTTCAGATTGCGGCATATGCTGCTAGCTATATTTCAAAAGTACGAAACAAATAATAGCTTATTGATGTCGGTGAAAACAAGATTTGCCTCCAATTTCTTCATGATTTCTCATTTGTTGAAGGTCAAGACTGGATTGCAACAAAGTGTGGTGGATCCACAATGGGTAGAATATGTCCTCAAGTTACGAGACACGAGGAATGCAAAATCTCGTACGAAGTCTCGAGAGGTGAAGAAGACAACTTTAGATGAGCATTTTTGGGCCCGTGCCACTAATTTTCGAGAATTGATGGCTCCTGTGGTGTTTGGTCTACGTGATTTGGATGCGAAGACACCATGCATGGGCAAGGTGTTGTACATCATGAGGAATTTAGAGAAGCATGTCTTCTCTTTACGAAAAGAGCCCTTTGGTTTGTCCTTGGACTTAGCCATTCCTATCGAAAAGTCGTTTGGTAAGCGACAGGAAATGGTAGAGACCGATCTACATTATGTAGGAGCTCTTTTGAACCCTTATCTTCTTCACGATAAAGAACTAGCTGACGATGAAGATGCAACAGATGCATGCAAGCGCGTTATCAGGAAAATATGTCAACCGGGAACTTATCCTGACGTAGTGAAGGAGTTTGTAGCATTTCGACACCGAGATCCTCCGTTCCACGACATGTTGGATCCGGCCGAGCAGAAATTGTTGGCACATGCTTGGTGGGATTTTGAGGGTGCATGTGGCAAGCTCATTGCTCCAATTGCAAAGAGGATTTTGGCCCAACCGGTGTCATCATCTTTATATGAACGAAATTGGAGTAGCTACTCTTTTGTTCACAACAAATCTCGGAACAAGTTGAAGCCACAGAGAACAGCCAATTTGGTGTATGTATACACCAATTCCAAAGTCATAGCGGCATCGAAGGAGAAGGATGAAAAGAAGTGGTACCATGACAACGTGGAGTCCGAAAATTCAGAAGGGTCTATCTCGGAAGACGAGGATGATGAATCTGTATCTGATGATAGAGATGCTGTGAATTATGATATGCACAATTTTGACGACGAAATATTTGAGACTCCTAATAAAAACAATGAAGACTTCGGAGTCGCGGATGGAGACATGTATGAGTTTCGATCAGATGAGGATGATTGCGGGCTTGATGATGATGTGCCTTCGATAGCTAGATTTGTGGATGGAATTGGATTCATGAGTAGCAAAAATCTTCTACCAAACGTGGAGCAGGGTTGTTCTGTCGAATGTGTTTTGGGGTTTGGGTGTCGAGTTGTTCGTCTGATGTCGCATGTCGTATAAGACGAGTGTCGCATATACGAGACAAATTTGACGAGCACGAAATTAGGGTTTAGGGTTTTCGGGCAGGGCAGCCAAAATTTTTATCTTACGTGGCGGGTTGTCAACAGTGACGTGGAAAGCTTTGACCACGTCACCATAGGCGACTGCAGGTGGGGCGTGTGCAGGTAAGGTAGGGCAACTGCGGGTCCTAGAATGAGGGCGACTGCGGGTCCACTCTAGGGCGACTATAGGTCGAGGGGGGGGGGCGAGTGTGGGTGGAGCGCGTGCGGGTAAGGTGGGGCGACCGCGGGTCCTAGAATGAGGGCGACTGCGGGTCCAATCTAGGGCGACTACAGGTCGAGGGGGGGGGGGGCGAGTGCGGGTCCAGGGGGGGCAAGTGCGGGTAGAAGGGGGCGACTACGGGTCTAGGGGGGTGACTGCGGGGCTAGGGGGGGCAAATGCGGGTAGAAGGGGGCTTAGGGGGGCGACCACAAGTCATTTCTTGGGCGACCGCGGCTGATGGGGCGACTGTAGGTCTCACACTGAAGAGGTCTTCTAGTTCATGACGATGGAGGCGATTGTGTATGGGGTGACCGCGGGTCAAGGGCGCCAAAAAACATGAGTTTGAGTTTCCCCCCTTACAAAGTGGAGGGAAGGCGTTCAAACTTTTCAAGTACCGGTCCCCCCTTTTCTGAAGAATAACTCTAGAAAATCCTAAAACTAAGGCATTCAATACTAAGTGATCAAAAGTTAATTAAGTAATAAAGAAAGCAAATTGGTTTAGGAAGTGGAGGTTTGGAAAAACCCTTTTTCCTAACATTTCATTTTTCCTTCGTCCATCCTTGTGGTCATGTCAAATTCAACGTAACCATTTCCTATTTTAATTTTTGGAGGGAGTACATTGAGAGGAGACCTTCCCTTTTGGGGGAAATCATATACAAAAAAAATACTAACACCGTGGGATGCACGAAGAAGAAATCTTCTTATCTACATAAGAAGTGGTTCAAGAAATGGAGACTTGGGAAGATCTTCTCCTTGACATTTTATTTTTCGCTCGTGGTCATGTCAAATTCAACATGACCATTTCCTATTTTAATTTTTGGAGGGAGTACATTGAGAAGAGACCTTTCCTTTTGGGGGAAACCATGTACAAAAAAAATACTAACACCGTGGGATGCATGAAGAAGAAATCTTTTTATCTACATAAGAAATGGTTTTAAGAAATGGAGACTTGGGGAAGCCCTTCTCCTCATCATTTCATTTTCCATCCTCCAACATAGGAATTTCAATATAGTCCTCCCCTTGATACATTAAGGGGATTTAAAACACATTTGAAGGGGTGAATGAATATTCAATTTATTGAAGATTAAAAAGTTAGGAAATGACACTTTGAATGGTTTTTATCTTACAAGTACAAGGTTTAGGAGTTCAAACTTTTTTACGACATATAATGAAAAGCAACTCACATGTGTGTGTCATTTTATCCATCCTAAAAAATAGAAGTACATTACTTTTGGACTGGCATACATGGAGAAGGTCCATGGATTTTCTATAGGGTTTAGGGTATAGGGTTAGGGTTTAGGGTTTGGAAAACCCTCTTCAATTTCTCTAATTGGTCATACTAAAATTTCTGTATTTATAGACTAATTTTGTAGTATTAACTAACTACGAGCATTGAAGGACATTTCAATTATAGTGTATGGAAGATGCAATTAAACTTGACTTCATAGAATTGAAGATGGCTCACATCTTGTGGTATGTTGGTTCCTGCACTGACGTGACTTTAAGATAGAGGTGACTATAGGTCTTGGGTGAGTTCAAGTCTTGGGCGACCGCGGGTAGAGGTGAATTCAAGTCTTGTTGTTGTTGAGCCCAATTTGGTGGAATAGGAGGCGACTTCGGGTGGGGGGCGACCTCAGGTCTTGGGTGACCGCGCGTGAGGGCGAGTTCAAGTCTTGTTGTTGTTGAGCCCAATTTGGTGGATTGGGGGGCGACTTCGGGTCTTGGGCGACCACGGGTGAGGGCGAGTTCAAGTCTTGTTGTTGTTGAGTCCAATTTGGTGGAATGGGGGGCGACTTCGGGTGGGGGCGACCTCAAGTCTTGGGCGAGTTCAGGTCTTGGGCGACCACGGTGTCGTATTGTAAATGTATTCATTATGTGAAAATGCATAATTGTTTGTTAAATTGGAGGGTTTTTTTTTGTAGAGTTTCAAGAAACAAATGGGGTTATACTCCACTTGAACTCTTTTTTTTTACTTCTATTTGATAAACACTTAGTTCTTTGATTTCTATACTAGAAGATATTTTAATATGTTAGTTAGTTAGGTTGAAGTTGTAAAAACAAAAGGTAAAGCTTGTTTTACCTTTTTCCTTATTTTTATTTTATTTTTAATGGATTAGAAATCCACGTAGATGATATGGATAGACTTATCGAGAAGAGGAAGTGGCCCATGTGGGTATTATGGCCCATGTGGGTATTATGGCCCATGTGGGTATTATGGCCCATGTGGCATCTTAGTGGCCAAAATCCACTAACTTAAGTGGATGGCATGGAGGTTGAGGTGGCGGATGAGGTTGAGGATCATCTTCTTCCTCCTCCTTGTTTTGCTGAAGGAAGCCGTCACTTTGGGAGGGGAGAGCACTTTGTACATGGAGAGTTTGGTAATGAATTTTTGAGAGCTTGTGTATCTTGTTTTTGTATTTCCAAAAAGCTATCACTCATGAAGTTTGGAGTTAGTATGTGTAAGTTATGAGTTTGGGAGTGAAGTGTTGTGAAGCTGCCTCAAACTTTCAAGTGAGTGAGTTTTGAAAGGGTATGAAATGTGGACAGTACTTTGTATTTGAGTGAAACTTGAGGAGCTTGTAGATATTCATGTTAGCTTTCCAAAATAGGTTTATTTTCTTGATTTGCAGGTAGTATGAGAAAGTTATGGGCTTGAGAGTGAAAGGGTGAAGGGATACTTTCGGGTTTTCAAGTGAGTGAGTTTTGAAAGGGTATGAAATGTGGACAGTACTTTGTATTTGAGTGAAACTTGAGGAGCTTGTAGATGTTTATGTTATCTTTCCAAAATGGGTTTATTTTCTTGATTTGCTGGTAGTATGTGAAAGTTATGAGCTTGAGAGTGAAGTATAGGTGAATTGCCTTTGAGTTGGGAAGGATGAAATTTGACCGACTATAAAAGTCGGACAGTATGTTAGTTTTGAGTGAATTTTGAAGAGGTTGTATAACTTTTTGTTAACTTTTCAGAGGCATATCACACTCTTAGTTTGGAGTTGTATAGCAAACGTGGCACTCAATCAACTATCAGACACTTCTTCGAGGGGAGTTCATGAAAGATATGACTTTGTTTTCACAATTTTTTACCATACATGGGGTATATTTGAGACTCCATGACATCTTTGGAGGGGTGTATGGAAGGGTGATAGTATTTTGGTTCATATGGCATCATTGGAGGGATTTATTGTTATGTTTGTGACTTTGGCCGTGGGATCTTTCATTATTTGAACCACATCTAGTTGCAGCTAGAAGCCCCGCGTTTTCCCAAGGCAAGGCCTCTCTATTCGACAGCGGGTGAGGGCGAGTTCAAGTCTTGTTGTTGTTGAGCCCAATTTGGTGGAATGGGGGGCGACTTCGGGTGAGGGGCAACCTCGGGTCTTGGGAGAGTTCAGGTCTTGGATGATCGCGGGTGAGGGCGAGTTCAAGTCTTATTGTTGTTGAGCCCAATTTGGTTGAATCCGCGGTCTACAAGGAGCGTACGCAGATTTCGGGGAGTGAGCACGGGTCTGGTAGGGCGCATTCGAGTCCAGGGCAACTACGGGTCTACGGGCGATTACTGGTCTTGAATAGGGCAATTGCGGGTCTAGGGGCGACTGCGGGTCCTGGACAGGGCGACTGCGGGTTCTAGACAAGGCGACTGCAGATCCTGGACAGGGCGACTACGGGTCTAGGGGCGACTATGGGTCCTGGACAGGGCGACTACGAGTCCAAGGGCGACTGTGGGTCCTCTAGAGGGCGATTGCAGGTCTTGGAAAGGGCGACTGCGAGTTCTGAGCAGGGCGCCTGCAGGTCCTGTGGAGGGCGACTGTAGGTCCTAGAGAAGGCAATTGTAGGTGTAAGGGCGCCTGCGGGTCCTCTGGAGGGTGACTGTAAGTCCTAGAGAAGGCGACTATGGATTCTGGGTACGGCGACTGCAGGTCTTTTGAGGCGTGTGCGGGTCCCCTGGGAGGCGACTACAGGTCTTTTGGGGCGCCTGTGAGTATTTGTAAGGTGCTACTCTCTTTAGGCTCCGACTTCATGTCTTTGCCTCACAAGTCGCCACGTACTTCCCACCCGCAGTCGCCTACCAGCTTGAACCCGAAGTCGCCCTATCTATAATTGCCTGCACCCGTGGTCGACCACACCCGCATGCGCCCCTTTAAAATGCCACGTGGAAGACACGTGTTTGCCACATGGCATCCAGGAAGCCCCACGGGTAGGGTGAATTTTTTTAAAAAAGTCAAAGCTAAGTTTGACTCTATTAGACGGACAAGAGGGTCTACTTGACGTGTTGGACGTCGTGTTGTCGAACTATCCGCCGGAACAACCCTAACGTGGAGGATATGTATGTAGAGATAAGGGCGACCAATAGGACAACAGTTGCGAATGATGGGAGTCTTGAAAAGGATGAAGTGATTCCCATTTCTGATGCTCCATCCTCGATAATGGCAGTAGAAAAAAATGACCAACATGAAGACAAAGGAGGATGTGAGGTGAACATTCAGATGAACGTGTGCAATGCAATTGGTGCGTCAATAGTGATATTGGCAAGCAAGAAATGTGGGGAAGCAAATATTGGAAATGCCAAACCACACGAAGTACAAGACAATGTTGAAGCACGTTCAATGGAGTTAGGCAACCTAATTTTTGTCAACAATGGTATTGGCAAAATGCACCTTATGGAAGATTCTCCTGAACCACCACATAGTGCTCCTCCACATGTACTATTTGAAACCGATGCCACGACATTGGATGGTTCAAGGAAATCACGGCTTGAAAAAAGACATTTGTCTCCTACGAAAGAGATGGGTTCCGGAGGCAATCCAAATCGAACCATTTTATCATATACCGATGATGATGATAAGGATGAGACATTGACTTCAATGTTTATTCAACATCGGGGCCATCTACCATGCCATTCCTTGAAATCATTAGGCCAAACGTCGCAATCTTTGAATGCAATGCAGTTAATTATTCAAGGAGCACCAAAAGCAAAGATATCAAAGGGTGAAGACTCCATCAAAGCTCGTAAAAAAAGAATAATACAACCCTTTGCTACCTCTTCAAGCAAGAGACCGAATGTGGGTAGAACCCCACTTGATACCTATCAAGTTTCTTCAAAGAAGAAAATGAAAACAATCCCTAGCCTTAAGGAAGGCATTAGTAAGGCTATATTAAGAGCCAAAATGGAGAAGAAGATCGGTAGATCAATGAGATCATTGACATCTACACAAGTACAAGAAGGAGTGAAAACTGTACAATCTTCATCAAACGACATGGAAGAGACATCTAGCGATGAAGACGACCGATGGGGAACTAGATGTGACAGTAGCAGGGCTAAGGTGAAAGGAGATAGTGATTACAAGCCTTAGAGATTCAAGGGATGTAGGCTTAGGTGTTTAGGTGCTTATGATACATCGAGCATGTAATGGCAATTGATTGTCTGAAGCTTTCATTGCAGTTGGAGTTTGCTTATTGATGTTGAAAATATGATTACATTTTTTTGAATTGCAAAACCAAGAAGAAGTCCCCTCAAAATTGATTGTGTTCTTCTTTCTTTGTATAAAGCATGATACATTGCAAGATACATATATAATGCAACAATTTGGACTTCATGATTGTCATAGAATCATAGATTTGGTAATTTTCAAGGTGAAGAGAATTTTGAATTTTTTTTTAATCCTTTCCTTTAATAATTCATAATTGCAATTATAGTGTACAATCTCTTTGGTTGAGTACACTACAAAGGATAGTCCATAACTCCATATGTTATTGTAAAAAGCATTCAAAGAATCAAGGTTTACTTGAAGCTTTGTATTAAAAAACTAGCGACCGCCCGTCTGCCTAACTGCCCGACCGTATTTACCCAGGGTAAATTTGCGGACGGCATTTTTTACCCACCAGAGACGCAGCGTCCACGGAGTTTGGACGCGATTTTGTCTGGGACGCTCACTTTCGTCAAGACGTCAACCCTGTAAATGGAGTGTTGCCACTTCTAGTGAATTGTAGATCAAACTACATCATTTTTATAAATAATCAATATCTATTTGACTATACTTCATTATCAATTGTGAAGACTAGTACATCCTTAAAAAACAATTAAAATTCTTACCAAATTAAAATGCATAATTCCAAAAGTACTTATGATCGAAATTGAATTAACAAATTCCATATTAAGTACTTCTTTTAAACTGCAAAATAACTACTAAATAAATTATTACTTGCAAGCAATATGTATCAAATCCTAAACCTTAAAGTGAATGGAATTGGAGATTGTTTTGCCAACCTCTTCACAGACACCCTAAAAAATTTAATACATGTCCAATACATCAATAAGAAGTTTAGGGCTTTGACTAATATGAATATAATTAGTTCTACTGCTAGTCAAACTAGTTCTTCTAAGAATGCCGATAGAGCACAATGGATATAGTTTTGGGTGGTTCTCGGGGACTAAAGAGAGTCTTTTCGGACCTAAAAGATGGTTTACTACTTTACAAATTCATAACCATTTCACACTTTGCCCAAAAAATATAATGTCAATTGCCTTCACTATTTTGAAAGACAACACTTGAATGACTTCAACTGGGCAACATGTTTAACTGCCAAAGGATGTTTGTTGCCTTGCAAGACAATTAGCGTCCAGTTAGGTTCATATGACTTTAATTCTTAGGGAAATTTTTGGATTTTTTTTTTGAAGAAGTGCAATTTTGTGAGAGCTTTGTAGATATGTAGTTTTTATTTCAATCGATGCTTGGGGGGAAAAGTTATGGAACAATAAGCCAGAAATGGAGGTTAGCAGACAATTCAAAAAAATCATAGTGTCTAAATAATTCTAATTTGTTTTCCTAAAGCCTAATTTTTTTCTCTACATTTAAAGCAAGGATTCATTCTATTTACACACTAGGGATAAGAAAGTTATAGATAGTCATAGTTTTTCGGGCAATCTAAGCATCTTTTGGTAAAAATAACTTATAGGATTTGTTTGCCAAAAAAATTGTTAGAGAGGGTTATGTTTGCTTATTAGAACAATCACACCATTGGAATTATTGTATTTCAATTTCATCTTAGATCTATGAATGATTTAGTTTTTCATTCAATCTTAAATCTACTACAACTTATTAATAACAATTTTTTAATGAGTAAAGTAGAAAATAATTGTTTTTTTCGTGAATTTTTTTTCTAGATTCTCAATTGAAGTATTCAATATTGAAACCTATAAAATGAAAATAAATAATACAAAAATTTTAAGTTAAAAAGATTGAAAGCCATAAAATCTAGTCACATAAGTACTAAGTTGCAAAAAAATTGTTTCCTTCACTTTGGATGTAAATATCTTGTAATCTATGTCGTCAAAGTTTATGAAATTTCTTCCAATCATATATTCTCATTCTAGTCTAGTGCATGATCCTATGGTTTGATATGCAGAATAAAACAATTTTTCAAGTTTTTTACTCTTGAAATAGAAGTGGCAATTCTAAATGCATTTTGATGGAGAAAAGGCTTGGGTCTGCTACTCTGCTAAAGGGTTAATTTAAGCAATTCAAAATATGTACACTAGCAAGCTTGAAGACTAGATTTTGAAGTACATAACAAATTAACCCATAAGCACTTCGACATCTATTTTTTGGATGATGAACAAATTGGAACTCAAATTTCATCCTTATAATTGCTTGAATGAAAATTAATATTCTAATTTGTGGAGATACTTTAATTATATGAAGTTGTTGTCCTATGTAAAGGTTGGATTTGGTGTTACTAGAGTACAAAATATATTTTTCTAAATTTATAAAGTACAAGTATGTCAAGTGGTCAAATTGCATTGACTTTAGTTCAAAATTGGATTTGCCAAAATGAGGTCATAGATTTTAAGAACATAGAAATTTCAAAAATTAAATCACCATGTGAAGAGAACTTCATTATAAATCCATTCCAACAAATTTTACCAAAAAAATGATAATTTTGTTCTTGTAATTGAATTTAGAAGGATTTTTGGGATTTCTCTTTCAAATTAAAAAAAAATATGGATGATAGCATTGATGAATCTAACTATAGAGATGGAAGATATAAATCAAAATCTATACGTTTTATTTGTATATCAATTCCAACATATGCTTCTAGATGAAACTTCATATTGAATTAATTTTCTCAAATTTTGAATTTGGGAGATGAATCTATAAGTTTAGGGGGTAAAGGGGTAAATAAAAACTTAAGTAATCACATTCACTAATCCCAAGTAATGAGAACACTTACCTTGAGTTGATCATCCATCATTATGAGTTGGGGTCGTACCATGATGATGGAAGACTAGGACGTCAATTCCAATTGCCCCCCGTCTCTCCACCGATGGCTTTCTCCTCTCCCTCTAATTTTTCTTCAACTTGGTTGTTGTTGCTCTTATTCTGGCAATCAGTTGTTTCTTGCGAATATTTGTTTCTCTCAATTGGATTGGGTGCAAGTGCGCGACTTGTGCATATCCGCTCTTACATTTTCGAACTTCACTTTATAGGAATTTGAATTTTCTTGCTGTGTTTTCAGTATCTAAGTGCGTAAAGAGGTTTTTTGAGTTGTGAGTAGGCTACCTCTTAGAGAAGGTGTGCAGGAGGTGGCTTGAGATAGTAAGGAGTTTGCATGGAAAGAAGGGTCGAGTGTGCATGGAGATAGGATTGGAGAGTGTGTTAAGAGAGTTGTGGAGTGCGTGCTTGTAGTTTTACTTGGTAAGTTGAAACAAAATCATCATCTAATTTACAATCAAAGTTTGGCTGGTTGCCTCACAATTGTAGTGCATTGTTTGTTTAGAACTGTAGGAACATGGAAGTTATAGAATAGTAGTCCACGTTCAAATCTACCAATTTGTTTTCTTACAGTCAAGGTTAGTGAAATTTCATTATCATTCCACTATAGGTTCACATATGTAGAAGTTGCCTCCTGCTCATAGGGGCTGTCAAACTTTGTCATTCTATTGTAGGTTTATATTATATTCTATGAGTTGCCTCTTGCTGTAGGAACTTAGTTTCAAATTTCTATTTTTGATGAATTAACTTACAATGTTGGCTACAAATGTTAGGACCGAGTGCTTGAGTTTTGTAGTTTTTGAAACAAATGATCAACAGTACATAAGTAATATGTCAATGTAGGTTCACAATTTCTTTGGTGGTTTAGGATTATGTTGCAAGTGTTAGTTACATGAGTCTTCTAGAGGGTGTGCTTTGCCGCACTACATCTTGAGTTGCCACTTTGCAATTCTTTTTTTTTCTCTAGTTGGTAATGGACATGTAGTTACAGAGAGAGGCCTAGTGAAAGCGTCTTTCTCTATATAATTATTTCCAAATGCGGTCTTTCTTGCAAGAATTGTCTTCAAGATTCCTATCAATGGTAACCCTAAACTTTTAGTTATTTGTAAGCAATGAAACATCTATCATGTAGTAAATTGAGACATGAAGACTATATTCAATATGTATACTACGTTGGCTATACGTAGGAAAGCTTCAATGGGTTGTGAGTGATGACAATCATGGAAACAAATTGAAGCAAGGAAATCCAACCGTTGTAGGATGACATGTATGTTTCTACACTCTGAACCCTTTTTAAACCTCATCCATGGAAATACAAGGAAATAAGACCTATTACCACAAATATATCTAGAGATATCCACATATGTATTAGTGACTATATTTTAGGATCAAAATAGAACAGAAATGTCCTAAAAATACAATGTTTGTACTAACAGTTGCTATCTCGGGAGGAATTAGTGTAAGCATCATTTGGAGATCTTGAGATGGTAGTCTCTGACTAGGAATTATTGTACATATCATTTGGAGATCTCCAGATGAAAAAGAATGAACATCACACTCTTTACATGATTAACGCATCTCTAAAGTATTATATAACCGATTAAATTAAAAATCTAGAATAAAAATAGTTAATTTTGAATATACAGCATTGTAGTATGTGTTATAGATCTCTACTATCATCTAGAGATCTCTAGATGATTTGTTGATAGTGAATGAAAATTTTGACTATCTGCATTCACTTAATGTAGAGACAAACACCTCTCTAAGGGTCCTAAGGACGCTCAACCCTTGAATCTTGCCCCCTCCTATGATGGATGGATTCATAAGTTCACATATCATGGACTGTCAGCCCTCGAGCTGTATATTGTTGCAAAGACAAACTTATAGAGTAGGGGATTGAGTGGAAGGAGGATGCTAATGGTGGAGTTAGAATTGTTCCGAGTTTTGTCAATCATGGGAGGGTGAACCAGACTGCAAACCTAAACGTTCTTGAAATGTAAGGTCTCAACAACTTCATCATCCTTGTTGTAATTGAGGAAAAGATTAGAAAATTAGAGCGATCAAGAATATATGGGCTTATTCTTGATTATAGTAAAATAAACCTTGGTTTGTGTCACAACTGTATAGAGCATGGATTACTGTTTTGCAAGAACGATGTTTTAGGGTGGACTCTTAAGAACATGAAGGTATAGTGGGATCTCATCAAAGAGGCCCAAGATGACGTGAACCCTACCCCAAAAAATGTTCAAGGCACGACACATGAGCTATTGCCAAAGAAGAAGACAAAGAAACAAAAGTCTTTGGTGGGAGCCCCCGATGACGCCGATAAGGAAGAAGCTAAGAAGCTTATCCTTGCCTAATGTGTAAAAATGAATGAGGCGAAAGTGAAGAAGATTCAACCCAAAGACATGAAGGTCATGAAGGCTCTTTATAAGACTACATTCGATCCTTTGTAGAAGTGGGGAAAAAAACCACTTACAAATGTTATCGGGGAGCTACTGAGGGTGCATTAATTTTGATTACTTGCACAAGGCTCCAGTTGCCCAACTTGTGTACCGGGGAATTGATGAGGGTCAATTGAAGAATATCAAAAACAAAGCATGTTTGGAAACCGACTACCAGTCTAAATTCAAACACATTATTGCTCTTCTCGTCAGGCTCAAGCCATACAACGCAAATGCACAAGCTAAATTCTATGAAACCTGATTGAAGAGGGAATTACTCAAAAAAAAACACCCTACTTAATTATTAGAGGCTAGCATACAATGGAAGTGTATAGGATTCTAGTGTAGGATGGGGAGATCCTTGAGTGTGATAAGCAAGAGGCCTCGACTTTTAATATAATTTCGGTCTATGCCCCTCGCAACGAATGGAATGACCTCATATTGCTCTAATGAGCCCTAAATCAAAATATAACTAGTGAATAGAGAGAGCAATCATTTACCAAGAAGTTCATGCACGTAAGGATCAAGTGGAAAGAAATGGGAAGTCCACAGCCATCCTACAATGGCCAAGCGCACTCAGAGTTGTACCTAATGTGTTTTGTATCCTCATCTATTCCTTGCTGCTACTTTGTCAAGAAAGGGAAATTTGTATTGGTCGAATTTCTCTAAAGATCACTTTCCCGTCTTATATTTAGTCCAGATTTGTCAATTTGATGTTTGTATATGAATTTTCTATTAAAGTCATCTAGGAATCTTCAGATGACTTCAACATGAACAGACTTCCATTTCCTAATTTTTTCGCCCTACCATTTGTCTTAAAATCATCTGGAGATTTCTAGATGATTCTAAACTTCATTTCCCATTTTTTTTGTATACAAGCTTGTGACTACTTATGTTATTGTTAATTTGTCTTATTCTAGTTTGTAACTACTAATTTTATTGAAATCATTTGAAGATCTCCGGATAGTTTCAATACGAATGCTTTGGCAATGAAATACATATGAAGTTAAATGAGAAGAGAACAAGTTGTCTCTTCATTTAACTTCTTATGTATTTCATTGCCGAAGCATTTGTGTTGAAACTATCCGGAGATCTCTATATGATTTCAGGCTTCATTTCCCATTTTATGTGCTTGCTCCACATAGTGACTATTTGTATTTTTACCTTCTTGGATATAAATTCCATCATTTCTTGGTGCTCATCTGGTCAGGCCCATATAGTCCATTTACGTTTTGGGAATACCATCTGCATTGAACTGAGGTCTTGATTTGGAGATGGTTTTGGAGACAGTCATTTGTTTCACTTGGCCTACAGAGTAATTCTTACTGTTCTCTAATGCAAGAGTTCTTTCCAATTATGTCCACCAACTTTACAATTGTAAAAGGCAATGAGGCAGACGTAAAAATTCCATTGCTATTCCTTGATGACAACGAGGATGTGAATAGATGGATCCGAATTGAATAAAAGTATGTCCAATACATGCTCCCTGGTACTGAAGGGAGCCTATCCAAAAAAGTGGATGCAAGGTGGAAGTTGTTGACAATCAACAACTTCAAGCCTCTTTATGGACTTCACCCATAGGCTATCAACTACCTAGCGAGTCTTGTAGAAACTGAGAAAATCTGCATTAAGAGCACAAAGGCCAAGAAACATGGTGTTGGCTTTTCACTCGCGTCTCTATATGATGTTGGTTAGAGAGAGAGGCTTATCCGGGCGATGAAAAACCGAATGATGTGCCACTATTGGAAGTTCCATCTTCCAAGCAAGAAGCCTGAGTACATGCCATACATGGATGCGGATTGGGAGAAGTTTTCAACAGAGAAGAAGATTTCTTGTCAGGAAATATTGCATTGGGTTGACCAAACTATGTCAACTAAGGCCGGAAAGCAATGGTTGGAGGGACAAATGAGTTCCTTGAACAAAGCCCACAAGCCTGTGGATTGTCGAAAGGTTGTGCATGACTTGTGGGAAGTATTCCTCAATGCGAAGGCCCAAGTGGTTGTGGCAGAGGTTTTGGAAAAAGCCTTTGCAGAGTTCTATTTGTCCAAAACAATGGATGAGCATTTTTGAAACATCAACAGAGTCCTAGCTCAACCAAACGTGGTTGCTTAGTGGGGAAAGGGAAAAGGACACATGTATATGTGGTACATGTTTGAGGCCTCATTGAGCAAACCTCGGGCCAAGATTCTAGAAGACCGAAAGTTGCAAAGACTTTTTGATGCACTTGAATTCATGGACTCTAATTGGAATACAATTGAAGTTTAGTCTCATGCCATTCTCATGATGGATGCTCTCGGATTTCACAAAATATTGGCTCATTTGAGTAAAAGAAATTGTGAAACAGAAACCATCTTTGAAACCGGCACGCCATTTACTACATTGCAGGGACCAACAATGGCTTTTCTAAAGCTACTAGGGAGAAAGGTTTGATGTTTATCTAGTGTTCTGTTTCGAATACAATGGAGCAGATAATGCACGGAAACACTTCAAAATCTAGCTCTAGCTTCTTCTTACTTATTAGTTTTTACTATTTGTTACTTCTTAATTCTTGATCTTTGCTTCTAGTTTCTTCTTATTAGCTCTTAATTTTGCCTTCTAGTTCTTACTTTTTGTTACTTCTTAATTCTTGATTCTTGCTTCTAGTTTGTTCTTTCTACTTCTTCATTCTTGCTTTCTAGTTCTTGCCTCTTTTTGCTTCTTAGTTTTTGCTCCTTGCCTCTAGTCTCTTCTTGTTACATCTTAATTCTTGCTTCCTAATTTTTCTCTCTTATTGCTTCTTAGTTGTTGCTTTTAATTTCTTTTGGATGCATTTTAACTTATGTTTCTTGTTGCCTTTTAATTTTTGCTTTTTCTTATTATTTGTTGCATTTTATTGCATCTTAACTTGTGTTTCACTGTTTCTTGTTGCATCTTAGTTTTTGCTTTTTCTTGTTATTTATTGCATCTTAAATTGTATTTCTTGTTGTTTCTTATTGCATCTTAGTTTTTACTTCTAACTTCTTTTTGTTATTTGTTGCATTTTATTGCATCTTAACTTGTGTCTCTTGTTGCTTTTTGTTGCATTTTAATTCTTACTTCTTCTTACTTCTTGCTTGTTATTACCTCTTAGCACTAACTGTCTTCTAGTTCTTGTTCCCATTATTACTATTGTTGTTGTTGTTATTGTTGTTGTTGTTGTTGTTCTTATTATTATTATTTTGCGATTTCTAAAGATATTGTAGTTATGAATTCTTCTTACCTTAAACTTGTGCTTCACATTTTATGTTACTTTAAATCTTTGAAGGTTGAGTTAGATTGTTCATTCATTAAAAATTAAACTCCTTCATTGTACATATAGGTACTTAAAGCTGGAATGTAGTTATTGGAGGCTACTTCAACACTAGAGAGGCAACTTCTTCACAATTTTGTAAGGAATATAGGTCCTAGAGCATTCAGGAATATACATTTATAGAGTGTCATTGTGATATGTTTTGTATTAGTGACTAAATGACTAATAAATGTCATTGAAAAAAATCACACTTTTTCTTGTATTTTCTCTCTTTAATGTGACCATCTTTTGTGCATCTCAAAAATCATATGTACTCATTTTTTATTGTATGGAGTCATTTATTTAGCTGCTAAATCATGTTGATGCATGATTGCAATGCCTCACACTAATTTAGAATGTATGAAAAATGTGATTGTAGTTTATGACAAAAACTTCTATAAACCTCAAGTCACTAAGTTACAAATATCACTTGCTTGAGTCATATTTTATAATACATTTTAACCCAAATATGACTCATTGTAGTTATATAAAGCTTACAATCATATCAATAATGTGACTCTATATTTTTTTAAATATAACTACATTTCATCACAAAATTTCTAGTAACATTCCAATGGAACTACTACATGAGCCAAAAATATGACTTACATCAATCATATTTCACATCAATAAAAAAAATGACTCATGAAGGTCATATTCCACATCAACCAAAAATATGATCCACTAGAGTCATTTTCTACATCAACATGCAGAGAATATGACCCATGAGAATTATTTTTCACATTGACAAAAAACATGAATCAAGAGAGTCATTTTCACATCAACAAAAAATATGACTCATGAAGGTCATATTCCACATCAACCAAAATATGACTATAGAAAGTCATATACCACATCATCCAAAATATGACTCACTATAGTCATACTCCCATGTCAGCCAAATATGACTCACTATAGTCATACTCCATGTCAGCCAAAATATGACTCACTATAGTCATATTCCATGTGAGCTTAAAATATGACTACATGGAGTCATATGCCATATAGATTTTTTTGTCATTTGCCCGGGTAGCTCAAGAAAAAGTCAAGCGTCCAAGAATAGTCAACGTTTACGCCATGTGGGCAATAAATATATAATCATACTCCCCAACACATATAATTGTAAATATGACTCATGTCTAATGTGACTAGTCGGTAATGACTAGACCTAATCATGTTGTGCATCATCTACAATGTTTTTTGCTTAAGTCATATTTTGAGATTTTACAACTTACTACAATCATATTTTGCAGTCATAAAATACCCATTTTGTTGTAGTGACCTTCCCTAACGATGCCTCCATCGACACAGTGTACTATTCAAAGAACATGTCGACGCATGTTGACATATCTAGGAAATGTGCAGATGTTCCCTATCTGAGGTCAAGTACACCATTAGTAGTATTTGCAGGTTTCCTTGAGGCCGACATGGTTCTGGTGAATGTGAATGGGGGACCTGAAATTACTCACCTAGGAGCAATAAGATTTTTGGACATACATTACTTTCATGTGCGATGATTTGTACTTTTCCATTGCAAACTCACTTCTGTTTGTTGTCTTGGAGTAGTGGAGGCGATTGAAGATTCTTGAAATTTTTCATTCAAAGGATGCTGAGTTAATAGGGCAAATGATTGCTAAGCACATCATAGAGTAGTTCTATAGTTTGACGTTAATGATAGACCTAAAGTGGTAGCTTCGGCTACAAGCCCGCAAACTTCGGCTTCGAAACACCAATCTATGGCTTTGGGACATGAACCTCCAACTTTGAGTCAAGAAGCAGTACCTCATATTGAGGAATTGGCAGTTGATACGTCTGAAACGGAGGAGAACACTAATGACTACTACTCCACGAAAAGTGAGGGGATGGTAGCATGCAAATGTATCTTAATTGAAGTGAGTATTGCATGACCTTCAATCACCTGGAGATCTCCAAATGTTGGATTGGAGGCTAATGTTATATGTCTCGAGTCTAATGTATTATGTGAGATTGTCTCAGGATTTTCTTCCTTCTCCATCAGCGCTGCCAAAGCAGTTGATGAATTTGACTCTTATAAAAACGGAATCTGTCAAATGAGCAGAGCCTACAGAGGTGTTGAAGGGACCCCAAAAGAAGAAGGGTAGGACCTCCCAAGTGCTAAAGAATCCACTTGCAACCAAGAATCGAAAGAAGGTGACAAAACCGTAGAGGATAAAAAACACTACAGGGCATCATGGAAAGGAAAATTTGAGTAACACGTTTAATTAGGCTACTAATATTTCAAGGGATGCATCTAAAGCCCTTGAGTGTTCGGGACATGGTGGAGTTTCTAATGCGGCAATGTCTAATGTTGAAATTATTGACACTCAAATTAGTGGTACTAGCATTGAAAATAACGAAAATAGCGCTGTAGCTAATCTTCTATTCAATTGTATAGTGGTGGCCCTGGTTGTACCAATTGTTTAGTGCTCTTGTCCAAAGATTCCACGAATCGATCAACAGTCTTTGCATCCACAAGTCATTGACTCTCCTTGCCTAAGGGAGAATAGACTACAACTAGATGAGGGCCCCAGTACATTTGGAGATTCCCAAATGGTTCTAAATCCATTGATAATAGAAGGAATGTCCAATTCGCTTCAAAGTGATACTTTGACAGACTTGAATCCATTTAGTCTAGAGTCTATCCCTCGATCCGAATTAGAGGCATGTGAGAAGGTTAGTGCCTTTGATAGGATCTAAGATCTTGTATGTGTTCCCCTGCACAAATAGTATGGACATGTGCTTCTAACTTTATATATTAGCTTTCGTTATACTTTGATGCAACAACCTACTTGCGTTCCAACTTTTTGACAATTGTATACTTCTTGTTTGTCTATGGATAGAGATTGCAGGTGGTTGACCTATATGACTCTCGTGATGGAGTCCTTTCTATTGTCTCGCCAATCATGGAGGAGGGGAAGAGGGTTGAGATGCTACAACCTGAGGGGAAGGGGCTTGAGTTGTAAGTGGGGAAGGTGTCGTTTATGGCGGAGGTGGGAGAAAGGGCTGACATGTTGCATCCTCAAGGAATTGGGCCCAATTTGGAAGTTGACAAGGGATTAGATATGGTAGTGTTGGGGAGGGGCCTGAGTTGGAAGTGGACAATGGGGCCAACATTGTAAAGGAGGGGAATGGGCTTGAGGTGGAAGTGGGGAAGGATGGCAATGTAGGCGTCATGAAAGGTGCCTGAGGTGACATTCTCTTTTTGTTACATATGTTGTAGATTACCTATCTTGATCATTAGGAATTTGCTTCTAGCTCGGGTCTTTTTCCTTGGTGTCCAAGTGGATTCAAGGTTGCGGAGACGATGACAACCGTGTTTGATCAAGTATTAAGACCGGAATACAATGTCGTCCTAGATTTGAATGGACTTTTCATTCACCGGATTTTCCACAGAACTAATCCAATAGTAAAATAGAGACTCAGTCTAATAGCATTCCTTGACTAGATATTTCCTAGGGCACAGATCATCTTCTAGAGTAGTACTTTGGAGAAGAACATGATGCCGTTGTTATAGACAGTTCTATCACACATTGCTATTGGTTACAAAGAGGTCTTGTATGTTATGCAGATGGATTGCACTCAATCGTCCTATAAGAATCCATCTCAACCAAATAAGCCCTATTTTTTGAAGAATTTGACAACTTTGGTTTCCTAGAGGAAGTAGATTCTATAGACAACATGCTTTTGATTGACGACAGTCCAATGAAGAACCTATTGAATAATTCTCACAATGCCATTCAATTACAAACTGGGTCTGGTGATGAGTTTGACAACTTCTTGAATGCATACTTACGGCCTTGGCTCAACAGTTTTTTGACGTCACTACAAGGAAATGTAATCCAAGATGACTTGTTTTTGACAAAGAATTGTTTGAAATGCCAATAGCCATACTATTGCTACTTCATCTTGTCAATTTGTGAGAACTTGTTAATTTTTGTCAAGTTGTTGTCAAATTTGAAGTTGATATTTGATTCTCTTCTCTTTATTTGCCAAAAAACCAAAGATTCCATTAGTTTTTTTTATACATTTATCTTTTCATCAATTTTCATAGATATCTTAGCTTGAGGCATGGGTAGAAGTCAAGCTCTCTTTATATAGATGGAGTGATAGGATGTAGAACAATCCATGTGGGATATGTCATTTAGAAGTTGCAAAACTCAACCACTCATAGTTAAGTTTGAAATAAGAATTGTATTAAAACTAGAATTTCAAACCTCGTTTAGGTATAGTAGAGATAACTTTTCAAAAAAACCTTTGAATTAAAAAAAGTTCCTAAATCAAGTCAAGTTTCATGTCCAAAAATCCATTTGGTGTTTTGATCCTCCAATCAAAAGTTATGAACAAATTTTAGAGAGGATGTTTGAAAAGGTCAAAAAAATTCCCTTCCACCACCCCTTTGAAATTTGTCCATAACAATTGATTGGAGAATTAAAATATCAAACGGATTTTTGGACATGAAACTTGAATTTATTTCACAACTTTTTTTAGTTGTAAGTTGTTTTTGGAAAGTTATTCTCCTATGCCTAAATGAGGTCTGAAATTCTAGTTTTAATACAAATCCTATTTCAAACTTAACTATGAGAGGTTGAGGTCTTACAACTTCTAAATGACATATCCCATATTAGTTGTTCTACCTCCTACCAGCCCATGTATATATATAGAGCTCCCTTTTCTTTCTAAATCCAAAAAACAGAAGTGGTTCATAAAGTGCAATGTGAAGATGGCAATAGACTATTTGTACTTGCATTTTTACTTAATATATCAAGGTTTAAATTTAAAGCAATTTCAATTTTAATATTTGGTCTTTTGCAAAAATTAAGGACACTTGTAACCATTGATTAGGCCATCATGGCAATGGAACAACTAACAAAGGAAGGTATTAGGGAATAGAAGTTGACAAAAATTTTAGTAAAATGACAAAATAATTGACAAAATTTTGTCAAATTATTGGCTGAATCTATAGGTTCCCACTGACAAAGCAATTGAC
This sequence comes from Straminergon stramineum, assembly GCA_963920665.1. Lineage (NCBI taxonomy): Eukaryota > Viridiplantae > Streptophyta > Bryopsida > Hypnales > Calliergonaceae > Straminergon > Straminergon stramineum. The sequence continues at coordinate 2,703,992 of OY987271.1, forward strand.
AAACTTCTATCAATTTTTTGTCAAATAGGACACAGTTTCCCTTGTAGTGCATCCAACAAAGTTCTACTGGTTTATGTCCGGACTAACCTGCTTTTCAATTGTTAGATGCCAGAGGATCCATTAGACAGTCTTGGAAATTGCACTTTCAAAGGATGTTTGTAGGCATAGTACTTGTGTCTAGAAGATATCATCTGAAGATCTCCAAATGATGAAGTCTAGGGCATTCTTAAAAATCACTCTACTTCTATAGATGTATATAGGAATGGGAATAGTGACTTTGACATTCTCGAACATACTGTAAATATTGGGAATGCACTTTCTTTTACCATTAGCATCATTGTATAATCTCTAATGATGGGCATTTTGTAATCTTATTGTATGCAAAATTGTTGGTGCATTTGTCAATTACTCTTTGGTAGTTGGCCTTTCAAGTGAACATAGATAGTTTTCATTTGACAATTTTTATCTTGATATCTAATAAAAGATACATTTTCATGCCAACGTTTTTTTGAATTTGTATTTTGAAGAATGCTTTGCAATTGAAATAATTTATGTATTGTATTGAATTGTTAGGTCAATAATGCATAAGGATAGCACTTACAGTACAAGACCTGCACTAGTTTTTGATAACTTGCAAATGACATTGAAATTATAAAGTTTGCTTTGTGGTCTTCCTGCTTGTTTTGTGGTAAATGTAGTTTAGGGTACCATTTGCGTAAGTGCCTTGTTTGGTGTGCTATGGTCATTTATCGTAAATTCTATTTTGCAAGATATCTAGAGATCTCACGATGTTTTTAGGTCGTCTATCATGTGGTTGGAAGTTGTCTAGAATTGATTATATGTTGAGGTGGGTCTTTACAGAGGGTGGTGGTCATTGTACTAACAAATCCTCTATGCATTATTGTTGAACAAAGTATGTACTTGGAGAGCTTCAGATATCTAGTTCAATTGTTGTTGGCACGCACTACCATTGGTATCTAGTCAAAGACGAATACTTCAAAATTGGAAGACCTCCTTCAATTTATTATTCTAGAAAATATAGTCTCTAAGATATTTGTTGTTTAAGGATATGATTTATCGGACAAGATGGATCCACATCTTGATAAAAAAGAGTTCTTTAGGGAACTCTTTAGTAGGGATGCAATGCGTAATTTGCTTAGGAATCAAATTGTTGTGTTCATTGACATTGATCCCCTAAACATGCATCAGAAGTCTATAATACTCCCATCTATACGTATTAGGGATATCCACATTCGAAAGATCAAGTAGACTAGCTTTAGAACTCTAAGCAATGGTTTTCCTCATTTCCTAAGGCACATGCCTATTCCTTTGTGTCTCTAAGTGAATAAATATTGAGAAATCCACCTTCCTTCACTATACAAATGTCTTTGTGTGTGAACTTATGTAAAAATGTTGAGGGGATGGCATCTAAAAATCTTTAGATTTCCCATTCCTAATTTTCTTTTGGAATTGTCTTATACTTTGAACTTGTCAAAGAATGTTGAAGGGATGGCATCTGAAGATCTCCAAATCTATCATTCCTAAGTTTTGTTCTAGAATTGTCTTATACTTTGAACTTATGAAAGAATATTGAGGAGATGGCATCTGAAGACATCTAGAGATCTTGAATTTTCAAGTTTTGTTTTGGAATTGTCTTTTGTGTGTGAACTTGTGAACGAATGTTGAAGGAATAGCATCTAAAGACATCTAGAGATTTCCAATTCCCAAGTTTAGTTCTTGAATTGTCTTCTACTTTGAACTTGTGAACGAATGTTGAGGGAATAACATCTAAAGACATCTAGAGATTTCCAATTCCCAAGTTTAGTTCTTGAATTGTCTTCTACTTTGAACTTGTAAAAGAAAGTTGAGGGATGGCATCTAAAGATCTCTAGATCTCCAATTTCGAAGTTAAGTATTGGAACTCCGATGTTTGATGTAGGAACTAAATGCCTCTGCATCATCATGTGGATGTATTAGAATATGAATTCTCATTGCTTACATACAATCTATAATTTTTAATAGCCAATTTTTGGTATTCTTTTATATGAAGATATCTCCAGATGAATTGGTTAATTATATATAAATAAAAACAATCTTCATGTTTAAATTACTAAAATATGTTATCTCATAAAACTCTTAGTATATTTATAGGCTCTATCAAATAGTCCTTACTTCACACATCATTGTGGTCTCAAAAGCATCATGATGTAGGTAGTTTTCATTTGGAGATCTTTCAAAGAAAAGTCCAGAATTCCCCCCAAAGTCCAAAAGTAGTTAAATGTGACATACTTGACATCTTAGCACATTTGTACTTTTAGAAAAATATATACACTGCTAACACCGAATCCAACCCTTAGATAGGACAACTTGGTAAAGTATCTCCACAAATCAGAATAACTTTCATCCAAGCAATTAGGAGGACAACACTCGAGTTTCAATCTACCATATTCATTGTCCAGAAAATGGACGTCAGAACACTGAGGGGTTAAGACCCCAACATTGACACATGTTACGTAGTATACTCTGGCCAAGACCCATAGAACTTGCAAATGAAATACAACGCTCAATATTTAGAAATTTCCCCAGTTCGAAAAGTAGTTTGAAAGGTAACTTCAACTACTTTAGTTACGAGGCTATCAAAAGAAATGAACAACTCATAAATAGGGCTGAAATTGGATTGGACTTGCAAGCATTCACTTCCCTTGCAGGTCAACTGGGATTGCTGTAAATGACAATGCTCCCATACAGCAATTACAACCAACTGCTACAAGGCTATGCACCAAACAAAAGCTATACTTTCACACTGAATATGTACACACCCAAGCGAATACAGAGAGCGACAATGCTATACTTCTGGAATCCAGAAAGCTGCGACATTACTGACACGGCAATGCTATGCTTCTAGAGCTCGTCTTTTGTGGCTTCTTCTGTTTTGTCCCAAGGAAGAGGAAATACTAAAATAGCATCCTCATGGGGAGTGTTCCAGGTCTCGTACATATATCTGCTCTCCCACCCCCAAAACAACCACATGCAACACTCAAAGTTTACTACATCCTTCTCAAACAGACCGCATAACGTCTAGTCCGGTGGCCAAGGCAATAATGGCAGTGCCCAATTCGATAGTCACAGAAGAATTACCTCTAATCTTTCAATTCGTTTCAAGTCCTTGGATCAATAGAAAAGTACTGATTTAGACATTCTTGCTTGAGTAAGACGACTTGGCATTATACTCTTGACCCACCAGCATTATCTGGGAAGAATTCATCATGTATTGACTAATCATCATTAGGGAAATCTCTTTAATTCAGGCAGTGTAAATTATCTACAAATGGATATAGCAGAAACCATCAGTAATTAAGGCTCAGTGCTTACGGCTTCATCGGAGGCCTGGAGATGATAACATATAAATGGAAATCTTCATCTTTTGTGTTGAGCACCTGTACCCATTTCCAAATTCAAGCAGTAGATAAATCAATTACACAAACTTCATCACACAAATGAATAGCATGCAGTAGAACCAGTTAAAAACACCGTTTGGAAATCAGAATCAGGATTATGGATCCTAAGTCTTGCGATATTAATATAAACTTGATGTGAACTTCACTCAGGAAGAAATAAAGTACTGGCATAAAAAGGAAGGCAAGAGACCAACAAGATTTCACAGTAGCTTGACATTGAAATATCTTAAAGCCATGTTTACAGAATCTGGATTCAACTTATAATTTCCTTTTTACCTCATGAAAACAGTGCGTCCTCTCCACACCTAAATAAATATTGGTAAGAGGAGAATTCAGTACAAGAGCTGCGAATACCTGATGAACTACATTCCCTGGAATGGAGAACGTCGAGTTGGCAGAGACCGGGTTAGCAACAGGTTCTCCGGGGAATTGGCTATCTGATGGAGGAGCAACGTACACAGTACCACCTCCTTTGAGGACTATGAGAATTTCTTCGCAGTTGTGGCGATGGATCACTGTACCAGCCCCAGGTGCAAGAGTCTGCACCCACGCTTCCACCTGAAAAACAACACACAAGGGATTCAACAAACTAGGAATTCAAATGATCATCATATGAAATTTGGGGTGCCCAGTTTGCTGCGACATTGAAGAGGTCTGGGTGGAATGAAGTTCGATAACAAGGTGCTTCTCCTATGACTTAAAGAGTCTTCATCACCCATTTGCATCATTATAAACCATCTGTTTTAACTCTTCAACGACCAATTTAATTAGATTCTGAAGAAGCAATGATTCAGATGGGGCAAAATTCAATATCCCCACAAGGACATTGTATGAGTCGATCAAACAAAATCAAAATATAGACGAAAGAAAGTTCCCATCTGACCTACTGCAAAATGTTTCTAGAAATACAATTACCTCTTTCTGGCCATCTTGAAATGCTCCTGCGAGTGTAATATGAGTTAAACCGGGAATCGCATTGAATTGCTCCAGATTCTTCACCTCTTTCACAACAGACGACTCTGTTTCACACACCAATAAACGATCAACCAATACCTCCGAACCACCCCATACTTCAATAGACCCTGAATCTCAAAGCCTACCTAAAAAACCCACCCCCACAAAGCAAACAAAATCCCAGGGGTAATTACCAAACCCCAAACGAATGGAACGAACGAAAACCGTAGTTATAGCTAAGAACACTCTCCTGACACACATTCGCAAAAAGATCAAAACCTCAGGAACTATATTCAAATTTCTTCATTATGAACTTCTCTGAAGTAACGTTCCAGAGTATCTGCAAACTAGTCGAGCATTCAAACTGAAAAACTTGGAACTCCAAGACCTGTCACATATTCGGACAACCCAAAACCTCTCAAACCTCTCTTTTCTAAGACCCTCTCGGAAACATCGTGCAAACTGTCATCACCCGTAGCAGACATTCAAGCTATGCCACAGGGCAAAGTCAGCACCCCGCAAGTGGTAAGAGTAGCGAGATTTGACCACATTCTACTCCAATCCAAGGAACAATTCAAAACACACATACACACCTGCGATCCCAAAGACAAGCGCGCTAATCACAAGCACGCACAACACCGAGGACGCCATAGCCATCGTACTAATCAGCAAAAATTCAAACCACCATCCCCAAGCTCTCGAGTAAGGCTAGTGAAGCTTTATGTAACTTCAAGCTTTGAATGCAGCTTGGGTTGCGGAAGCAATGAGTGATCAACAACATGTGAAACCTATGACTATCCACTCAAAAGACAGCCTGCACTTCCTGCTCAATTAATTAGGCCCCCCCCTCCCCAAAAAAATTAGTAGCCATTGATCATTTTTGAAAGAAATAATAACATCCCCTTCCCTGCCGTTGATCCTCATACGAATATTATGATATCATACGTATACAGTATGTATACGGATATGGAAACGGATATGGAAAACGGATACGAAAAATGGATATGGATTATCCCATATCGATTGTCAAACGATTTCGTTTTCAAAAATATAAGGGTGAAGGGCTGTGTGGATGTCCCTTCATGAGCCCATGAGAGGATTTACTTCCGGGCATTTGCTCTTGCACAAGGCCAATGAGGGCTTGCCATTTGTACACCTAGTAATTGAATCCAATTTTAGTTGCCTCAACATGTCTTCCTAACTATCCACTCAAAAGACAACCTTGACACATCAGAAGAAGGAATTCAAGGAGGGGAAGAGGAGAAAAAGTTATGAATGTTAAGTTTTTGCGTAAATTGCGACAGAAATTTCACCTCCACACGAAGTTGAGGACTAAAAGTGTCAAATGGATTACTTCTTAGGAAAATGTAGAATGAAGAATGTAACTAAATTGTTCATGATTATCAAATCTATTAGTTTGGGGTTGATTTCTTTGGTGAGAAGGTTGCATGCTTTCAAGGTTACCTTAGTCTAGACATCACAAACAAAAAGTGTTTGATGAATGATTTTCAAGAAATTGTACGTAGAGACAAAGAATGAACCTCTTTGTCCATTATGCAAATTAGTAATAAACTTGGGTCTTTTAGAGTTAAGTTGATGTTTTTTGGCAATACAACTTTTTTGGGTAGATATGTGTGACTAGAGATTTTTATATTTTTGGCCCAAACTTTAATAGAAGGTGTAGACAAGGAATATCTTTCATGTGCACTAAATTTCATGGCATTTGGAAATATGAGTCAAAAGTTATGGCTTAATATGTAGTTTGTTTCTCAACTTTGGCAATCTGAGTACATCTGAAAAAATCATTTTTTTCAAAATAAAAATTTGAAATTGGTTTTCTAGATTAATATATACATAGAAAGCTTTGAATCATTCCATTTTGGTCAATGAGTCAAAAGTTATGAGATCTTTTAGTTTGCAGGCAAGTACATATTTTCTACACTAAATAAACTAAGAAGTCCTTTATTTAACTCAATTTTCAATATTTATTTAAAAAATATTAGATGCAGATGGTTTGTTACAACATTACAACCATTGGGATTGGGATTTTTCAATTCCATTAATAAATTGTTAACAATTTAGTATTTTGAATCATTCTCTACATCTTTCTACTTACTATTTTTTCCTATATGTTGCACAAATCCAAATGATCTGAAAATTTTCAAGCATATAGCGAACGTGCATTGAAAAATTAATCTAAAGAAGCACCACCATTTTGGACATTTTTTCATATAAATGTGACCTTGTGAAGTGTAGCTGCCCGTTTTTTCACAAGGCCCCCAAAAGGATTTTTGTCACTTCAAATCCTAATATCTTGCAATCTACATGGTGGAATTTTCTGAATTTTTTTCCACATCTTCCCAATCTAGTGTACTACAAGATCCTATAGCTACATGTGTCCTAAAATGATAGTTTTCAAAAATTTCGTACTTGTATTAGAAAAAGCATTTTTTGAGGGTTTTTGGTGATAAAATAGTGAAGGAACTTTAGGGGTTAAGTCTTAAAAGGATGAAACCCTATTAGCAAGGTAGGCAACCAAAAGTTATCTTGAGATGAATAGGTACATTCTTTTTTTCTACATTTTCCTTTAAAGTCATTCATAGGACATCCAATGAATCTTGACATTCATTGGATAGATTTATGAATTTTCTTAAGAGTTTATTATTGGAGCTATACAAAACAAAGGACATGCATTCAAGTGTTTTGACAAAGTGTTTTTTTGTCTATTCTTCAAGAACATAACTAGGATGATCATTTGGTTATTCTTGATTTTTGTGCAAGATTTTGAATTAGGTCATATAAGTATGGGAAGAAAACAAATACTTGCAAAAAAAAGATCTTATGTTTAGATTTTTTTTGAAGCCATATTTGATATTTCCCAAAACACTTCAAATCTACATCTCTCCTCTAAAAGACTCATCATAGGATTTAACGCTTGAATCTATATTCTAATTTTGCACATTTGTGCTTCTATCTTTGCAAATTGATGTCATTTACTTCAAATCCCTCAAATTGTAGTAATGAAAAAGGGTATCTAGTTCAAATTCAAATATAACTTATGTACTTTGGATGAATGTAAAGCTATTCAGATTAAATAGTATCTAGAAGTAGTTGTTCATCATCTCAAATATGGACATTTGAGTATTTAGATCCTAAGAGTCTATTCATCTTGGATCCCTCATATAGTCTATAGAGATTAGATAGAATTGTCTAGAATGCTCATTTAAGTTGCTTCTATATAGTACTAGTCACATTGTTGAAAAAAGGTTTGGTTGGCTTTGAAGGTTAGGCAACCCAAACTTAGAATGGATGACAAACAAAATCAAGATCCATAGGATGAAGGGAAGACCATGTAGGATTTCATTTGCCTCTCTTTCTTGTTCACTTGATTGACAATTAAAAGCTTCAATTGCAATGGGAGACTTTGTCATATACAACCACCCTTTCTCTAACCTATTAACCTTGAAGAGGACATGCTAGTCTTTGTGGAAGTCAACCTTTTTGGTATCGTGTGAATTATTTGCTTAAACAAACTCAAGAGCACTCATTGGAGGTCAAAGTATTGTGCAAGACCTACCTTTTTCACACAAAATTCCAAAGATGAACATTTGCACTTCTATCTTATATAGTGGGATACTTTGTCATCCATCAGATACATTTAGACTGCCATGTTGATATAGAGTTAAACAAATACCATGATACATTAAAGTGGAGTGTTCACAAAGTGTCCTTATAAGGGTTGGTTTCTATTTTGGATAAATTGAACTTCTATAAATATTTCAAGTAATTTATCCATAAAAGAAAATTTGAAGTTGCACCTAATTCATTTTTGTTCATATTTTTTGGACTCTTATGAATTTAAAAAAAATTGATCTACAAAAGTGTTTTTACAACATCCATTTTTGAAGAGGTTGAACATGAATGCATTTAAGAATCCAATGTCAATTTTACGAGGTGCATTTGCTTGAAGCAAGCTTTTAGAGAAAGGTTAATATTAGTACACCCCACTAAAAATCCTAGTCCAACCAAGGAACCTAACCTAGGCCTCATGTTTTATTTTCATCATCTTTATAGTTTAATAGATCATTTGAGAACTATTTATACAATTTTATTGATTGATACCTAGAACACTCGTTGTTAATTTTGGTGATGTTAAATTTGATCTCTTCTTAAATTTAACCCTCTTAAATAAAGCTTCCTATATTTGGATTATATTAATTGTAGTCTTTTGCGAATTTTTCATGTTCAATATATATAATCCATCAAATGGGTTGTTAGAAACAATCAATAGTTGATCTTCTAAAGTTGAATTCTTTTAATACAAGCTCTTGTGACATTTGAAAAACATCTTGATTATGGAAGTTTAGTTAAGGTAAATAAAATTCAAAATGGCAAATATATAGGGGACTTTCATCTTTAGACTTTTACAATTTTACTCTCTTAACCCTTAAAGGACCAAATGGCATTTTTGGCAACATAGTGATTTGAGGTAGCTCACTATGAATGGAAATTTTATTTTCTTTCTTTGAAATTTTCACACAACATGTGCATCAAGAGTAGCTTTATGGCCCAAGAAAACTCATAAATTTTGAGTCTATGGTTAAAAAGTTATTGTATGATATGTAGTTTTCATTGCTTGGCAAGCATCCTAAGCAAAATAAAAATTCTTTAAAAATTCTTATTTTTGAAATAAAAATTTGAAATTGGTTTTCTAGATTTCTATATACATGGAAAGCTTGGAATCATTCCATTTTGATTTATGAAATGCAATTTTAGTTGTGAGTAGTTTATGGGTAGTTATGGAATCTCCACTCTAAAATAAACTTTGAAGACCTTCATTTAACTCAATTTTTTATATTTTCAGAAAAAATAAAAACTTTAGGTGTAGGATGTCTATTAAAACATTACAACCACTAGGATTTCCATTTTTCAATTCCATAAATAAATTGTTGACAACTTCATATTCTGAATCATTCTCTACTTCTTTCTACTCACTAAATTTTTCCTATGTGATGTACACTTCCAAATGATCTAAATTTTATCGATCATGTAGCCAAATTGCCTTGAAGAATGAATCCAAAGGGTTACAAATATTTTGGACATTTCCATAATGATCTAACCTTGAGAAGTGCAATTGCCTATATTATCGTAGGGCAAGAAAAGGGATTTTTGTCACTTCAAATGCTAATATCTTGCAATCTACAAGGTGGAAATTTCTGAAAATTTTCCCACATCTTCTCAAACCATTGTACGACAAGATCCTATATGTATACTTGTCAAAAAATGTTTTTTTTCCAAAATTTTATACATGTACTAGAAACAATAGTTTTGGATTGTTTTTGGTGAAAACATAGTCAAAAAGCTTAAAGGATTGACTAAAGTTTCTTTTATTTGGGTGATGTAAAAATGATGGCATCAAATGCTTTTCTACACATTATGACCAAAACATGGAGGCATTTAAGTTGATGTTTAGAGAGTCAAAATAATAATTGACCCCTAAATGCTCTATGAAACATTTTATGGTTGCTACCCAACTGAAAGCAACAATTTCAAGAAAAAGAAAAATAATCTTATCAAAAATTTGTTACCCTCCAGTCTCTATAAAAACTAAATAAGCTTTTTTGTTTGTTAAAAAAAGATCACTATAGTCAAAAACATTTTATAATGAAAATAATTCAAAATAATTAGTATTTGCCTAGCATTTGAAATTTTACCTACTTGGAAAAAAGATTGATATTTTTTATTGTTAAATCATGTGTATTTTTTCACAAATCCAATTGAAACTATAATTTTGACTTATTGTAGTAGTTATCTTCAAAATAGAAATGATATTTTTGGTTAATTATCAAAGTTAAATCTTTGAAAAAAATTGAAACAAGTCTTTGAGTATATTTGAAATTTAGACCATACTTATTCTTTCTACTTATCATACACAAAAATAGTCTACTTTGACACAAACATTGGCAAAGTATTATCTAGAGGTGCTCCAAGAAATCAAAGTTAGGCACTTACATGCTCTCACGATTGTTTTAATTGTATACATTTTGCATAATCAATATCATTCTACTCCCTATGTTCCAAAATCTATGTCCACTTGAATGCCATGTTTTTTAAAGGTTGTTTTGAGAAGGTCATATGGAGACTCCTTCCAGACTAATTTTATTTAGGTTGCAATGACTACATGATGCAATGTTCTTCATTGATTATGGTGAAATAAATTTTGGAACTGTAATTATACTTTTAACAATATGAACAATGAAATTGGCATTAAAAAATCTCAACAAATTGTGGACAGTGATTTCAGGACAAAGGGAGGAGTTAAATTCATGTCACTCTTTGGTCCAAGTATAACCACTCAAAGTGAGTTACTTGTTTACCACCAAAAAATTTGAGTTCAAATTTGGAATCGGATTGAGACCCCAATTTCCGTGCTCATTCATTTCTGTTGAATTTTTTGAGCATGATTTGTTCTTCTCTTCTAATATTATGTCCTTGTTTGGTGCAAATTATCAAATCAAGTGTGAGTGACATCGGTTTTACTCAATTTAGCAAGACTCCAACTTATCTATTCTTTGAATTGGCAAACGACTACAAATTGGCAAATGAAGTTTTGTTAGATTCCTGTAAATTTAAAAAACTAGGCTTTGTCCATTAGTGAAAGTTTGGACTGTCCAGAGGGTTGCTAGGAAGTGCCGATAGGGACCCTCACTATATTACATTTATTTTGGTTGAGGAACTTTTCCCCTATTTCTGCACTTCGTCACTTTCAAATGTCAAAGCATTCACTATCAAGTACTATTAGTTAGGGTTGTGACAAGTGTTGTTTTGATATTTGAAAGCACCCCCAAAGCACCTCCCTCTGACAATTGTGAAATAGAAAACTGAAATATACTTTTGGAACTCCCAATATTCACACAAGGTGAATCTTTATTTTGTCAAAAAATTCCCTTTCTTGAGTAGCTTCAGATAGGCTCCAAAAATAGATTGGTTTGTCAAACCCTGGCAACCCTCCAGAGAGTCCAAACTTTCTCTAATGCATGATGTTTTCCTCTATAAACTTGTTTGATCAACACAAATGATGAAGATTGCCACTTCTATGATATCATTTCCAGGCCTTCGATGAAGCCGTAAGCACTGAACCTTAGTATTGACGAGCGGTCTCAGCGTAGCCTTGTTGCAGTTGTGTGTAATTGTTCTGTGAAAGCATCGTCATGTACAACAATCCAATTTGACCAGCAAAGAAAGTGAATGCTTGCAGAGCAAATCCAATTTCAACCCTACTCATGAGATTTTCTTTTCTTTTCTTTTCTACTGTTCCTTCAGTGGTGATCTCAATAGTCTACAACCTCTCGTTTTGAATGATGCCATAAGAAATTCATACATGGTGTGAAAAAACTTGATCTGAAGAAGAGTTTGGATCTTATAACCCGAACAGATCTCCCCCAAGGGACCTCATTAGTGATCTCTCAATGAGATCACACTCCAAAACATTATAAGCTTCTGAAAAGAAAAACTTGCGAGGTGAGGTCCTGGTTAACCTGCGTGGGTGCTACTCAAAAGCAGAAGACTGGCGTGCATTCCATTTGGTCTTCACAGACACTAGCTTCCGTGGTTGTAGGGGACATACAAGACTTCGTCATGCAGCCACAACCCAAACTTTTCGTGCACCTGCTCTTTGACCAACGCTATCAGAGCCTGCATGTCATGTGACTTCGAGCCTCCTCCGTTGATGAGAAAATTAGCATGCTTTTCAGAAATTCTGGCTCCACCAATTGCCACTCCTTTGAGTCCGGCCTGCTCTATCAAAGCCCCGGCGGATTCGCATCCCGCTCCTGGATTCCGGAAAACACAGCCTGCACTCCTCTCAGACACTGGTTGTGTCCTAAACCGCCTGCAACGGAACATCAGAAAGAAATTGACTGAATTTCATCAAGCAACGTTTCCTCAATGCCATGTCTCCTTCGCCACCGAGACTGGATGGAAAAATCGTCGATCACTAGTGATTCAAAATATCAAAAAAGAGTACTAGGATGAAAGAGCAAAATGGCAGAAAAAGGATGAGAAGGACGACGATCACACCTCTCTAAATACATACGTTGTCGTTGCTTAGCCTCGGAGTTGGGCTGCAACTCGAAAGTGGCAGCGACAATAACAGCCGACTCACTCATCTTCTGAAAAGGGGAAGTGCGGTACTCAAACTTCAATTCACCAGCATCTCGAGAAAGGGACCGTGCAACGCCAGTCGTTGTTACAATTTCCACGTTCTGCACAACGTCTCCTGTTTCCTATTGGAAACTTAGCACACAATACAGTCAGGCGCATTCTGAGCGTCGACAAGGAGAGAATCATGATCACCATTAACACCATAAACATTCTTCACGTGTTCTATGCGTGCAATCCTCTTACAATGTTAATACATGGTTTGGATAAATACATCTGACAATGCTTAAAGATATAGGATACGATTTGGAATCAATCATGGCTCAAAATGGTGGCAAGAGCAGACTGCTTCCACTCGCTAACAAGTCTTAATAAGATTGTCAATCCAGGGATGACTGGAAGGGAGCTATTGAAGTGATTCATGTCAGGAGGGGACGACTCCTCCAAAACTCTAGAAACTAAAGATGTTAGAAGATGTGTGATATCATGAGATATCAGAAAATAAGAGCACGTTAGGTACACTGTTTTCATCGTCAAATTAGCAGATGGTGTTACAAGCTCCTTTCAAGAATAGTAAGGTAGAGATACCTACTTGAAAAACGTACTCAAGTGTAACACCCTGAAATCTTGAAATTTTGCACAACAAGTACATACTGATTTGAGAATGAACACCACCTTAATTGAAGAATCCATTGGTTTTTAGCGCTTTTACCAAAAAAACTACAAATCCGTATAACTTTTGCATACAACATCCAAATAATGCAATCTTTGGTGCATTGGAAGCCTTTTCGATTTGCTAACAGGAACATACCCAGAATGGACCATCATGAGAACAGAAACTGAGTCTCGCCATTAGGTGTAGTTACCTTATGACAAGGAGCAGAAAAACAGAAAGTACAAGAATTGCGACATTCATACCTGACCATCAGCACCCGCGTTCATGTACACGGCTCCCCCGACGGTGCCCGGAATTCCACCAGCAAATTCAAGCCCCGAAAAGCCTTCTCGAGAGCATTGAACCCCTAGCATATTGAAGGCATAGCCACTTCCCACTCGATACAACCCCGTGGAGAGCCTCTCTAGAAACTCAATCCGGTTGAGGATTATACAACCGTCGAAACCACGGTCATCGAACAAGCAATTGGAGCCCTTGCCGACAACAAACCACCGCACGTCGTTGCTTGTACAATACCTGCAAAGAGACAAGCAAATGTCAAGTTCAAAATGAAAAGATTGCAGACCAAGGAACGTAAAACAAGTAAAATAAAAGCTCAAACTCTTGCACAAATATTGTACACCAGGGAATGCAACGAAAGCATATTTCAAGCTCAAATTCATGCACAGATGATTCCAAACCAAGGAATGCAACAAAAGCATATTTCAAGCCAAGCAAATGTCAAGCTCAGAAGATCGCAAACCAGGGAAGGCAAAACAAGCACATTTCAAGCTACAAAAACGTTCAAATCAGGGAGTGCAACACAAGTATATTTTATATGCAAATTCATGCACATAAGATTGCAAACCAGGGAATGAGGAAGGATTTGCACCCTAAACCCTAAACCTGAGCACGGATGCCATTTCGGTCGGGGTTGTGACTTCCACGAACATCTTAGCTGGGCCGCCAATGCCCCAGCTGCTGATTTCGCTCAGTATCTTTCCATAGCCGAAATTCGGAAGACCATCGCCGAAAGCTGAATCCACTTTGCAATGGATAGATGTCTCCCTCCCCTTGGCACTCTCGAGACATGGGCTCCAAACTGTGAGGGGTCTACAGCTTTGCTCAAAATCGAATTTCGCATGCCGGGCTCGCCCTTCCCATGATCTAGAATGAGATTTGCGATAGTTGGGATGCACTCCCCTGGCGAAGCTCATCGACGAGACAGCCATCGCCATTGCTGCACCAAGTTATGCATTCACGCCATATACTCAACCCTGAAAACCCTAAACCCTCGCTGGTCGCTTGCTTCATTGACAGAAACAGGAATTTTCAAGCCGCAACTCTCATACATTTCTCACACATTCAAACTATGTCGTAGCGAAAAAGTTGGGAGCCCCAGTTAGATCAAAGAGATTTGAATGTATCAAGCAATTAGGGTTCAAGGTACAGGATTTGCAACACAGTTTCTACACACTGTTGTGAGCCCTAATGAAAACAAGGGCATCCTTTCGGTAGTGCTTGTGAAGCTCGGGCTGCTAAACATAACGACTGCAAGTTTTCACAAGAAGACACTTGTGTATGATTTAAGTTCGTAGATAGTGTCCAACTTCAGTAGAAGAGTACTGAGTACCGTACAATTAGCACGCAAACTACCTTACGTTCATAGCAATTTGATCCAAAAATAAGTAAGGTAAAACAGCCCATTACTGACCTTCTATCCATTGCGGACTCCTAAGAATGACCCCATCACAGTTTTCTTTTAGTTATTGAGATTTGGGCCACATTCAATGTCTTAGCTAACTGGAATGGACTAATTAGGGACTGCAATAGGAACTTTCAGTTTTTTAGTGTTAGTTCATTGTAGGAAGTGCCTTTTTCACGTCTTCTGTGTTAGAAAATATTGTGACTACCATAGGTGAGTAAGATGAGAGCTACGGATCAGTTTTTGTTGGTTTTGGGGTAGTCTACAGGCTGTAACGGGCTGAACACTTCAAAAATTCATAACAAATTCACACTTTGTTGAAAAAATATAGTTTCAAATGCTCTTGCCATTTCTATTACTTGACTTTCTTTGGGGAAAAAAAGTAGAAAATTTCAAAAATGACAAGAGGGCAAACCCCCCATTTGGTCCGTAATGGGTTGTTTTACCTTAATTAAAAGGGTGCCTAAATTTTAGGGAAAGTGCTAACCTAGTTAGTCCTCCAAATGTATACTCTGCATATATTATAGGATTGCTTAATTCATAAAAATTCTACTCATTTCACACAATCTTGCATCTCTTCTTTGTCAATGATTGTAAACACGCATTGCAAAGTTTTCTACCTTGCCGTTTTGACTATTCTAAAGGACAATCTCTTACAAACAAAATATCTCTCTCACACACAACAAACCCTAACACTTAACAAAACCTAAATACACAAGGTAGAGAATTTAGGGTTTGGAAATCAAGACAAGGGTTAAGGTGAATGAGGCTACCTTAGATGAAAGTAGCAACAACCATCCAAAAATTGTAAGAATAACTTCAAGAAATGCCTAACTTATTTTAATTGTATTTTTAAAATGTTTGATTTTAATAAATTATTTTTGGAATTGCCTAATTGTTTTTTGTACTTTAATTAATTGTTAAGTAGCTAGTTGTCCCAATTTCTAGGAAGCTAAGGTATCATGTATAAATTTGTCAAAAAATAATTATACTTAACCTAGTATGAAAGTTGAAGACTGAATGTATCTAATAAATGACTTTCAAGGTACTTGTAGAAATGAAGAATGCACCTATTTATCTTAGAATTTGATAATTATTGGTTGACTAGGTTGATTGTAAGAAACCACCTATTGATTTTGTATGAGGAGTACTATGAACTTTTGGAATATAAGTTTTTTTTCAACATAATGTCCAAAATTAGAACAAGACTAAAACAATTGTGTTAGTCCCAAAAAGTGAGACCGAAGAAAAATAATTTTCGAAAAGTTATGCATAAAATAGAAAAATTAAAAATTAAAATTTTTTTTTTCATCTTTGAATTTTTAGAAAGTAAATTCAATATTCAATTTTTTTAATTTTTTGCCAACCTAAAGGGGCTTCTAATCAATTAGTTACATCTTGAAAAAAATGATTTCTATAATCCACAAGTTAATATAAAAAACACACTATGAATACATGTGCAAGATGGAAATATTCTATTTCTTTTTTAAAATTTTGTCCATTAATGTAAACCAAATACATGACTTCACATCCCAATTTATATCTTCATATTTGCTTTAATGGGTCAAAATTAGTACTAAAAAACCTCCAAATGGTGAATGTGATATAATTTTATTTATTTTTTAATTATTATTTTTCATAAATACAAAAAAATTCTCCTAGGTGTAAAATAGCCTTATATACCTGAATTGAGATTCTCAAAGTGTAATCCAAAAGTTATAAGGCCTGATTTGTTAATTTGAGACAATATGGTCATTTTGAGACATTTAAAACATGAGTGCAAAGCTCCATCAAATTAATAGTTGATGGGCCCAAAGATAAATAGAGTCTACCTTGCAACAACAATAGAAAATTTTGAATGAGTTGCATCAAATGACTTAGAACTATTGGGGAATTATATTGATAGATGAAAAGATGAGAAGCACTCTTTTACACAATGTACTAAGAAGTGAGTGCTATATAGAAAAGCAAGACAATTTACATTCAATAAGCTTGATTTACTATAGGGTTTGAATACACAAAGGGCATGTAACTCTTGCTCATAATGTCACCTAAAGTGAATGAATTATCAAACATTGAATTTGTAAAATTTGTATAGAAATTTGTACATGAAGCACTCTACTTTTCTAAATATTTCTTTTTATATTTTATTTACCTCACTTTTAATACAAAAGAAGGTTCAAAAGTTTAAGACTTCAAAAGCTGAAATGCTTGCCAAAGCATTGCTATTGGTTGTATGATTAATCTTTGCTACCTCCAATGCTTTCACCTTTACCAAACCTCTAAAGATATCCTTGTGTCAAGAAGGATAGTGCATCCCACTTCCATTGTCCATGGAGACATTGAACTTGTACTATTCATTTTATAATTTGCAATGTGAAAATAAAATAAAATAAAATAAACCATTTGTTGTGATTTCAAAAACCCACTTCATAAAAGACAAAAAAGTGGTAGAAAAATATATGAAACAAAATGAACCCAAAAGTTGTAAATATTTTAAATAATAAAGATTCATGAAAACCCTTAAATGTTTTTGACTATGTTTTCACCAAAATTGTTCTCAAATTGCCATCTCTAGTACAAGTACCAAATTTTAGAGAAATTTTTTTTGGACACATGTAACCATAGGAATTTGTAGTAAGTTGGTTTGAGGAGATGTAGAAAAGATATAAAAAATTTCTACTATATAGATTGCAAGACATTAGTTTTTGAATTAACAAAATTCCTTTTTTAGGCCCTACAAAAAATTAGGAGTTGCACTTCACAAGGCCACATTTGTATAAACAAAATTCCAAAATTATGGTGGTAATTCTTTGGATTCATTCTTCAAGGCAAGTTAGCTACATGATTGACATTTTTTTGATCATTTGGAATTGTACTACATTTCAGAAAAAAATAGTAAGTCGAAAGAATTAGAGAATGATTCAAAATACTAAATTGTTAAGAATTTATTTATGGAATTGAAAAATGCCAATCCCAATGGTGGTAATGTTGTAATAAAAAATCTGCATCCTATAAATTTATTTTTTTCAAAAAATATTGAAAATTGAGTTATGTAAAGGACCTCATAACTTTCATCTCATTAATCAAAATGGAACGATTCAAAGCTTTCCACATATATAGAAATCTAGAAAACCAATTTCAAAATTTTATTTCTTAAAGAAGCAATTTCAAAAACTTTTTTTGAACTGCTCAGTTTGCCCACCATTCAATGAAAATGACATATCATACAATAATTTTTTAACCATGTAGTCAAAAGCTATGAAAATTGTTAAGCTTTCAAACTACTCCTTGTACACATATTGTGTGAAAATTTCAAAGGAAAACAAAATCCGTTCATAGTGAGTTTCCCAAAATCACTATGTTGACAAAAAAACTTATTTTAGGGTTTTACAGGTTAAACTTGTGCTATTTATTTTAATAATTTATAACGTAGTAATAGAGGACACGATATTGCTTGTTGAATTATAAACTCTAGATTTGTCATGGGCACTATGAGTGAATCTACAATCAACACTTACAATTATCTAGCTAGAAGCTTGATTTCTAGCTTTGGTGCCATATAAACCTCACTTCTATATCATATAATTTCACTATTGATGCTTGCATATGAACTACACTAAATAGTAAATTAGGTTGCCTTAACCTTGGAATGTCCAGACTCATTTCCAAAATTGACGATTTGAGAAAAATCATTATAAAGTGCTATTTGGAAGCATATTTTGGAATTGACATACAAACAAAAGTTGTAGAATGTGAGTTTTAGATTCCATCCGTATGGTTAGATTCATCAATTTTGTCATCCATATTTTTTTACAAATTTTAAAGGGGAAATTTCAAAATTCCTTCTAAATTTGACTACAAGTAAAGTATTATCATTTTTGGAGTAAAATTTGTTGGAATGGATTTGAAATGAGGTTCTCTTCACATGGTGATTTTTTGAAATTTTTGTGTTCTTAAAATCTATGACCTCATTTTGGCAAATCCTATTTTGAACTAGAGTCAATTCAATTTTGGCTTGGTCAAACACTTGACATACTTGCACATTTGTAATTTTAGAAAAATATGTACTCTAGTAACACTAGATCCAACTGTTAGATAGGACAACAACTTGACAAAGTATCTCCAAAAATTAGGATGACTTCCATCCAAATAGTAATGAAAAGATAAAACAATTTCAATCTATTCGTTGTCAACTTTTAGGACGTTGGAGTGCTCCAAGATTAACAATTAGTTTGACTTATCCCAAGAAAGTTACTTTACAAACAATCAAAGTCAACAAATAATTCTATAGGTATTTCCATTGTACACATGGTAGTTCATGAGTCCCATTTACAACCATATGTAATTCAAAAATAGTTCATTCTTGTACAGTAATTGTAAAAATTTCTTTAGTGTCAAATGTTGAGAAATTAGTGAGGGACAATCTAATTTCACTATTCATTGTACACTAAATAGTGAAATTAGGTTGCCTTAACAATTAGGTTGCCTTACCCCAAGAAAGTTCCATTACAAGCCATCAAAGTCAATGAATACTTCTACAAATATTTCCATTTGTATACATGGAGGTTTGAGTCCCAATTACACTAATATCCTTTTCAAAAGTAGTGCATTCTTGTACAATAATAGTAAATATCTATATAGTGTCAAATGTTGAGAAATTAGTGAGGGGCAACCTAATTTCACTATTCAGTGCAGTGAGGTTTGTGGAGTATATTCTTAAAGTATATTCTAAAGTCAATGTGATCTAGACTGCGTGTGCCGGTATTCTATTGTGGATGGGACTTGAGGAAAAAGTTTCTAGCTGTGGAAACACGGTCCTCATTGGGCTCGCTGCAACTTGGAGTTTCTTGCACGACATCGCTGCACACTGATAGAGTTTCAGTAACGTCAGTGTTGCTGGAGCTTGGAGTTCTTTCAAAGGCCTCTACGTCATCAGTGTTACTACTCTCACTGGAACATGGATGGCGTCTCGGTGGTGACGCTGGAGCAAATTCTGAATGTGAGATTTCCTCCTGCAACTTTCGTGGTTGCTGATAAGCAGGGATATACCCTCTTGCAGTCGAAGAATTCAGCAATGAAGCGCGTTGCGTGGAACAGTCTTTGTATACCTTCAAGGAGTCTCTTATATGATGAAATTCTAATTTCTCCTCCTTGTGGTTCGCCAGGGTTTGAGCTGTCTTCACGATCTTTACAATCTCGCGCCCATTGAAATCAGGTTGAGAGAATTCGGCTACGATTTCATTGGTATAGTTATCGAGATCCATGCGACCAAACAAAGTCTTCCATATTTCCATTCGTTGGTGTTCATCGTGTCTTCCGAAATACAAAGACATGGTAATGCGTGAACAGATGGCCTCATCAAATTCAGAGTCACGATTTGTAGTCAGGAAGAGAACTCCGCGGTAGTACTCAAGGTGTCTCAGGAACACACCAGTCATGGAATTGCGGACCAGATCTTTGGATGTTCGCCGCTCTAAATACACATCTGCTTCATCAAGAAGAAGAATGGCGCCCCATGATGCAGCAACATCCAATACTTTCACCAACGTCGTCTCTAGCTCTGCTGGCGTTACGCCAAGTTCAAATACACTCAAACACCACAAAGGGCATTCTAACTTCTCGGAGAGAGATTCGGCTGTCAAAGTTTTTCCTGTTCCAGGCGGACCATAGCACAGGATGATGCAACCCTCGCCCTTGTTAGCAATGAGGTCAACTGTGTCTTTGTCCTGTGATTTCTTCTTGCTTCCTTCCTTCAGACGTTCCTTCACCACGCTAAAGGTAAGGTCTTTCATCTCTTGGTTCATAACCAAAGCATCATACGCCGAGTCATTGAATTCGATGTCTGAAAATCCTATCACGGAAAAGCAACCCCACTTCTTCAGGCGAAATGAAAATCCATAAACGAAGGATGGAGCAAACATGCGGTTGTTTTCGCTTCTAATGTCGATAGGGACAACAGACATACTGCCACGTAAGATCTCGCATGGTGGCTTTGCTGTTCCCAAGGCGTAGTCTGGATTCATCTTTGAAAAGCTTCTTAAATCTATCATAACCCTGCCGTCAGCGTTCTCCTTCACTACTCGTCGGCAGTTGTCCACCCTAATGAAGTATACAATGGGACCCTCGTAGTTCATGTAGCTATTGCCTTGCATCATGGAAAGTTCACAGAATCTTTTTCCATGGTCGAGAAATGAATTCTCAGTAGCATTGGGATCCTCCTCGAATCGAACAGGATGGATACTTAAGCTGCTGATTTTGCGATCACCCGGAAATTGAGGCACCCTTACTGTGTTAGAATATTCACTCCACGAGTGACAGTTGTAGTCCCATGTAGTCACCTTAATTTCTAACACAGGGTCTTGACCTATGAACCTGTAATTCGCCCACAAAACTTCACCACAAACGCACTCGTCAGTAATCTGGTCGGTATAAACCACCCTTTCTCCTGGTGGAAAAAAACTCCAAAGCATGTCCCATGTCACTTGGCGTTCGTTTACCATGCCTTCATACATCGGCTTGATTTCTTCGAACTCCTGGTTCATGAAGCGTACTAAATGGGTGATGTCCTGGAGGTCTCCTCTGTTACTTCTCGGATCTGCACTTGATGAAGGCTCCGAAGATTCTAGTTTAACCACACAAGCTTCACGTACTTTATTTAGACTTTCATAGTTGCGAAAAAGTTCCGGGCCATCAATACTTATTGACTTCTTGCATTTCCACCGGTCCATTTTGACCGGTAGAAGGCTCTTAAGGAAAGATGAATAAATGACTACTTGCACCTGGTTGGCCCATGGAAGCCCTCTGAGATTCAAATATATCACTTCAAAGGGCACCGCCTTCTGCTCTGCCTTCTCAACGTTACGTTCTCGTCGTAGTTTCAAATAGGATCGCGCTGCCTCATAGATGGTATCATAAATTGGCCACTGCCAATCAGAACTGTGTACAAAGCGGGAGCCATGAGCTGGTACACTATAACTCTTACGATGAACAACCTCGGCGGAAGATTCTTTTCTGACCTCTTCCTTAAAAACCTCGGCGGAAGATTCTTTTCTGACCTCTTCCTTAAAAACCTCGTCCTCCTTCTCAATATCCTCGTCCTCTTCTTCATTCACGCAAGTCTTAGGAAATGTTATCCAACGTAAACGATCATATAAGTCGGAAAAAATAAAGCGTACATATGTAAACTTTTCCAAAAATACTTCGATCCTGGTTTCTGTGCTGCAAGTCAACAATGCGTTTTCTCCGTTATTCTCGTGTCTCACAATATTTGGACGTGGCTAGCCATTCACACCCACAATTGATACTCAAATGGGACGAAAACCTACGGTCACTGAAAGCGCACGCTCATGCATTAACTGGAAACACTTGGGTCCCGGTCATTACCTTTCTGGCAGAGTTGAAGTTACAGCAACGATCAAAATACATATCAACCATGAAATTATTGGGGTCGCAAATCCTACACTTGAAAATATTTGCTTGGCTGCGAAGAAGACAAAAAGCGCAAGAGGGAATATATCTCGGAACACTGCACATGAACCAAGATAATGGTACTCAAATCTATTGCACCCTTCTCACGTTGAGGATGTATATAGGTATAGAGGAAATGGGTGCTATTAATCAAAAGAAAATCACATCACTGGACCATAAGCACTAATTAAGTCTGAGAAGTAGCAGCTAACTCATTGTATACAAATTTTAGCATGCATTTAAGGGTTGAGGTAACATTGCAAGGGAAGGAATCGTGATTCAAATGTGACATGGGTATATACTAACCTGTTCTGAGACTGTCGTCTCGAATTTGAACAGGTAGACTGCTGAACCTTATTTTATATCCATCTTTATCAATATTTCTGAAAGCAATCACGTTTGAACACTCAACAATGGGCTGATTCTGTGGCAACTCAAATGTATAAGTGTGTATCTCCAAACCTCCTGATCCCTGAGAGTACAACATAACATGCATGAGTGAATGCATATATCATGATGATGCTTCTAACTATCTAACATGACCTAGAGGTTGAGACTGTAAAAGTGTTGTACACTCGTTGTACATAGGTACAGTAATATGCAAAGAGTAACAACTGATTGGTGAACACATTCAAAGGCAATAATAGCATTCTCATATAATCTGTCAAATTGTACAAATCAGTGAATGACAGAAGACGGGTTCTTCACTTACACTTACGGTTACCCCAGGTTCATTCGACCGTTTTTCCAAAGTTAAACAGTCCCTCTCCTTCGTTACTATCTGTATAGAAGCCTCTGCCAGATTGAGTCCTTCAACTGTCAACTTACCTGCAGTGAAAGCGATAATACATAAGCCAAAGTAAAGTTTTGGTACAACTGGTTTAAATTAGAAGCAACATTTCACAAATAAGAAAAAATCGAATAATGGCAAAAAGAAGTGATGACAAAAACATCAAAAGTTTGAACAACGAGAGAAATTGGGCATTTTGCTCTTATTTAATTTCCAATTTTTTGGGTCTGTATTCCAATTTCTCATCGTCACACTGTATTCTACAAGTTAGACAAAATAAAACATGGAAAACAACTTTCTTTCACCAGAAAGGGCCTCCTGCCGCCCCAAAATTGGTCGGATAGCAAAAATTACAACCTGACTTAAGAAAAGAAACAAGACACTTTGCACAGGACTTACCCGCTTTATATGCTGAGTTAAAGATAACAGGCACTCGATCACTGCCATCCGCAGCGACAATCTCGTCCATGTTCATAGTCTTCACTTCGTCACCTGCGTATCAAATTTCAACAACGTAATTACTTGTAAGTGAACTCTCTATCTTGAAAACAACGAAAAGCATATTTATTGTATGATATAGATTTTCATAAATAGGCTAATGCGGTAGATCTAACTTGACCCCTAAGTGCACACATGTCCACAACTACACTCAAAAACAATGCCCCGTCCTTTTAGGATTAAGCTGCACCAATAGTAAGTCTGCTTACCTTGAATGAGACAAAAGGCTCCGCAATTACCGAGCTGCACTGTAATTTCACTGCAAAATTGCTTAGATGCAATTTCTCTCAGTTTTCTTGCCGTTTCATCCTCGAGATGCAGGTGCATCTGAACTGTTACACAACCTGAGTCCGTTTCTAAACATGTGATACATTTGCGAGACGCACCCTGTAAATTAAATGCCAATTTCTTCAACATTTTCTTACAGTTCATCCCAGGCTTCACCTTAGTACACACTGAGAGACTGCATCTGCAGCACATCATTAAAGGAACAACGGCACCTACGGCACCGTTAGAAACGTACGAACTAAGATCTTTCCCTCGATTGACACGCGACTGCTGCGCAGTTTTACGGCTGCGTAACTCCTGGGACAAACCTAAGTCAGCGCAATGTCCCGGGGAGTGATCAACCTGTGGCCAAGGCCAGTGTTGTTTAACGGCAGCCTGCTCCTTCTCTGACCGATCCCGGTGTTCTTTCAAAAGCTTCTTATGCCTGGAATTGCGATGTCTCACGTGGAAGAAAATCCTAATGCGGTAGTAGAGTGTGCTGAAAAAATACCACCAGAAGACGTAGATACCGATCACCTTCACAATCTCCTGGACTACATCATAAGACCCCACGACGTTCCGAACTAATTCCACAGCCTTCATGGCGACACCGATCAGGGGTTGTAAACTCTCCATATCCATACGTGCAGAAGATATCTCTCCGGCAATCGAGACACAACAGCACGCAACAAGCAGCAATAAAATGCCAATTTTTTCAAAGCTGAGAAGAAACGGGAGAGCGAGCTCAAAGGAGGGACTTGGCCGAAGTTTGAATGAGTAAGGTACTACAAGTATGCAAGCAAGGAGTAAGAAGAAATTCGGTCCTGATATAGGCCGGTGTCAATGACGCGTGTGTTCCTCCAATGGAAGAAGAAGATCTGAAGTCCCCAGGGGACCTTCGTAAATAAAGAGTTATTTTTCGCTATCTCCTAGACGCTCACTCTGACACCCCCAACTAACTTGTTGTACAGACACTTGACAATAACCTACAGTAGTAACTTGTACTGACATTGGACAATAAGTTAGTAAATTGTCGGTACAGACACTGGACAATAACGTAGTAGCTTGTACAGACATTGGACAAATAAGCTAGTAACTTGTAGACATTGGAGTCTTGGAGAGTAAGCTGTTAACTTGTACAGACGTTGGACAGTAAGCTAGTACCTTGGACAGTTTTTGCAAATTAATTAGCCAGTAAAGAGCCAACAGCCACCGTCCAAGCTATCGCACGAAGAAAAATTGTCCCCCCTCAAAAGGCCTTGGACGCCGACCAAGTCATCAACATAATTCAGGGCCGTGCAGCACATCATACAATCGTCTGCGCAAGTGGGTAGCTGCGAGAGTGAAGTGAAGGAGAGGTTTGCTGTTGCGTCGGGAGGAGGGAAGAGAAGCGCCATGGAGTTATAGGTACGCACAAAATTGGTTACGGGGTGACTCACATTGGAGTCGTGCATCTCTGGTAGTGCAGTTCTTGTTTTCAGAGTTTCATTTGCAGGTTCGAATCTGAGGTAAATGTGAGGCTTCTCCGATGTACGAGGTTCAGCTTATTGAACAATAAATGTATATATTGTAACGGACCCGTAACTGGAGGAATTTGTGTGGTGTTGATGATGCCACCCTAAACCCTAAAGCAATCTGTTTTGGGGAAAAACAAAGTATGTTTCGTAAATTTCTTGGTGATGGAATTTCGTTGCTTGTTTGTAGTGCGGAGTTAGATGGGTATAGCGAGGATGACCTTGTGAACGGCACCCTATCCAGCAACCACGAGTCTTTTCGGATGGCGATGACGGAAACCTTATGATGCATAATGTACTGTGTATGATGTGCTGTACATGACACCCTGCTTATATAGAGTCCCCCACTGAGTGACACATGACCAAACTTACACCCAATTAATTAATTAATAGTCACATGGTACCATCAGCCATATACTTACCCCAACTAACTTATACAGACTTTGGTGATATTGTACCTCACTTTTTCGCGTTGTGCAAACTTTGGTGATGACACACTTACGCGTATGCGTTGCATAGCGTTTGAGCTTCCAGTAGATAGATGCACCAAGTTGTAAGAGAGAACATTGGCCTTAAGACACAGGCAGAGTTCATCAGTATGATCTAACAAACCTGCTTGCTTCTCGTTTGAATTTCGAAGCCGAGCAGAGCGATTTCGGTTCTATGTCGCATCATCTCCTCTCTTATCGGCCTCTTACAATTGTTTCTGACTCCACTTCTTTCCAGATGCATACCCCCCGTCCTCTGGGGTGTAGTGGATGTTCTTCGTTTGCAGGTAATAAGCAATCGTTCCTTCTGCCTCACAGTCTCGGTGTGTGGTAGGGTTGCCAATAAGTTGCAGAATTAGCATATGAAAACATTTAAAGCTTAGTTCTGCAATTTCATGTGGTTGCAAATGATTGGTATGATCTTTGCCCTTCAGGAAGCACAATTAGGATTCGATGGCTACTGATTTATGCGATGCACTATGTTGCAGATGCTGCAGGAATTTGCCTCAGATGCGGTGCTGGTTGTAAAGAGCTTATGACTCTCAATTCAACATCACCTATCTAGTCCTATGGCAACCGATCCGGGGCTGGCGCCTCCGCAAGAGCGTTCTTCAAGTGAACAAAGGTTGCATGGCCATAGCCTGTGAGAATTCCACAAACTGTATATGTTCTTTGACTCGTCACTTGTTGAAATCATAGCTATATAATTTACTCTAAGCGTCACTGATCTGGTAGCTGGAATATCTTGTTTAATGTGCAGATGTCAAAACCATCAAGCGCACGAAGTATTTTTCAGCTACAGCAGGATGCAGAAACAATTTTTGCATGACCTGTACGATGAATTTGGAAACTGTTCTCGTTTTCTATCCAACAAGCCTTTCTTTGATGTACGAGATGAAAGTTTGCCGACGGGGGAGGAGTGGAGTGGTCCCCTCATCAGAGCTGCTAGAAATTGTAAAGTAGCTGTCTTGATCTTGACAAAGGATTACTTGACTTCCTATTGGGCGATGTTGGAGCTGCTTCTTTTTGTTGATGCTCACAAGGACAATCCTGACATGAAACTGATACCAGTTTTCTACGACCCCCTATTACCCTCTGACCTCGATGATCAAGCCATAGATTATCGCTGGAAGATGGAGTGGGAAAAGATTATAGAGTGGGCAAAGGTTACTGGCGCGGGATCATCAGCTAAACTCGGGAAAGTTTCCTTTACAGTAGAATCTTGTAAGAAGGCACTGCAAATTCTGAAGAATATGAGTGGCATAATGTCGAAGGATTACCAGTCATTCGGTTTACTGAGGAAGGACATTTTGTCTAAAGTGCTCAAGTATTTGCCATCAGGTTTCGGCGCGGAAATGGATTCCAAAATAGAGGGCGGTCATCGACTATGTGACGTACGTTATTTTGAGCCGCTTGGCAAGTAGTAACGAATCATTTGGCTTTCATTTGTTTAACAAGGATTGGGTTAAGAGGTTCTACGTTCTTTATCTCAATTCTTGACAGCTAACCGAAATGTAACGAAAGCGTGGAAGGGTATCGGTGGCCATTAGGATTTTCTAGACGGCTTTCAGCAAATTCGATACTTCAGAGTTGGTTCTAATTTTACATTAGAGATCGGCTAGTGAGCTAGTCTTCATATCTAAAGTAATTTGTCCAAGATACACCTGTGTCTAGCAGACGGGGCCATAGTAGTGCACGTTGCTTATCTTCGAGCTGATATCTTGCAAGATACACGACAAAATAGGCGCCTGATGAGATCTTGATTGCACGCAGATCATATCAGGAATGTTTCAGGAGTATGATGAAGGAAAGGAATGTCTTGGGCTGTACGGCATGGGGGGGTCAGGAAAAACGACAATGTGTCAAGCTTTATGCCGTTATTTTGCGCCAGCTTTCAATCACAAAACTTATTATCTGAAGATTGGTAGCAATGACTGCAAGTCGCAAGAGAAGTTATTCAAGCGTCACAGAGCACTCCTGAAGTCTAATCTCATAGGTCTCTCACAGGAAGAAATCGACCGATATCCAGAACCTTCTAAGGTACTTTTTGAACCATTGATGCATGTTGTTGGTGATGTTTTTGCTGCAGAACTTCTATCGTAGAACACAGGGGTGTATCGAGGAATAGCGTAAAGTTTGTCTGATAAGGATGCTGATTACTGTTGTGCTCGCTACTTACGCCGAGCATGTAGTAGAGGGTAGACAAAAAAGTATGTAAGTTGTGTACTGTGCATGAGATTTATCTACCCTTCTATCATCAGTGCCCTAACACTGGTACTGACTGCTTTTTGTCGAACTTTTAGAATCGACTTCAGCACCATGTGATCTTCCAGCATTTAGGGTGTAAAACATTGACAATTTTCTAATTCTTCTTGTGCCAGGCTTTAATGTTATATTTGGGACAGCAACCTGTTTTTCTGGCTGTGGATGATGTTCAAGGAGACCTAAATTCTTGGGAAGAAGTTCAGACTTATATGAGCTATCTTTGTCGAGGGAGCAAAATATTAATCACAGCACGAAGTCGGAATATTTTGAAAAATATACGTAATCCTGCAATTCATTGCGAGCGGATTCCAAATCTGGATGAGAAAGAAGCTTTGTCTCTATTCTTCAAAATTGTGGCACCTGAGATGAAACTGGCCTCACTGGATGGAAATGCAGACCAGATACTACGAGCTTGTCTGCAAAATTTTTGTTTCTTCACATTGGAGGAAGCTGATGGTGACTCGCATGTGCCCTCGAAGGTCGGCCATTATCATCCACTGGCTTTGCGAGCATTTGCATTTTACTTCAGAAAACAGTTTTTAAAGCTGGATAACATCCATCAGTGTGGATCAGAATTGCTAGACAAAAAAAAAGATCTGCTTTTCGCTTCCGACACCGCAGTGGGAATCTTTGACATCCTAGGAATTGGCTTTAACGATATTTGCTCCACAGGGAAGCAACTATTCGTCGATTTAGCTCTATATGCGCCACGAGCTGATGGTGACGAGGACCTTTTCAAATGGCTGGTTGATATTAATTTTCATCTCAGCCCCGAAGTTATATGCATGAAGGTGGGCCACTCTTCTATTTCCACCAAATGTCTTGTAGAAATACAGTATAGAGACACATCGAGATACCGTCCGCTTCCTTGTTTAACCCCTTAAGTTCTTTGACTACATTTTCACAAAAATGCTCCAAAACTGCTATTTTTAGTGCAAGTACCAAATTTTTGAATTTTTTTGACACATGTAATTGTAGGATCTTGTATTATGCTTACTTGAGAATATGTGGTAAAAATTTCAGAAACTTTCACCATGTGGATTGCAAGATTTAAGCATTCAAATTCATTGAAATCATTTTTTGGCCCTACGAAAAACAGGGCAGCTGTACTTTGCAAGCTCACTTTTCTATGAAAAAATGTCCAAAATGGTGGTGCTTCTTTGGATTCTTTTTTCTAAACAAGTTATCTAAATTTTTTTTAAATTTCACATCATTTGGAATTGTAAATGTAGGAAAAAAATAGGAAGTAGAAAGAAGTAGAGAATGATTCAAAATACTAAATTGACAAGAATTTTGTTATGGAATTGAAAAATTCCAGTCCCAATTGATGTAATGATGTAATAAACAATCTATGTCCTATGATTTTATTTTTTTCAAAAAATATTGAAAATTGAGTAACATAAAGGACTTCAAAGGTTATTTTAGAGTAGAAAATCCATAATTGCCCGCAAACAAAAACTCCTTGTAACTTTTGACTCATTAATCAAAATAGAATGATTCAATGCATTCCACATATATATAGCTCTAATTAACCAATTTCAAATTTTTGTTCTTTGAAAAAAGTGATTTTTTCTGATCTACCTTGATTGCCCACTCGAAGAAAAGAGCAACATATTAGGCCATAACTTTTGACTCATATTTCCAAATGTCATGAAATTTCATGCATATGAAAGATATTATTATCAACTTATTTTTCAGTACTTGTCCTAACGTTTGTTTGGAATGATTGCAGCTAAAACGTCTGAGAGAGATGTCCTTTCTGAATTGTGAAGATAAAGATTCCACATGCATGAACATCAACATGCATGATCTTTACAGAGAATATGCCAAAAAACTTGTCAACATGCATGAGATTGAGCATCCATACAAATACGGTGTTTGTAATGACCATCATTATCAAGCTCCAACTGTGCTGGCATCCTCAGGTTGGAAGAATACGCCAAGAATACGCCTTGAAAGGTGGGCTCATGCGATAGAAGAGAAAGAATGGCGCAAAGTCTCTGTGATACATCTTGTTCACTGTGAAACTATCACCAACTTTCTGATTGGACTTGAGCTGAAAGATAATTTACGGGAGCTGAAGGTTCGCCATTGCTCAAACCTGAAACAATTGAATTGGGCGAAAGATGTCACTTCGAAGCAGCTGGTGGGTGGGTCCAAACTGTGTTTTGTTGAACTTAAATTCAACGAAAGGCTGGAGATTCTTCCAGATTTCAGCGGCTGCTCAGAATTACGTGAACTCTATGTGACAGAGTGTTCAATTTCGGTGATGCCCATTAAGTTGCATAGCTGTGCCAGCTTGCAAAAGCTGCGCGTTTGGGGTAAAAATTCCCCGGCGGTACTGAGTCTGCGATCATGCTCGAAGCTTGGATCGGTGCAACTGGGATGGAATGCATCCCACAAGGATCTACTTGTAAGCAATTTGCCGTCTTTGCTGGAGCTGACGGTTGCAGGCTCTTCAGTCCTGCCCACAGATCACTCGGCACACGAGATGATAGTGCCTCATGGGCTTAAGCAGTTCCGCCAACAGTATCCCGATGAATTGGTTCGATATAAACTAACAGGGATTTCGGAGCTGACAAACTTGAGAACACTACACCTGAACTACCTACCGCTGGGGTGTCTACCTGAGGAACTGAGGACATGTGCGTCGACAAGCCTAGAAGATCTCAATCTAAGAGGATGTCTACTCAATGACGTGATTGACGTCAGCTGTGAATTTCCAAATTTGCAATATCTTTCTATTGCGCAGACAAACGTGAGGGAGCTCCGTGGCACAGGCGGTTTGAAGACATTGGAACGCCTGGATTGCAGGTTCAATTTCCAGTTGCAAAAGATTCAAGATCTACGTCCTTCCGCAAGGCTGAAGCATGTGCTTCTTCATCAGTGTCCGAAATTGCAGGCAATCCCGAGGATTCCGCCAAGTTACTGCGAAAATTTGCGGAGATCTGAGGATGAGCAGAGAATAAAGCTCGCAGCCGACGCGTTTGCGAGAACGACGAAGTCAGTCATACCTCGTCCACTTTTTGCTCTTTTTCGTGATCGCAGTCTCCCACCTTCAACGACTTCGAAGACCCACCCTCCCACTTTCAACACCACGGTCGAAATCAAGATCAAGTCTGGTCCCTCCCTTTCTCGAGCAGTACCTAATCCAATACCGCATCCTGGTGTGCAGTGTGATGGATGCATGATGTATCCACTTATCGGGCCCCGCTATACAGCCAAAGATATTCAAACGACGCTCGATTTGTGTTCCAAGTGCTTTACGCCCACATGTCGCCGAAATTATTGCAATTTCACTGAAAACAGTAGTCTCAGAACTTATGGTACCACAGAGGCGGTTTTGAATTATGATTTGTGCTACGCATGTTTCAGTGAGTCTGGTTGCGACGACAGGGACTTCTACTGTGGCATCCTCCGAACATTGAGAAATTCGGTAAAGTAGACCTAGGTTCGGGAATTCCTTTGACATTTAGTAGGCTTCATTTCAAAGATCATATACACCTGCTTCCTAGTTTTGAAACCCCAATGATCCTGCTTACTGAATTTCGTGAATTTAAATCGTTCAATTGATTTGCTTGTTCGGACGAGCAGCTATTCTAGTTCATCTCAATCTCCAAGCTAGTCAACCTCCTTTCATTTGAATATAACACACCAAAGCTCCTCACGGGTAGAAGATGAAGAAGACCGGACAGAATCTGAGCTCGTAGAGAGAGCCCAGCAGGAGCTCTGCAACCTGTTGTTTAGCTAAGAATGAAAATCCCCTAAGGGCATTGCTGAAATCCCTCCAAAAGAGAACAGAAAATTAAACAAGAACAAAGATTCATTTGTTGCCCTCAAGCCATTTCGAAACCTAGCTGGGTCCTAGCTTCGTTTTTGGTAACAAGCTCATTATCAAGTAATCCACAACTGCACATGGCCGCATCTATCTAAGAAATGACACGTCTTGGTTCCAGGAGGCCATGATTGCTTCTCAGGCAACTGATTGTGGCTTGGTTCCAATGCGATGGTGGATTCGTTTCCTGGGCTTGATAGCAAAGTTTGTTACTATTCCAGCTTGTACTTGGGTGGCAACTACATCTACAGGGTTGTGGATTCAGCACGTTTCCCCATAGAGCTTGCAACGTGAGATTTTAGTCATGAAGCAGTCATCATTCAAGCATGTTCTACTTTCATCAAAAAATTAATTGGAAGGTTTTAAGACATGTTAAGTTCATGAGAAATAATTTCTCCTTCTTGGAATGAAGTTGGGGCAAGTAAGCCCAGGCAGGAGGAGCTACGCAATCTTTTCTTTAGTCGATAATCAAGATGCACTTAAGTGGTGAATCATGGAATCCTGCTCCAAGAGTAGACTGAAACACCTAAATATTTGCATCTACAATGCAAGACCCCAATATCCTTCCAATTCTTCCTTGGTTCTTCCTTTGAATTTGTCATCACACTCTCTCCCCAAGTCTCTCCATCTTGGCCGAGGAGAAACTAAAGACCATCATAACTTAGACCAACAACAAAGCATGCGAAGTGACAGGTGAGGAAGGGCGGGAAGAATAGTTGGGGAGGTTTGAGCGCAGTCATGTTCTGAAAATTTTGGGTGCAATATATGGTATGGTGCAAGGTGATTGCAAGAAACACTTGTCCTATTTTCCATCACACATTCAATGTTGAAGTTGTTTTGCACCATAAGTATTGCAAAAATGATTGAGTGAACATGAAATTCAAAAATAAGCTTCCGGTAGCTTCCTATAGAAAATGCACTTGAATTATTTTAATTTTTTCAAAATTAATTCCATTGGTGAGATTGAATTTCAAGTATATGTCACATATACAATATTGGTAGTTTTTAGTACTATTGAGTACCTTCTTTGAAGAGTTACATTGTCAAATTTGATAGGCTAGCTCTTCTAATAGAATTACATCTTCTTAGTAGAAGGATTTCCAAAAAAATGTTTCAATTGAGTTTTGCATTGGCCTAAAGTGTGCTATATTCAAGTTGAATTTATGTTGAATGAAAAATGTTTTTTAAGTCCCAACTTTAATCTTCCTTCTTTTCTCTTAGTTGGCAACAATGGCCACTTTTAAAATATATTTTTCTCATGCATTTTTTTAATTTTAAAAAAGAAAAATGTAGAAGTTTGATTTTCTAGCATAACATTAGAGGGGATTTGAGGCCTCCAAGAGCCCATTTCAGGGTTGTTCCCTACACTGTTCCCTATGTAGTCCGCGAACGGTTGACTATTGTCAAGAGAAAATTTAAAAAATTTAAAAAAAAATTTAAAAAAAAAAAAAAAAAAAATATATATATATATATATATATATATATATATATATATAATTATTATTATTATTAATTCTGAAATGCAAAAAGAAGTTGAAAAAAAATTTATTATTATTTTTTTTTTTTCGTTTTTCTTGACATGGCAGTGGCATTGTTCCTGCATTCCCCGTAGCCAGGGAACTCGCAGTCTCCCAGAGGCCTCAAATCTCCCCTAATGATTGTAGCTTTTGGCTCAAAATAGTATTTCAAGGTATATAGAAGGACTTAATAGTACAAGTAGGGGCCTATAGTGCCTCTAAACTACCAATGTAAACTATTTTAATGACAAATTAAGCATTGCCATCCATCCTTGCCATCAAATGATGAGCATCACGTGTTGTTGGAATTGCAAATCTAAAATCTAATCAAACCATCCAGATTTCATGTTCTATGCCCCTAATAATACTATAGGTAACTTGTAGTACAAAAAAATACTAAAAGGCTGAAAATAAAAAACACAACAAATAGTACAAGTGTTTCTTGCAATCACCCTGTATGGGATTGTTTAGAAACTCAGGGGACTCTTTCTTTTGCGTTGTTTGCATAGGATATGGGATTTTAATTGGCAATTTGTTCATATTGATTGTTTAGGGATGAGATTTTGAGATCTCACATTGATTAACCCTTCAAGGAGAGATTGGTGACTATGGAAATCATGGCTTTTGGAACCGTGTGACATCATCTACTTTAAAAAAGCAAAAATATCCATTGGCAGTCAAACTACTGTAGAAGATCTCCCCTTTCCACCCCTAATTCCGAGGATGAATAGTTGCACTTCTGTCCTACAGAGGAGAATTCATTGTCATCCATCGGACACAAAACATTCGTGTCGACGTTTAAGGGTTAACGTTCGATGATTGAAATTGGATTCGTGAGTCCTGGTATTCTTCATTTCTATCAGTGCTGAATGCCACTGGTGCATATTGTGAGTGCATGAACAAATCTTGAAACTAACGTACGCATTCGTCATCTGGTAGCTGACGAAGGAATCTCCTGAAGTCATCCTTGTCTTCTGAAAGTTCTGATGCCTGCAAGACCATGAATTATTGGTCGTTGAAAGTCTATTAGGAACAATTTATGTATGACTAAACCCAGACATCTGTAGAACAGCATCTTGCAATTGCATTGCACTCTGTTCTTCAGAGAAGATCCTCTGTGACACCGTTAACATGGTAACAGAGTGGTGGTTCTGAGAGTGGTGGAGCAGTGCTTTGGAAATAGGTCAAGACTATCAGAGTATCTGGTGAGCTTGTTTCCAATGTTGGTGGCAGAATTTTGAGAAGTTCTTGAGCGAGAGAAAGCCCACTCAACAGTCAATCTATTCGCCTGACTGGAGGACAGCCAAAATATGTCTTTTGTAGAGACGAACAAACTTGATGGTGAGAGCAACTTCAATGTTTGGGAGTGGAAAGTACGTTACTGAATCAACCCTCCGGATCCTTCGGTATTGTTATCGGTCAACTCGAGCGGGTCGTCTGAAGTTTGAACTGGAGTAGGAGAGGGATCACTACGAGCTAAGAACGTTCATGAAAGTGGTCGACG
Source organism: Straminergon stramineum (assembly GCA_963920665.1). Taxonomy (NCBI): domain Eukaryota; kingdom Viridiplantae; phylum Streptophyta; class Bryopsida; order Hypnales; family Calliergonaceae; genus Straminergon; species Straminergon stramineum. Next base: position 2,739,072 of record OY987271.1, read on the forward strand.
AAATAGGGTTTTTCCTTCCTATCTCAGTGGCATTCTCTCAGATGCTTCACCAGAAAGAGCAGCATATGTTATCTAGCCCTGGGGTTTAGGGTTTAACTTTCGTTGAAGAGACTTGTTGTTTTCGCTGAAGAGTCTCGTGGTGTCGTAAGTTTTGGAGCTATGGCGGACTTCAAAGATGCTGAGGCTTTGCAACAACCCCTGTACAAGCAGGGTGCGGAAGCTGTAAGTAGACTCTTCCTTCTCTTTTGGCTTCCATAGCTAGGGGGGTTTGATTCTCTTTGCTGTTTGGGTTTGCGTTCCAAATTTGAGGGATCGACATGACTGTGACAGCGCGTGTACGAGAGCACGTTTCTAGGGAAGAAAGCGATCGTCAAGGAGCGATTCTCGAAGAAGTATCGACATCCCATTCTGGATGTCAAGCTCACGCAGAAGCGTCTGGCTGGGGTATGCGTTTGTTTGTAACCCTTTTGCAGCAATCTATATTAGGTTTTGAGGAAAAGTCTTTACAAACTCTGGATTTTTGCAGTGTGCAAATTGAAATTTAATTTGTACAATTTTCCTGTCAAAATTGGTTAAACCTCATGAAAGATTTCGTTTCTTCCTCAATGCAAAATCTTGAAATTTTATGAATGTAATCTTCACTTTTAGCCTCCACCATCGGCTATGCTCACAAGTTCTGTAGTGTCCAATTGAGACAATTGCCCAGTCGGCTTCAAGGGTTAGGGATTTAGGGTTTATAGTCATAGATTGCAAATTTGCATACTTGCATATTTGCAACGTGCACAAATTGCTATATCGCATGATACTTGCTCCAAGTTGCAAATTGGTCAAGTTGTCTGCATTGCAGTTCGACCAAGTAAACAACAAATCCATTGCAATTTGCAGGAGGCTCGCACTTTAACCAAGGCTCGTAAACTGGGAGTGATGACCCCAGCTTTGTATGCGGTGGACTTGGTGACCAATTCTCTCACCTTCGAGTTCGTAGAAGGGCCTTTGGTGAAAGATGTCTTGCTGCAGTCAGGACCTCTTCCAACTCCTGGTATGGTGTTATTTTCAAGTGCACCTGTTGTTTCTCTCTGAAGTTTTGTTGAGCAAGGCTAAGGTCACCACACCTATAAGCGATACTGTGTGCACTACGTGTAACTCTTTTCATGAGAATGAATCCTTTACTAATCTTGTTAGCAATTGCAAGGGAATTCCGATGCATCAAAGTTTGCCTTAATTGGATATTGTATGCAGAAGTTAGAAGGGTGCAAACTTATACCTAAAACCGACATGAATGACGATGATGGGGGGGTGTACATTTTGTGAAATCAATGTACAATCATCGTGCAAGGTTTTAGGGGTTTTATATATGGGTGCACGTTTTTATTTTAGGGTATTGTATATAGGTTTTGCGTTTAAGTTACGCAATTGCTTTTGCAATAATGTAGAGATGTTTGTGCAGATGGAAAGATAGAGGAACTTGCAGGACAGATTGGCAGGGCCATTGCGAAACTGCACGATGGGGGCCTGATTCATGGCGACCTGACCACCTCCAATATGATTGTCTGTGCCAACACTGGCCGACTGGTAACTTCTTTTTCCATGATTTTTATCCTCTTTCCAAAGAGGTAGGGACACCCAAAATTGCAAAATGTAGCTGAGCTTAGTTCCTGATATTACATTAGATTTGGTTAAATTTGGCCATATTTTATATGTTCTTGTTAGAGGGTTCCAATGCACCAAAGAGTTCACTATTTGGATACACTATGCAAAAGTTATGAAGTTTCAAAGTTTTTATTGGGAGAGGACCTGAAACCAACTTCTAAACAGATTTTTAGATGGTTTACATCCTCCTAATGAATTAGTACCCGTTGTCTAAGATCTTCAGGTGGCGGTTATGGATGTTCCAACCTTCCTGAAAATATTAATGGTAGATAGTGAGATTTGCTGGAAGGATTGTCTTGCTGAGTGTAAGTAGGCTTGAGATGATACACCCGGACCTCTTTAATGTCACGGCCTAGGGGTCCAAAATGCACATGATTATTGATGTCGTTCTTTACCATTGTGACAACCACTAGTGTTGTATGTAAAAGTAGGTGAGGTTGTTTAGGTAAGAAGGTGGTCTAGAACCTGTTTAACACCTGCTATACTCCTTATTATCACATTTTAATTCCGAATCTTGACACTTTGAGGCTTGTAATCTTCATGTGCAGGTTCTTATAGATTTTGGTTTGGGTTATAATTCAACATTGCCAGAAGATAAAGCTGTGGATCTCTATGTGCTTGAGCGTGCATGCATTGCCATGCACTCTTCTGTGGGCGATTTTGTGAGTACTCCATTTTATTCCATTATTTTCCTTTGATCACCTTTTTCTTGCTTTCTATATTAGCACATCCTTCAAGAGATTCTTACATATTGGCATACCGCATGCAGCTGTGACTGTCAGTCCAAACTTCTGTTTCGACAATTTCATATTTCTAATTGAGCACTTTCTGTCGTACTTGGTCACGCAGCTGTTTTAATGAATACAATATTTTAAGTCTAAAATTCTTAGTGTCTGAATCCAAAAAGTAAGAAACTTTGGAATTCCATAGGCCATTATATTGAGCTTGAAATAAGATTGATAAAGTTTGCTATCTTCGTTCAAGCTTTATCAACTTCTAAAGATTTGGAAGTTGTCACTTTTAACCATTTAGGCACTTCGGAGTTAATGCTTCTGTGGGATTCTACAGAACGGACTCATTTTAGCAGCGTACAATAAAGCTTCAAAGTACTGGAGTTCTACTTACAACAAACTTGCTGCTGGTAGTGTGCCACCTCTTGCTTGCTGTGTTTTATTTTTGCTGCCATGTTTGAATGCTGTCAGTTGACGTTTAATCACACAAGTACCCCAATAGCCAATCTGTTAGTCAGATCTTCCTGGAACTGATCTAGACCATTCTCTCCCTTCACTCTTCTACGTCAGTTATGTACACTGGAAATTGTTCATATAACCATCTGAGCAAGATTCTTTATTTCTTAACTGCCTCAACTTTTGTTGGGCCTGGTAACAGGATTCCTACACATCTTAGCATGTAGTTTTTAGATTCCGTATGAAAACTTTGTGAATTTTCAAAATGATGATTATAGATTTACTTAAATTGACCTCCACTCCTGCTTAAATTGACCTCCTCTCATGCCTTGAAGGTTGCTTTCTGGTAATGGTCATAATTATGTGCAGTTGTCTTCTCAAAAGCTGAGAAGTCTCTCTTATAAGTGACACTATTTACGACCATCTGATCAACTGTCCAAAGTTACTTACAGCTTTTCCAGTAATGTTAGTAACACTATTGGATGATACTTCCAAAATCTATACTTGTGTAGTGTTGTGGTCAACAATACATTAATTCAGCTAATTGAAGATGAAGCTGTCGTGTTTGGTTTTGCAGTGCGTTTACGAGGAAGGAAGAGAGTCATGGTGGGCTAAGGCCACATTCAGAAATGGTGCACATCAGATTATTTTGTAGGTTCTTTGTTCTTTTCAACCCTGTGTGGGTCTGTACATTCATTATATTTACTCGGTACTATCCAGAAGTGTCACTTCCAAGACATTTTTCTTCTTTCTTTCTTTGGAATAATTTTTAGAACTGACAATTTCTTCAAAAGAAGTGCACGTCAATCAAATTTGTAGGAGTGGCTAAACTCTTGGAGATTTCACAAGTACTTCATCAGGTATATACAAGTGTACTTCAAGACTCAAAATTCTCATTATTAACTTTGTAGATTTACTTACCCTAACATTTGTTAACCATTGATGAGCTTTGACTTGTAGAGGAAACTAAAATTTAGAATATCCTTCAAGTGCAAACAATGGCTAAGTTCTACAAAACTAGCACTATTGGGATGTTTCACTTGGTGTTCAAAGTGTCAATGTAAAGGGTCTTAGGAATGTCACTCTAGATACACCATTAGACTAGATTAAATTCATTAATATCACTTTTGACAAGTGTGAATATACATTAACTTTTGCATTTTGTATAAAATATAATTGTCCGTAATATTTCTTCTACATCATTATTTAACTCATCTAGCATGTTGACTTGCAATATCAAAAGTTGCTAAGACTTTGATGCTATTGTAAAAATTTTAGTAATTTCTTATCACAATCATATCACCCCAAGAAACCAAATTCTTCCTCCTATGCAAAGTTTGATAGCTTTAGCTTTAGTATTTTATGTAGTTTGTAAAAACAATAGAAGCTACAAAACATGATTTACCATATACATATTACTGCTAAAAAATTGAAGCCATAATGTATAAGGACAACCTATAAATTATAGAATCACAATATATCATGCTTCAATTCACATGACAGGTGTTGAAATCATAAATGATTTTATAAAGTTTGCAATAACAAATATATAGCTATATAGACTCTCGAGGACTCTAATCCATAGTGTCATTACTAGTGGAAGTTTTTATGCAAAAGACCCTAGGTATTAAAAAGCATATTAAGCATTTGTATGGGGTGGTGTATTAGATTTTCTTTCACAATTCACTACTTTTTATTGTTTCTTAGGATTTTCGAAACAACACTCCTAAATTGTAAATTGACTATTTTGAGAATTTGAAAACAAAGTGTTTTTAGTGGTTAAAATGCATTCTTTAGTAAATGATTAATGCATTGCCATCACACTACCTCAATGCATTCCAAAATTCATTAAAACTTAAGGAAAAGAATGTTATGAATGATTTACTTTGTGTATTTTTGTCTAATAGACAAATATGTGAAGTGAAACTCAAGGGACACTAGACTAACATGTTAATCTAAAAAACATACGTATGTCCAAACATAGTTGTATTTAAAATAACTTGAGCAAAAAAATTGAATTCTTTTGCTTCCAATATAGGGAATTAGGAATGGAATTTACAGAGTTATAATAAACATGGATGTACTAATCACCCACTATCTTAGATTAAATTTAAGATGTTATACAAAAATTAAATAGGCTTAATATCATGTTGGATTCCTTTTGCACTTATTAGAGTAAGTCTTGTCCAAGAAAAAGCCTATCACTAGCTTAAGATTTGAAAGTTTGAGTGTTCAAGAAATTCTATGTGCAACTTCTAATGAAACCAGAAATCCTATTGGCTTAGCAAACTAAAGTGTAGTGATCACTAGAGGCCATTTGCAAAACCTTATGCCAATCATGTAACTCATAAAGCCAAATTGCACACACCTACTTTGCTCGCAAATCTAGCTTCTGAGTTTTAAGCTTATGGTTTAATTTTTTTTCTTCACTTATATTTTAGCAATTTAGTGTGGCCATGGCACAATATAAAGTATAACTTCACACATTGGAGGAGGTCTAGGTCCCAATATTGTAATATACTCTTCTAGCATAAGAGCAAGTTGATTTTGCAAGATCTTCATTTTTTTGCTACTTTGCCATATACCAATAATTGTAGAAATTTAGTTTTTATTGCAAATAACAATGTGGTTGATTGTTCTTGTTGAACTTTTGTAAGGTTTTATTTGTAATGGTTTGTTGTAAGGAGTTAAGGTGATTGCTACCAAAAAAAAATATCCTTTGGAGTTCAAATGCACATGTATGGAAAACCTAACATGTAATTTCCCCAAAATGAAACCATCAAATATTTTTATTTATATATACATAAACTTTATACCAATATTTTTTAGATGATTAATTATGTGATTGTATCTTAATATTAAAAACTTTTTTGATGATTTTAGTTTTTTGTGTGTGGTTTAGACTTTAAATCTTGAGGTGGGATTTGTAATGAAAATTCAAATATAGAGTTAAAATTAGGATTTTTTTTTAAACCTTAAGGTTTTATCCTCAATGAGAGGTTTTAAAATTACATATCTTCAAGTCAATTTGTTTAGAAAAGTAATATTTCAATATTTTATTTATTTATCTATAAATTTAATGATTCATTCTTTGAATTTTGTATTAATACAATCCTATTTTTTTAATGGTTTGAAAATCAAGATTTTGTCAAAATCAATAAAATTGCACTTTGAGTGCACAAAGTGTTTGTCTAAGAATGAGTAAAACATACTATAGATGCCATATTTAACTACTTCTGGACTTTGTGAAGGTTTTGTCTATTAGGAGATCTCACAATAATATGTAAAATGAGGCCACAATGCCTTTGAAAGGAGACTTATACCCCTTTGGGATAGTGAGTCTATTGGAAAATGATTTCTCGATATAGGAAAATTATATACCTTTGGGATTTTGAGTATTGGAACAATTCGATGAATTTGGGATGATGTCAACTCCCATATTTACTGTAAGCAATACATTTGGATTTAGGATTGGATTTATATACAACATTAGAGATTAGGAGATCTCATCAGAGAATTTGGAGAGTATTACATAACATGAAAAAATGATGAGGCAACATAATACAATAATGGACATTTGGTAAGGCTAGACATGTGTAATCATAGTCAAATACAAAAGGTGGATTCACCACTTTATAATCATTTGGATGCAACAAATAGATTGATGCCATTCAAACCAAATGAAGGCTTCACGTTTAGTACCCTAGCTAGTTTACTTCAACTACGTGTTTTGGAGGGCCCAAAACCAATCAAATGTGGTCCTATAACATACAAACATTCACAATCTACAGGATCTACATCATCCCTCACATGCAACACCGGTTCAAGTAAGTGTGGACGTTCCCAATTGAAAGGATCTACAACAAGCATTACAATAGTGTCATTCAAAAATACCCTACGCATCCGAGTATTACCTAAGAGAGTGTTCACTATTCTACAATGATGGGGATACGGTTGGATCTTGTGTAAATTCTAAGATCTAGCAATAAAAACAAACCTTGAAAGAATATTCAGTGGTAGAATAAGTTGAAGAAGTACGACCAATGTTGAAGGTTGAACTGATGACCACAAGCCACAATGAGTTTCTTCAATGAAATGTTAGAGGAGACCATGGAAGCCACATCAAATTTCAATAATTTGCGGGAGATCCGCCACACCACCCTAAACGCAGAGATCCCTTGTTAGTATTAGGAGCAACACCTTATAGGAAGACCAAATAAACCTCAACACACTGAAATGCAAAGACAAAAGAGGACGTGCAATCATTGTGAGATCCCTCGACCAATATGCATTACAACAAAACCGCTTACTCAAATTGAGTATGAGATAAAACTCAATGAGTCAAAATCTCATTTGCAATACACTACAACAAAATTAACAATAGGGAAAGGATGTGACTGCAATCTGAAAGTACAATACTAATAAGGCATGCAGATATAGTTCTCAAATCAAATAAAAAAAGTGATTTTAGAGTGAAGTACTAGAAGATCAATAATACTAGTGCAAAGCAAGTTATGCATTCCATTGCAGCAATAGAAATGCACAATATATAGTCTATAGATAGTATCCATTAGACGCAGAAGAAAAAGGTCGTGAGATCACTCGATCAAGCTACAAAGGGACGATGAAGTGTTCCATTCAAAATCTCGACTTCAAGACACCAGAATTGGAGGAAAATGTACAATAAATTGTACCAATACAATTAGAACTACACTATCATCCCCAAATACAAAAAACAATATTGAAGGACATTAGGCGGACGAAAGTGAATAATCAATGTTCACAAATAGTTTAACTATTTCTAGTATTGAACATTTGCATTGTACTTCAATAAATTCCATAGACATTAAGAGGTAAGTATCATGCAATCTCCTGATGAAGTTTGTCCCATAGGATTATGATGCCCTTGATGTTGAATTCTAATTAAGCCATCAAGAAAATTCCATTTTGCACAATAATATGCAATACAATTTGAAAACCAAATTCAAACTTATGTTGTGAATATGGAGTATGAAAACAAATGTCAAGGTCTTGCAACGGAAATGCATTTACAAAAATTGTAAATAATGCTACTAACAAATAAATTTCAAGTGTAGATAAATGCTCTATACAATCTATTGTGAGATCTCCCACTATAAGGAAATGCAGTCCAAGATGACAAGTTTTTTGACAAAGAATTGTCCGAAATGACAATAGCCATATTATCGCTACCTCATCTTGTCAATTTGTGAGAACTTGTCAACTTTTTGTAAAGTTGTTGTCAAATTTGTAGTTGATGTTTGGTTCTCTTTTCCCTATTTGCCCAAAACACAAAGACTGTTAGGGTCTTTATACATTTACTTTTTCATCCATTGCCATAGATATCTTAGCTTGAATTATGTGTAGAAGTCAAGCTCTCCATATATAGATGGAGTGGTAGGAGGTAGAACAACCCATGTAGGATATATCATTTAGAAGTTGCAAAGTTCAACCGCTCATAGTGAAGTTTAAAATAAGAATTATATTAAAATTAGAATTTCAGACCTCATTTAGGTATAATAGAATAACTTTTTAAAAAAAAATTTAACCTAAAAAAGTTTTAACTAAAAAAAATTCCTAAATCAATTCTAGTTTCATATTCAAAAATCCGTTTGATGTTTTGATCCTCCAATCAAAAGTTATGAAAATAAATAAAAAAATTCCCTTCCACCGCCCTTTTGAAATTTGTCCATAATTTTTTATTGGAGGATCAAAATATCAAACGGATTTTTGGACATGAAACTTGAATTGATTTGACAACTTTTTTTAGTTGAAGTGTTTTTTTTTAAAGTTATTCTACTATGCCTAAATGAGGTCTGAAATTCTAGTTTTAATACAAATCATACTTCAAACTTAATTATGAGCGGTTGAGCTTTGCAACTTCTAAATGACATATCCCATATGGGTTGTTCTACCTCTACTATCTCATATGTATATAGAGAGCTCTGTTCTCTTCCCAAAACCACAAAACAAAAGTGGTTTATGAAGTGCAATGTTAAGATGGCAATTGGTTGTCCGTACTTGCATTTTTCACTTAATATATGAAGGTTAAAATTTGAAGCAATTCCAATTTTGACACTTTGTCTTTTACAATAAATAAGGACACTTGTAATCATTGATTAAGCCATCACACTAGCATGGCGATGGAACAACTAACAAAGGAGGGTATTAGGGAATAGAAGTTGACAAAAATTCTAGCAAAATGACAAAATAGTTGACAGAATTTTGTCAAATTATTGGCCGAATCTATAGGTTCCCACTAACAAAGCAATTGATAAACTTTTATCAATTTTTTGTCAAATAGGACACAATTTTCCTTGTAGTGTCCTGATTATAATTGACTTCTAGGGTATACCAAGAGATCTCCAAATATTCATAAACGCGGATAAGTAGTAAGGTCGACATTATCCCTTTAATTCATCATTCCAATTTCCAGAGGCATTTTGGGTATACATTTTCTATAACATTTACAATGTGGTTGTTCTTGTCAAGTATGAACACAAGTTTGAATGACTTGTATGAAAAAAGAATTTATAGTCACTACAACAAAAGAAGTGTTTTATGTTTGTGAAAATTTGACTAGGGATGACTCACGACTACACATAGTCATATTCTTGGAGGTCAAAACCTTGGGGAGAAATATGACTACAAATATGACTACTAGTCATATTTTGGCCTTATATTTCATGAGGGTATAGTATATGTCTATTGGGAACACCAAAATACTTCATAGAGGACAAAATGGAACATATTTAGGGAATGGCTAGTGATATTTGTTAGTCATATTTTTACTTCAGTCACATTTTGCAATCATATTTTTATAATAGTCACATTTTTTTTCTTTTGGAGTAGCCCAAAGAAAATTTGTGCAAGGAACATGTTTCAACATTGCCTAGTCATATTTTCACTTTAGTCATATTTGTTAGTCATATTTTCAACTCAATCACATTTTCAATCATATTTTTGTATTAGTTTTATTTTGTAGTCACATTTTTTTTGGTAGTTTTTCTTTCGTCGGGGGGAGCCCAAGGAAAAAGTGGACAATCGAAGGTGGGTCTACTATATTTTGGTTGTAGGGGCGATAATGGTAGATAGGAATTAGGTTAAGTGGACTAGTAAATGGATAGACTACCATTTTCGATGCAATTTGCAAGTAGATAAATTTAGGTGGACAAGTAGATACAATAGGGACATTCACAGTTTCTTCACCACTAGAGATTTCTCTAGAAATGAGAAGATTGTAAGAAGAATTTGAAGTCAATGGGGAGCAGTAAGAGTTGAAGAAACTGTAACACCCCTTATTCATCACATGAGCATGGAGAATCAGAAGTCTAAATTATTTAGGAGATTAGATGGGGTTAATTTCTCTTAGGTTCTTACATCCAATCACATGGGTTGCAACTCATGACGCTATATGGTTTCACCTTTATTGCTCTGGCTTGATTCAAGGATTCGTGTAATTCATGTCTATTTAGAGCATGATGTAATTTAGAGGCTTTAATTCATAAATTCTAAACCCTAAACTCCTATGGAAAGTCCTAGATTTTGTAATCTCATGGCTACAAAGTTCCTTGCAATCATTCTTGCATTTGGAAAGCCTGTGTTTCCAAGCTTAATTGCATTTGTCGAAATCATGCACCACGATTAGTCCTACTACTCAATGTGATTGTTATGCAAAGTTGAATGCATTGAAGTACCAAGCTTTCTCAACAATAGGAGCATTTATAGTTTCCACTCTTCTTAAGTCCAAAAATTCAACGACAAATTATTCCCGCTTATGCATTAGCTTGCACATTTCATACCAAAGTTGACCCTGAACCCTAACTTTAGGAAATTCAATAGAAAAACTACAAATGGAAGTCCTAATTGAAGGGAAAAAAAATTGACATACATGAATGTAAACTATAACATGACCTACTACACCAAAAGCATGCTAGAAGTGAAGCAAATGATGTTGCATAAATGACAAAATCGTAAAAAAATAGTAATACCTTGAAAGTCTAAGTCATTAACACCACAAGCCAAGCGTGCACCTCAGAAAACCACAAGCTTTCCAATATCCAGGCACATTGACAACAGCAAAATCACACCGACAATGAAACTAGCAACAATGATTATGAAATCTTCACACTATGAGGTGAAAGCGCAATCCGGAATCAAATATTCTTCTTCTACAAACTTTTCTCCAAGCCCATTCTTCTTCTCCAGAGGTGAAGAATGGAAGTGGAGAAAAGTTTGCACAAGAAGAATATTTGATCCCAAAATGCATATAGAAAGCTAATGCTAAACCGCCATGTCCTTATTCTCTACAAAATTTGGGGTGCTAAATAAATTTTGATCACCCCTATAGTGGCCTTTGGTAAATGGATTGTGGCCAATAGGTAAACAAAATGAGACTTTTGGCGGACGCAATAGATGGGTTTTGGTAGGTGGGTGGATGCAATGTAATATCCTACTTGCCTGATGTTTTAGAATTTGGACTACTGAAGAGCATATTGAGGTGTTAAGGAAAAAAAGATACTCCAAGCATTTTAACACTAGGACACAATCAATAAGTTTATTCCCTCTTGCATGGTTACTCAATCCCTTTTGTCCTTATGTCACACCAAATCTCTTGGTATCACCACATTGCATGTGATAAGTGTTATATTTCTCATCTTTTAATACTCTCCATAGAATATAGAAGGTGAGCAAAGCCAAAGAAAACATCTATCACAAGACAAAAACTTGGAACGGATAGAACTAGGATAGAGTAAAATATTTATTTTTTTGGTTAGGAAAACAGAATTAGAGTCAGATAGGCTTGAACTTTACAGATAGTTAGCAAAACCATTTCAAATTCCATAGTAAACCAAAGTTGAATCCGGAATTGATATGAAATCTGGAATTGACTTGGAATTCATAATGAATCTAGAATTGATCTAGAATGAAATTCGGAATTGACTTGGAATCCGGAATTGACCTGGGCAGTAGTGAAGACGACAATTCCTCACCACTAGCGCACAAGATTCAAACCCAGGCAGCGATCAAGACAACTCCAATGAAGGTGGGCAACATGGCACCATCGAGTCAAGGCGAGAGCAGTTCAAAGAAGGCAAGGAAGGCGAAGTAGTTAGATTTCAGTTAGTTAGGATTATTTTGAATTTCAAATCTGAAATGGGTTTCCAAGCGTGGGCCTGGGTTCCAAATTTTTAGGATTTGCTTGCACTTTCCGGATTTCTCGAGAGGTCAGTGATTGGTCGCCCTAATTTCAGGGTGGCTTTTTGCCTTTTTGTTTTTGTTTTTAAGGGGTGGGCAGGTCTATTGCCCTCTCATTCCATCCTAGCGCTTACAATTGTTTATCTTGTTTTCTTTCTTTAATGTGAGCCACCAAGTGGATATTCAAGATTGAATTGTGTACATTCAACTTTGTTGTTTTTGCTTGTGAGAGCGTTGAAGTGTAAGAGGGAGAGAGGAAAGGAGGAATCTGGATCTTGGATGATTCAATCTAATTTGGATGGAATGTTTGTGACGTAGTTTAGGCTTGTTAATATAGTCTTGTACATGGTACCTTTAAATTACTAGAACGATAATCCGACAATTAGTGGTGTGGATGCGAGTCCAGAATCCAGGGAAGGTTCTCTACAGAGATAAGCAACCACCAAAGGAAGATTCCACTTTCCGGAAGGTTTGCCAACCCTAGGATGAGTCTAGTGAACGACTAACAATCCCCCATCAGTTCTGGTTATTGTTGATCTATTGTTGTAGTGGAAGAGGTTGGAGATGGTTGTAAGTGACATGCTTTCCGGATAGGCTATCCGGGAAGTTGTGAGGGTGTTTCCTTATCCGATCTATTACAATTTATTGTCAGGTGTGTTTTGTGTAGTTAGAGAGAGAAGAGAGTGAGGAATAAGAGTGGTGAGTCCCTACCCCTGTACAATATCAAAAGCGGACCCTTTGAGGGTAAAATAGAGGAATTGAAAACCAGTGTGTAAGAAGAGACAAAACCGGATTTCGGAAAAAGGTAGGATCCAGATTGACTTCTAAAAAGATAGTGAACCGGAAGAAAGAAGGGAGGTAGACAAATTGGTTAAAGAGATAATCCAGATAACCTTAGATTGTAGCAACATACTCGAATCCATTGGGATGATATATCAAGTCATTTTACGACATTTTGGTATTGTAAGGATACTTACGCCTAGACCGTGCGTATGACAACATCGATTTGTACAATAAAAAGATTGCTCTTACAAATGCCAACAAGAAAAAGGATCATGTGTCTCCAAGTATGTCACTTGAGCTTCTTGCCTTCTACTCACATTTCCCAATCAATCATATTAAATGCTTGTTGTAAGTTTGAGTGCATACAAAGATAGACATCAAAACAAATAGCAAACATTAAAGGATAGTCAAAAGCAAATATAGACTTTGATTGAAAGTTCCAATTTTTTTTTTTTTTAATTTGTAGTAGGTGACTGAATGTGTTGTCAAATGTCATACAAAAATCATATCAAAATAGTTTATCTCTCTTAACCCCTAAATGTTTTCAACTATGTTTTCACCAAAAACGCTCCAAAACTGTCATTTCTAGAACAAGTACCAAATTTTAGGAAAAAAACATTTTTGGACACATGAAACCGTAAGATCTTGTACTAAAATTATTTGAGAAGACGTGGAAAAATTTTCAGAATTTTCCACCGTGTAGATTGTAAGATATTAGCGTTTCAATTAGCAAAAATCCTTTTTTTGGCCCTGTGAAAAAACGGGCAGCTGCACTTCACAAGGTCACATTTGTATGAAAAAAATTCCAAAATGGTGGTTACTCTTTGGATTCATTCTTTGAGGCAAGTTGTCTACGTTCTTGAAAAAATTCAAATCATTTGAAATTGTACAACATATAGGAAAAAGAAAGTAAGTACAAAGAAGTAGAGAATGATTCAAAATACTAAATTGTGAAGAATTTTGTTATGGAATTGAAAAATTCCAATCCCAATGGTTGTAATGTTATAATTAACAATCCACACCCTATGATTTTATTTTTTTCAAAAAATATTGAAAATTGAGTGAAATAATGAACTTCAAAGTTTATTTTAGAGTAGAGAATCCGAAACTACCCGCAAACTAAAACGCCTCATAACTTTCATCTCATAAATCAAAATGGAATGATTCAAAGCTTTCCATGTACATATAAATCTAAAAAACCAATTTCAAATTTTTATTTCTTAAAAAAGTGTTTTTTTAAGAAATTTTAGGGCTGCCCGCCGAGCAATGAAAACCACATATCATGCAATAACTTTTTAACCATGAAGTCAAAAGTTATGAAAATTGTTGGGCCTTAAAGATACTCCTCGGGCACATGTTGTGTGAAAATTTCAAAGAAAAATAAGAAAAACTCCATTCGTAGTGAGCTGCCCAAAATCGCTATGTTGCCAAAAAACGCAGTTTGGGCGTTTAGGGGTTAATAAGCATATATAAGTAGGGATTCTTTTCCCTTGGCACAATTTTAGCCACTAAAAGGAGACAATACACAACACATACCAATGTCTACAATTATATCTCCAAGCATAAATGTCAAGGCTTGGAAAATGTTTGTAAGGAGAGTGGGGATGTTGCAATATTGGTTGGCTTCCCTCCTATTTCCAAGTAGCCTTTTGCAACACCTTGTGGCACTTCGTAGAGTATTGCAGCAACTTAGTTGTTTATTGTTGTGACATGGTAGGAAGGAGCATCTATTCCTACAACACACTTGAAGGTTGATACCGCCACAACACCCTTACCATGGTTGGGCCATAGAGATATAACAGTAGGATTGTCACATTGGGCAATATAGGGTCACCGAACATACACGTCCATTGGGCAAACAAATCAAACGAGACAAATTTCTTGGATTTTTAGGACATGAGATTTTAGGGCACTAGTAAATCCCAACTACAAGTGTTGTATGTGTAAAGAAAATTACTTGCTTAAAGAGATGAGAGATGGGGACAAACACATTGCCATGTTATTTGGTGAAACATAGTGAAAAAAACTATTGTAACAACATGTGATTAGAGAACAACTCTGATTGATTCTAGTTGCTTTTGGCAAGCTATTGTTCATATTGAAGCATACTAGAAATGTTCTCCAATATTTCTAGAGCCTTTCCCACTAAGCCCAATCTTTCTTGAAAATGCCTTGCAATTGGATTTGAAGTTCCACTAGGAGAAGAGGACGTACAATCAAATTCAATCAACTACCATTGAGGACCTAAGGGATAATAGGTTCTTAGTAGTGATGCATAAAGAAATTGGACTTTGTACTAAGATAGGGGCATCTAATATTGCCTCAATTTTTTAGTTTGGTGTCACCTACAATGTTGTCTATAAGGAGCACAAAAGGGTTAGAAAAATGCAACTCAATCCCTTTAAACCTCTTCAAATTTTCCAAACATCTAAAGGGAGTCAAAGAATTCCAATGGAAGTTGAAGCAATTTGTACTTTAAGGAAGTACATCTAGTAGCAAGTTAGATATCCTATGCTTTAACTTTGAAAATTCATAAAATATTATCTTAGTAAGTGTAGGAAAATTACAAAGCAACTTGGATTGTCCTACCTTGATTATATGCTTATAGATGAATTCATTAGTAGAAAAAATAATTCATGATGGGATTGGTGATGAAATTTTCATTGATTGTACTTTGTTATGATTTGTTTGCAAGCTTAGATTTTCTATATTTAGATATTTCAAGATGAAAGTCATTTGTGCACTTGAGTTAGATAACTCAATTTGTATGATATGTGCGATGGAGTTAACCAACCATCACATCATTGAATAGTCTAGATAGTGCACTGGAATAAAATTGAAAGAAAATTACTACAATACGAAGATATGTATATTGGAGCAAAACAACTCCAAGTATAGATAATATAGATATAAAAAAGAGGTGCCCTAGAATTCAAAATAATTTAAAATATAACGAAGACTTATTTTTTAGTAATATACTAGTAGAAAACAGTGTTTTGGTCAACAAAAACCAGCTAATGTTTTTTTTGTGTTTTCTACCATAAATAGAAAATTTGCCCCAACTACAACGGAGTTTTCAGAAATTTGTGTTCTATACAATGCAGTTTTTAAAAAAACTTCAACAAGTTTTTATTGTCTAGAACACAATTTTCTTCTAGCGGTAATATTAAAAAGAATCAATAGTCAAGAGATAAGGTAGAAAATATTGTTTTAGATGAGATTTTAGACAAGACTACAACTTCCGAAATAACAGAGAATGGTGACCAAAACAAAATCCAAAAAATATCCCCCCTCCCCCCCAAAATACATTCAACGAACTAGAAGGCTTGAATTATGTAGAAAAATTTAATGACATGATGAAAAAAATGGAAAAAATGGAAAAAAATCCCTTTATTCTCAAATGATTAGGAACTTTACTACATTAGAAATCTAATGTACGTAGTCAGGCAAATGCCATGTCACATAATATTATTTATTCCATTTCTAAATTTTCTAAAATATTTTTTATTTTTCATTTTTCATTATTTAATATTCTAACCAATAGTGCACTAGTTCATAGTTTGGAGAAGAATCTCAAAACGGTTAGTTCCTATGGCTTGAAATTTCATCTAATGAGACTTTTACTTGAATGGATGGATCTGAACAACAATAAAAGTAGAAGGGAGATTCTAGTTTATTTTAACCCTTAAACATTGAATTAATGACCATAGAAAACATCCCTTATGGAGTTTTAGTACTATGGGACATCATCGAGTTTAAAAAAACAAAAATACTACATTGGAGGTCAAAGTATTGTGCAAGATTTTTCCTTTTTGCACAAAATTCCAAAGATGAAAAATTGCACTTTTGTCCTATACAAGAAGATTCTTTGTCATCCATCATACAAAAAACTTTCTTGGTGTCATTTGAGGGTTAAGAATTCATTGTCTTTCATTATGTGTAAGAAAAAGCTTTGGGTGTCTCTTACAATTATCTATCTTCTATAGTCAAGTGCTTTTAGCACCATATCGAAGTCTTGTTTAATTTAACTCCGAAACGTCCAAAATCATCTCCAAAATTGATGATTTGAGAAAAATCATTATAAAGTGCTATTTGGAAGCATAATTTGGAATTGACATACAAACAAAAGTTGTAGAATTTGATTTTTAGATTCCATCTCTACGGTTAAATTCTCCAATGCTATCACCAATCTTTTTTTTATAAATTTTGAAAGAGAAATTCCAAAATTCCTTCAAAAGTTGATTACAAGCAAAATATTACATTTTTTGAGTAAAATTTGTTGGAATGGATTTGAAACGAGGTTCTCTTCACATGGTGATTTTTTGAAATTTTTGTTTTCTTTAAATCTATCATCCATTTTAGCAAATCTAGGTTTGAACTAAAATCAATGCAGTTTGACCACTTGACATACTTGCACATTTGTAATTTTAGAAAAATATTCACTCTAATAATGCCCAATCCAACCATTAGATAGGACAACAACTTCATAATGTATCTCCACTAATTAGAATAACTTTCATCCAAGTAGTGAGGAGGATGATACTCCAATTTTAATATGTTCATGGTCCAAAAAATGGATGTCGGAGTGCTTAGGGGTTAAACAAGGTTGAACAAACTTCTATGTAAGTTCTTTATTGGATCAAATTGTTGTTTGAAGATTGCATTACTCGGGAGGCTTATAACAGGTGAGATTTCTCTTGAAATCTCTAAAAAAAATCAAATTCTATTATTAAAAAAAATTGGACTTTAGGAGATTGTGGAACGAGAATTTTTTCTTTTTTTCTTTTTCTTTTTTGGGGTACTCCTACATTCGGTGTCGGCATTTATCTCAGGTAGATTTCAGGTGTACCAAATCTGCACACAAAAAATTGCAGCCTTAACTTAAATGGGTTTTTTAATCATATCACAGAACATTGATTTCATTTCCCCTGGCAATTCTGGGCCCTCAATCATTCCTCCCACTCACTGTCAGGAGCTTCCAAAGTTGTCAACCCAACGAAAAGCCCCCAACGGACGAACAGAAAAAAAGCCCCCATTCGGACGAACGTCGCATCCCCCACCCCCAGGCATGTCGTCGTCGTCCCCGCGGAGAGAGAGCAATCAAAGGCGCAGAAGCCGCAGCTCTTCACTGGTTTCCTCTTTCGCAATTGTGCTCTATCCTGTTGTTTTTCGTTTGTTTTCTTCCCCCCACTTGCCTCGAGGTATATGAATGTCTCCGCATGCCAATTCAGACTGCGTCAAGCGCCAATCGCATGCACTCTGCCAATAGATTCGAATTCAATCGCTTGCAAATCACGACTCTCATGAGATTGCTTGAGTAATCGCACCATCGCACGATCCATCGCGTCTTGGGGGGACTGTAGATTGTACCCATGATGATTTGTTCGCTGGAATTTGCTGACGCGTTTTGGAAATTCGCATTGGGTTGCACGCATTGTTAGAGATGGTGGAGTCGTCGAGGATGTGCTTTCGTAGCGTTTGAAACCCAATTGAGAGACCCCAACAGCTACCGAGGAAAACCGAGGAAATTGTCGTGCGCGGTTGGTTTCTGCGTGCTCTGGTTTCGATTGTTTGTCAAATTTTTATTGGGCATTTGGGTCTCGTCGAAATTTAATTTTCACCGACAGTAATTGCGTTGTCGTTATCAATTGGTCAATCTGAGCCACAGCTAATGTGTGCTAACCGGTATAGGCTTCCGAGATCACCCTCAGAAAATGGATGTATGCTTGGGAAGTGTATTTACGATGTGGAACGAGGAATTGGAATAGGGTTTTAGATTTTGTGCTCTGTGGAGTGGGCGTTTCTATTGAGCATTGTACCAGATTTGCTTTGCAATGTAAAACCCTAATTCTCTTCGTGAAATTCTCAGGTATTCGGGTGTTTAGGGAGTTTCTATCGTGCTGGAGAATATGATTCTGACTGCTGGGGGTAAAGAGATTCAATTTTGGGTTCATCTTGATAACCCGGATCGGTCACCGATGGAGACTGCTTCTACGTCGGGACGGACACCTTTTCCTGACGAATCACGTGTTGCACTGCTCAGAGCAGCGGCGTCGTTCAAAGAGAAGTCTCCAGCTATTTACCGGAATTTGTCAGCCGATGGGACTCGAATCTATCAGTCAATCCAACATCCTCCTGAAGAAAAAAACGCCCTCGAATCTTCTCCTTCTCCTTCTCCCTACTCTAATTCTAATTCTAATTCTAGTGCTTCTTCTTCTAGATCTTCTTCTTCTTCAGGTAGAATAGAGTATCCGAAGTTGCAGGAATCGACTTCATCAAAGGAGAGTACTCTGTTTGATTCTTACCCCTCATCTTCATCTTTACAACAACGAGCTCATTCAGTAAAGAGCTCAAACCCTGACGCCGTCCCTCCTGCTCCTCCGCCTTTGACATCAAGGAATTCACGGCAGTCGTCTTCTCCTTTGAAGAAGACACACAGTAGTCCCAATTTCTTGCACAAGGAAACTTTGGATACATGGGACAGGGTGTTCTTTGATGGAATCAATACTGATGTTACCATCTGTACCGACGATGGTTACCAATTAGACGTACATTCAATGATTTTGGTAAGTTTTGAATATCTTGTACTTCGTAGAATTCTTTGTTTTGTTTTTGTCGAATTTTAAATTTCAAAAGAATAGAGATGTGACTGGTTTCGCTGTGTAGATGTGCAACTCTCCTGTTTTGAGATGTATACTGAAGGAGGAATTTCAAAGATCAAGACGACGGCCTTTCGTTAATATTCGTGGTGTTCCTTTCCAAGCAGTTCGATGCTTCATTCGCTTTCTGTACTCTTCTCGGTATGTAAACCTTGTAAACCTTGTAAGGTCATGGTACTGTTGATTTGTTCATAATATTCTTGAAATTAACTCCTCAAACCTGCATATGATTCTAAAGTTGCAGTTTGGGGCCTGTTGACATTACTAGTTCTCAAATTATTTTCTTTTATATATTGTGTTTAGTGTTACGGTGGAAAGGGTGTAAGTCTCACACCATGCTAGAATTTTGTGGTAGTTGTCTGTGCGGATGGTATCTTAGGGTTAGTTAGAATGGCATCTGATTGTCTACATGACACCTTTATTTTGTGTTACATCTTGAAACAGGTGCGAGGAAGAGGACATGGAAATGTTTGCAATCCATTTGTTAATACTTGCACATGCGTATAAGGTCCCAGCCCTGAAGCGCCTCTGTACGGGCAGTTTCGAACAAGGGCTGCTAGACTCCGACAATGTTGTGGATGTCGTGCAGTTAGCCAGGTACTATACACTGGCATTGTTAGGTGGGCTTTCTTAGAACTGACGATTAATATTTTTTTCAGCTGTTTTAAGTAGTTCATATGAGGATTATCTTTTGTCCAATTTTGTTTACTTACTGACCAACACATGCAATGTTCTGCATTGATTCTGGTGATATAAGATTCGGTCCCATCTGAATTATATTTTCACAGTATGATCAATCAAATTATTCATATTCAAACCATGATTCCTTGATGTTTTAGAGCGTAAGAACCGGATTTCGTGCTGTGACGTTGATATGCTCTTGATGAATGAAGGTGGATGTGAGAGAGGGTTTTTTCATTGGGCTAAACCTGTGTTTCCAGGTTATGTGATACGCCCCGGCTTCATATGCTGTGCTTACGGCGAATCGTGTCCGACTTCAAGACTATTGCTCGATCAGAAGGCTGGAGAGTCATGAAAGAATCTTCACCAGCTCTTGAACAGGAGCTAGTGGAAGCAGTGATTGAAGCAGAGACGGTAAGTCTCACCTCTCAAGGCTGCTTTCAAGTTACTAGCAAACACACACTAGAGGCATGTCTTCCTGGTCTTAATCTCGATGTGCTCTAGGTAGAGGATATTAAAAACGTAAGAAACCTGATCCCGTCTCCTATACCAATAGTAACTCATTTTTTATTAATTCTCTTGTTTCTTCTTCAATTAGCTAGTTGGTTGTAAGCACGACTTGGCTAACGATCTCTATGACCTGGCTAATAATGCCTATAGCAACTGCTCTATGAATGGAAACGGAGTTTTCTAATGTCCTGTCAATAGTGGTCTACAACCTCCCAGTGTTTGATGGATTGCTTTAGAAATCATCATACATTTGAATTCAAAAATTGATGTAAAGAGTATTTGACTCTTGCACCCAAAGTGCCAGGGAGCCCTTTTGAGGGATTCTCCCTATGACAGCACACTCCTACATTGCTTGGTTAAAATGCTTTTAAATGGCAGAAAGAGTATTATCTCTTTCTTAACGTGATGTTGGGAATGTTCAGAAAAGAAGAGACCTAGTTCGCAAGCAGGAGGAAGACAAAGTCTATTCCCAACTGCACGATGCCATGGAAGCCCTGGTGCATATCTGTCGTGATGGGTGCCGATCAATTGGTCCTCATGACAAGGCCCTGGATGAGCAACAAGGGATCTGCTCCTTCCCAGCATGCAAAGGATTGGAGTCCCTTGTGCGCCATTTCGCTGCGTGCAAATTGAAGGTCTCTGGAGGATGTGTGCATTGCAAGCGCATGTGGCAGCTGTTGGAACTCCACTCTCGGATGTGCACTTTGCAAGACTCGTCGTGCAAAGTGCCCTTGTGCCGGTACTACCTTCATTACACTCTCTAAAAGGACCCTCATTACCTCCCTAAAATGCCTTCATGGTCTTGGAATTTTATGTCCAAAGAGTTGTGAAGAATGATAATGAGAAATTATCGTTGTTGTCAAACTTGAGAACAATATCATAGATCTTTGCCAAAGCTAATTGGAAGCATTTAACTTTTAAAATTCCCACAATATAGGATTTTTATCGTTTAGTTATTGAATTTTGGTATGATAAGTTAATTAATTCTCTCAATTCTTGAACTTATATACATAGAGAGTCCAAAGAACCTTCCCAGAACCTTTTCAATGAATGAGATAGTCCAAAGAGGATGGTTAATACATATAAGGTATGCACACCTATGGGTTGTACATATCTTATGTCCTTGTAAGCATGTAGGGGTTAATGATGTCTCCCTTGTGCAGCTGATTTGAATGTTGGTTGAATGGAGAAACATACTGAATGCCTCAGTGTTAGTACAGGCATTTCAAGGAACGGGTGGGGGGGCAGCCGAGCCGCAAGGAAGAAATGCGGTGGAAAATGCTCGTTCGGAAAGTTGAGTCTTCTACGAAAGCAGCACCAGGGACATTTTCTTTGGTGGACGTGTCTGCACGACTCTCTCAAGTAAAATAGTGTTAACCTTATTGAGCTCATGTATTTTACAAGCTTTTCATCAAAACTTTTCTCCTGGAAATGTGATTATCTGCAGCATTAGGAGAGACCGCCTGTTGCCCAATTTTCTATGAAGCCGGTGAGTCTGAGAGTGTAAATTTTGAATTAAGTTGTAATCTCTTAAAAGAAATTGGAATGGTTTTAGCTTCTCTTATAGCTAATGTGGTGCTATTGTTGATGCCCTTCGAAGAAGCAGTTTTTACTCAGTGGCATCTGCACACGGAATCTTTACAGCTAGAATAGAGAATGTGCAATTTAGAAATGAGAAAATACAATAGAGTGGTTAGAAGAGTGGCTTACTTACAGGTCACGGTTATATGAAACTTTCCTCCGACTGGAACTCTGAAGTCCAAATTCAATCTTCTTCTTTCAGTCATAAGTTGATTAAGAAAGACTCCCAGATGTGAGGAGGGGTTCAAAACGGAATTTATGTTGGAATTTGCAAGTTTGCAAGTGCAGTAGTCTAATGTGATATATTTCACTTTTGTTTCTCGTGCAACTTTGAAATTTGGACGACCTCAACATCAACTTTCGATCTCCATATGTCTTGTTCTATATCACTTGAATTGATTCAATATTGAATCCACAAGAATGTGATTAGTCTAGAATGGCAAGATATATTCCTTTGATACTCATGGGAGGCTCAAGGAAAAAGGGAAGAACAAGAATTGGACTTGAAGGATATCTCTAGTTTTTATCTAACTTAACCACTAGATTCTAGAAGAATCAAAAGTGGTCACTTTAGCCCTCCAAAATTTTTTTAAATTAAAATAAAAGTAAAAATATTTGGTCTCATAATTTTCAAGCAGTTAGATGAATTCATAAGGAAATATTCATTAGTCAAAATTTTAAATGTGTGTCCTTGGTCTCTAAATTTGTATATAATTTTGAATAAAGTTCAAATTGGATAGGTGTTAGAAATCTTGTATTGCACCAAATGGTACAAGAATTGTTGCATTCCAAGTTGTGGAAGATCTTTAAACATTACAAGATACACAAAATATGCTAATGTATCAAAATATACTATTGCATATCTAGTTACCTACATCTTATGCAATGGAATTTGAACTTAGAGCTTATGAACTTGATGTTTAGCTAATGGGATTGACCTTTTATTTGTGCACTAAGCATAGGAGTTAGTGCTAGAAGTGTGTTCAAACCTACACTACCAAAGGTTGTGTTAGTTGTGTTCTACATAGTA
This sequence comes from Straminergon stramineum, assembly GCA_963920665.1. Taxonomy (NCBI): domain Eukaryota; kingdom Viridiplantae; phylum Streptophyta; class Bryopsida; order Hypnales; family Calliergonaceae; genus Straminergon; species Straminergon stramineum. Next base: position 2,762,369 of record OY987271.1, read on the forward strand.
TTTTGACCAAATACATTGGTTTTAGAAGGTAGTATACATTTTGAAGTACGAGTTTACTCAATGGGTGAATTGTTTAACTGCAAATACGACTTTAAATTAAATATAAACAATGTGAAAAGAAAAAAGCAAGAAAAAGACTACTTTAAGATACATGCATCTTTTCACTCCTCTTCCATCTAAGTGTTGTGGATCAATCAATTGTAAATTATACAAGATGTACATACTAAAGTTAATAGAATACACTATTGACGATTCCAATGAGCAATTGCATATTTTTTAATTGCTTTCTAATCCGCATGCTGCTTCCATATTTCCCCTTTCATTACAATTTTTTTTTATCATATTCTTTCAAGGTAATAATCAATGTACATACCATGTATCCTTTGTTTTTCTGATTAGTAATTGGATTCAAATTTGACCTCTTCAATTTCTCAAATTTATAATTATTTTAGACATCACTCAAAAAAATAAAAGTTTTCTTGAAAACACTAACAGATCAAATTTTCTTGGCATATTGATACACACAATATAAAAAATACTTCCATCAAAATTGTATTAAATTAACATAAATATTTTAAAAAGTAATTATGATTTAAAACATCATAGATAAATGTTGATTTGGTTAGGATTTGAAGATTTTTATGGATCAAAAGGTGTATTATCTCATTTACCAAGACAAATAAATAATGTGCCTATAGTAACTTATTGGATTTGTCTTTATTTTATATTTTGAGTCTTTATGTTCCTTTTTAATTTGGCCGGTATAATAAAAATGCATGAAGTAAGTGCACAAAAGTCACAAGTGACCTAATGCCCCATGAATGATAGGAAAGAGGATAGGTGACAATCAAACTAAGGTACTTTAAATAATCATCTATATTTAAAATGAGGTTGTTTGTTTTGTTTGTTTGTTTCATAATGTTGACATCTACCAAGACACATGTTCCCCAATTGTGTTTTTGGTACCATTGGAAAGCCCTTGGCAGGGAGAGGTGCATGGACTTTGTTTTATGGTGTTTGAACCTACCATGTAAAAGTCATTGAATTTTGAAGTTATTTTTGAATTCAAAAATTCGAAAATTATTCCTACTTTTATTTTGACTGGGCAATAGCACAAGACACACTAGTCTATATTCTAAATTAGGTTGTTTATTTGTCTTATCTTGTTTATTTGATATGGTGAGATCTAAGAAATTATGAATCATGTGGTCATGCTCTTTGTATTGTTGGAAAGCTCTACACAAGGAGGGGTTCATAGACTTTGTTTTGTGGCATTTGGACCTATGATGTGAAAGTCATGGATTCTATAATTATTTTTAAATTTAAAATTGCATTAAATTATCTTTTATTTTGGAAAAAACATTATTCACATTGCATGTCCAAACATCACAAAATAAAGCCCTTGCACTCTTTCATGCACACAACTTTCTATTTGTATCAAGAATGCAACCTCGCACACTACAACAAATTAGGAATGCATAGACTTTGTTTTGTTCTGACTCACAATAGAATAAAAATTTGGACATGCAATTAAAAAATTAAAAAATTACATTTATTTTTATTTTATTATATTGCAGCAATAGCATAGGGCAAACTAGTCTATACTTTAAGTTGACTTAGGTTGTTTATTTGTTTATTACAATGAGATCTTTGGAACCATGCTACCCTCAATTGCATTTATGGTACTGTCAAAAAGCTCTCTATGAGGAGGGATACACAAGCTTTGTTTGGTGCTGTTTGGACCTATGGTGTGAAAGTTATTAAATTTTGAAGTTTTTATGAATTAAAAAGTTAAAAGTTAAATTTTATTTATATCTTATTATATCAGGGCAATGCCATAGGGCAAACTAGTATACACGAAAGTGCATCAAAATCCTCTTCTTGTGGGTTACCAATAAGATTTAATAAAAATAATTTATGTTTAGTAAAGATAACAAGGTTTGATTGTAATTAGTGAAAATTATAGGTGTGCATATATACCTTAAGTACCACTGTAAAATGTACTAAGTTTGTAAGTCATAGCACTGGTGCAACTTGTATTTGCACATAAAAATTGGATAAGGCAGAAGGTCTATAAAGCACCTATTTATGGTATGATCATTAATTTTGGGAGGTTATACTTCTTGAAATCATTTTTCAATAAAATTTCCTAGAAAGACAAATGGAAACTAGTGGCATCTAATCCAAGTCAATTCATATCTTTTGGAGCTTGTTGGAATTAGTTATGAATTTTTGAGGTTGAAAATGTAATAGTCACACTCAAGCTCTAAAAGCGTCCACTTCTTGAAATGTGATACTATTTGTATATTGTTGATGCAATGAGAAAGCGAAATGTACCTCTACTTTAAAGCACGCTTTAAGAGCCCGAGCACTTCATGAACCTCCTACCTTGTAAGGCCTATCACCACAAAATAATGCTTTTGTAGAGGCCCATAATAGCCAAAAGGCACTATAGAATTGATGACTAGAAACCCAAAATAAAATTTAAAAATAAACAAAGTATTGATGTCACTTATTTGTCCTTAATATTTCTATATAAGTTAATTCAATTAATGCAAGAGTTTCAATAGTACAAGTTCCCTTCAATGTTGGATTTATGTTTGGATTAAACTACACTAATAATGAAATTTAGTTTCATGATATCTATAGTGTTACATATCCTATCCAATAACTCATTTCTTTGACAAATAGTATTCATGTTGGACATTGATTTTGTATTAGGTAAACTATCTTGATCCTAATTTAGATTTTGTGTTGGAAATTTAGTTGAAGATTAGTATTTTTGGTGACATTTAGCATTGGTAACATCAACAACATTGTTGCCATTCAATGTTAGAGTTTGTAGATAGTGTTGCAAACACTAAATTTCATTACCACTATAGTGTGGGCATTCATATAAATTTTTTATTAAAATTAGATGCATGTAGATGAAAGTTGAATGAAAATTAGATGAAAATGATACAATTGGGGATGGTATTCAAATAGCATAAACTACATTATTATGAATTTTAGTTGTGAACCTCTATATTAGTGTGCCTCACAAATTCACATAGTTATCAAATTAGTGCAAGATAGTGTTACTTCTGCAAACATATTGCAATTAGTAAAAACTTTATTAAATCATTGTTACAATAGTTATTGCCAAGAAAAGCATGTCCAAATTGGATAATACAAGGAATCATTAAGGTGGGTATGCCCCAAAAGACACCATTTTTGCTACTAGGCCTAGTTATTATTATTAGATACTATTATTAGATTGGATAAATTTTCATATTTTCTTCTTAGCAAGTGAAAGGAGGTTTTAGTACACCAAAAATTGCGACATTTGGATACAATATGCAAAAGTTATAAAGAGTCAAATTTTTTGATAGATATTCTAAAATTATTTTTTCAACATACATACATATTGATTTTGGAGATGTATGTAGAGTAATGATGGTAATTTTAGGCATAGTGTAATTTTGGGTGAACCCCCTTACATGGCATGTGTGAATATGAAATGATTTATGAATTTGAAATAATCTATATTGGAGTGTTGTCAACTTCATGCCCCATCAAATGATTTAAATGTGAAGAACTTTCAATGTACAAAAAGGATGATTTCTTAGGGTAGAAATGTTCAAGGGGAATTGTCAGTTAGTTCATTGTTAGCAAATGTAATTGGGAAAGAAATAACTTGTAATTGGAAAATATCAGAAAAACTTTGTTGAAAAAATCCCATAAAATTTCTATTTAGGGTAAAAATAGAGAAAGAACAAATTTAGTACTTGAAAGACCGGTTCACCATGGAAATTGAAGGAAAATAGTTGTTAAAATTCAAAAAATATCCCCAATAGTCGATTAGATATCTTTGGGTCCAATGCAAAGTGTTGTATTCAATGAAGACTAGTGTGCCTTGTGCCATTTCTACAACCAAAAGAGAAGCATAGGTAGTTTTAAAAAAAAATTTAAATCATAAAAAACTTTGAAATTCAATAACTTTCACATCATTAATCCAAACACCACAAAAACAAGTCTGTGCACCCCTCCTTGTATAGAGCTTTCAAACAGTACCAAGCGACGCATGGTTTAGGAGATCTCAACATAATAAAAAAACAAAAAAACTTGAGGCATGGATATCACTCAATCCACCAAATCCAACAAGGTTGTGATGTGGGTTGTCTTTTGAGTGGAAGATAGTGAGAGAATAAGGATTTCAAAGAAAAAACACAAATCATTTTCAAAGGGGTACAAGTGGCATTTAGCCATTGGCCATTGAACTTTTCAAAAAAATGTGGAAGGGGTGCACATGTCACTTTGCCATTGGTAGAAAAATTGAAATGGGTGTTGGCGATACATGCCCTAACAAAACTTATCCCATACTTGTATTTTTGTGACATGTGCTTTGCCTGCAAACAATATGGGACAATGTATATCTCTATGATCATATTTATATGCATTTTTCTCATATTTATCCAATATGTATTCTACATATATATTTTATGCTATACATATTTTATATTATATATTTGTCTTATATACCCATATCTATATTTGTATACATATTATTTATTTTTCAAGATCAATGGCGTTGGATGGGGATCAATGACTCTTGATTTTACAAAGAAGGGGGTTGCGTTAATTGCAACCTGAACTTGGATGCATCATCATAGGAGATAGTGATTTGGTTAGTTATTATGAATGGGTATTTTTGTTGTACATGTATTGTCCTACGATTATTTCTTGTAATACTTGTAGTTAGATTAAAAAAATTATAATTAAAGATATATTAGCAATTCTCACCATACCCCAACAAAAAAAGAGACTATTAATTTATTCAATTGAAAGACATAAAAGATACCTTTTGTGAATATATTCTAGGTTACAAGGGGAAATAATGGACCTCAATAGATGAAATTCAACTCTTGTAAAGAGCCATTTCATGCAGGTTCCCTAGGTTGAGAACCCACCACTACTGGCCAAATTTTTTTTTAAATTAAAAGAATTAAAAAAACTAAAAAACTAAAATTATTATTTTTTAAATTAAAAAAATACTTTAAGAAATACTTCTTTGATAATTATTTGATGTGGCCATTGCTCAACCAACCGTTGTGGTCAAGTTCCCATAGTTCAAGAACTCTAGGGAACTCGTGGCCCTTTATAATAGCTGAATTTCATCTAGTGTAAGTATAGGTTTCACACAAATAGACCCGTTATAGATTAAGTTCAATTTAGCCTTTTCAATTGTATACTATAAGTTTTGATTTTTTTTTAACAAAACTAAGTATTGGTCCTTCAATAAGATCTCAAAAATATTAATCATCCACCCACAAGATGTTGTCTCTCTTTGGAGATAAAGAAAGATAGGTAGATTAAGCAAAATTGTTGCCTTGCCCTTGTAGAATGGGTGGATTTATTCATTTTATTTGTATGTACACAAATGATTATAGCAATTGAGATACAATTTTTTTTGGACAAAGTTTGAATTTGTCATGGATTTTCTGAGGCGTGTTGTCTAAGTAGACTATTATAGAGTTGTGTCACTTATCATAATGGTCATCTTACTCACCTAAAATGGGTACAAAAGTTTTCTAAAGCAACCACTATTTATCACATGAAATTGCCATTTTTGTGAAGGGATTACAATAATACACTCTAATGGTAGAAGTTCCTATTAGAGTTACTAACTCAACTTCATTAATACCGATACTAGTGAAAGCTTTGATTATGACCTCAATTCATCTCCTTGACACTTAAATCCTAAGCATGACTACTTTAGATTAAACATGTGACTAGTGGAAGCATATATTCTTAGCTATCTAAAAAAGACAAAATGTTATGACAAGACAAATCTAATTTTAGCTTTCATTACTTCTTCCTTTGAATTTTAGGGCCTTTGATTCTAAATTTGATCATCCTTGGCAAATAATATGCTTCCACTTTTTTTCTCTACATAAAAATTTGGACCTTCCCCCCTCTAATGAACACTTGTATTACTATTCATAATCAAAGGATTCAATTTGCAAGAAATTGGATCCCTTATTTGTCAACTTATCTTTTGCAAATTTCTTGGCAAGTTGTGCTACTAGAACACAAAACCAAACAAGGTTGGCAAAGTTTCACTAGTAACAAAAACTCTAAAATAGGATCACCCAATTCTTAGCATGTTTTGAGAATTGAACCCTAGAAAAACCAGAAAAATGTAGATGCTTGTTGTACTTTCTTCAAGGTGTAAACATTGAGAATAGGGAAAAATTTTTAAAATCTACCCATCCAACTTGGGCCTCTTATAGCTTTTGTTTCCTCTACTAAAATATCATTCTTCAATTTCTCCCAACTATATTACAAAATGGTCTTCACATGATTAAAAAATGGAAGCTTTTTGACACTCAAAAATGCTTCTCAAAGAAATTTGCTCATTGGTTAAGATGGTCCCACCTTCTTCTAGAGATATCCCAAATATCTATAGGTAAGGTCATAAAAATAATTTTTTCTGACACTAGGGGGTTGAATTTGGTGCATGTACGGTATGCACAAAGCCAACCGCAAACCTTCCTACAAAGCTATAACATTGTGCCCCCCTCCCATTGTAACATTGTATAACCACACAATGATCCTTCCCAATGCTAGGAAGGTATTTCTAATGCACTACTAGATGCCTATGAGGGCCTCATTTGTTAACCTTTAAACAACACCAAGGATATTTTTTTCCCCAATAAATGACAAAGAATCTTTGAATGTAGTACATAAGTGCAATTGTTCATCCTTGGAGTTTTGTGCAAAAAAGAGAGATCTTACATAGTAGTTTGACCTCCAATGCGTATTTATTTATTTATTTTTAAAGTAGATGATGTCACAGAGTTCCAAAAGGGATGGTTTCCTCGGTCACCAAATGCATCCTTTCAGGGTTAATTCAAGGAGTAGGGTAGGCTGAGGAGCTATCAATAAGACAATTTTATTCACTATAGGGGCCCCTTTCCAAGGATGCAAAAGGGTCCCCCGCCTCATTGGCCGTAAACCAAGTTATGATTGCTCAGTGCTCACTTATTGGGTCCCCAAAGACCCAGCCCAGTGTTCCAGTTGGCCACACCCCTGCTGTCAGAAACAGTAAATTCTTCTTCTTCTGTAGAGACCCCTACTGCCGTGCAAGTTTACTAGTAAGTTACTACGCACCCCCAAGTCAGAGTGAGCCAAGCGGCAATCATGGCGTGACTGAGCCCTCTGGCTTTCTTTAGTAGTTAGCTTTATTAGTACCTCCTCTAGTCCTCTCCGTCCTCTGTTGCCCAACCCACACCCTAATTTCATGACCCCCCCTACAAGAAACTTTTCCACACTCCCGGGGAGTGAAAAGGGGGAATCACACACACAATGTTTGTTTGGGGAGAATCAATGGTTAGTTCAATGTCATTATTATTATCCGGTGGAATTGGAAAAAAATAAAATAATTAAACAATTGCAATTTGAAAACATTGGAAATAAATTGATGAAAAAATCTACAACTTTGTCTTTGGTGTAAAACAACTTTAAAAAAATTTAAAAATCAGATTTGGTACTAGAAAAAGGAGTTCAATATGAGAATTCTAAAGGAAAATAGCTGATAAACTTCAAGAAATATATTGAACGCTAGTGATCACCCAACAAGAAACTTTTCTATGCTCGGAGGAATGAAAAGGGACGATCAAACACAATGTTTGTTTGGGGAGAATTGCTAGTTAGTTCTTTGTTAGATGGTAGGATTGGGAAAAAAAATCCATTTGCAATTTGAAAATTTTAGGAAAAAATTTGGTGAAAAAATTTGGTAAAAAAATCTATGAGTTTTGTGTTTAGAGTAAAAATAGTGAAAAATCAAACACTAGACTTGAAACAATGGTTTAATATGGGAATTAAAAGAAAATAGTTGATAAAACTCAAAACAAATCATGCGTGCTAGTCAGATTATACACTAGGGCCAAAACTTCTTTATGTGTGAAAATGAGTTTTTTTTGTCCAACCCAAACAAATACCCTAATTTCATTACTAAGGTAGGTAGGAGGTCCATAAAGCATACATTGAAGAGTTGATAATTGATTGGTTGAGGGTAGACTTTTTGAAATAATTTTTCATTAATTGGAATTTCCCTTGAAAGACAAATGAAATTGGCATCTAATCCAAGTTGTTTTTATAATTTTAGGACTTTTATGGAATTAGTTATGAATTTTGAAATGCAATGGTTACTAAAAGCATGTATACTATTTGTACATTGTTAGTGCAATGAGAAAGAAAAATGTACCTTTATACTAGAGGACGCTTTTAAAGCCCAAACACTTTATGGACCTCCTACCTTATTATACCTTTTTTTTTGGCACCCCATGGGTCATCTAACATTTCAAATATGATTATCTACTTTTAGAACAATTTATTTAGCCATCTTTTTTCTCATTTCTACAAACAATAAATATAGATGAAACCCTATTGAACATGAATGAAAAGTTTTATAAATATAATTGAAAAGTGACTATTTTTTTAGACATGAATGAACGTAATAACACATCACTTCATCCAATACTAAGGTCAAATTCACCAATAATCACCAATAAATTCTTGTTTGATGTACGCAATCAAAAAATGAATTAAGAGACCATCAAAGCCTAGTATTTTTTTGGTTTAATAATAATACTATACTTAGTTGTAATTAGAATCGATTATCTTACCTCACTCTTCTGACTCCGATCATAGCTATATGGGTCACTTTGATTTTTGACCTAAAGCATTTCTCTCCTTAGCACTCCAATGTCTTGACTTTGAATAATGAACATAGAAGTTCCAAGGACTTTTTTACCAAAAAACTTCTCATTCATCCAAACAAATATTTGACTTCAACAAACTTAGGGCGACTTTGTATTGGGCCAATTTACAAACTTAGGTCCAACTCATATTGGATCCAAGTAGAAAAATTGGGTCAAAGATACATGGCCACCCAATTTTTGGCACTTGGACACAATTTTTTGGTGCCAAAAAATCACCGCATGAACAACAATGTGATATCAAAGAAAATTAGTCCAACTTTCAATATAAAGCTTTTAAATTCAATTAATGACCTAATTTAAGAATCTAAACACTCCTATTGGTTGATTTTAGTGATTTTGAAATGAAGCCAACAATTTGATTGTCCCTATTATAAAGTGGCCCTAATACTTTTTGCATGAAAATTTGATGAAATTGAGGGAATACAATAATTTTTATATTGAATACAAATTGTCACATGATCTGTCACAATCCATTGTTACAAATATGTTTACATCTAGTTCTATAAGACTTCAATTGGCTATCCAATCCATATTCTCCTAAGTTCACTGTTACATTACAATAGGTCTATGCTAGTATTTTGTATTTATAAAAGAATTAGAAAAAAATATGCCAAAATTCAAAAAAGAATTTTGGAGTTTAAACTTGGAACGTCGAGACTCATTTCCAAAATTGACAATTTGAGAAATATCATTATAAAGTGCTATTTAGAATCATATTTTGGAATTGACATACAAACAAAAGTTGTAGATTTCATCCATATAGTTGGATTCACCAATGCTATCATCAATATTTTTTTTATAAATTTTGAAAGGGAAATTTCAAAATTCCTTCAAAATTCGAATGCAAGCAAAATATTATCATTTTTTGAGTAAAATTTGTAGGAATGTATTAGAAATGAGATTCTCTTCACATGGTAATTTTAAAAAATGTTTTTGCTCTTAAAATCTATGACCTCATTTTGGCAAATCTTGTTTTGAACTAGAGTCAATGCAATTTTGGCTTGGTCAACCACTTGACAACTTGCACATTTGTAATTTTAGAAAAATAAATATACTCAAATAACACCAAATCCAACCCTTAGATAGGACAACAACTTAATAAAGTATCTCCAAAAATTAGGATGACTTTCATCCGAACAGTAATGAGAAAATACAACAGTTTCAATCTGTTCGTCGTCCACTTTTGGACGTCAGAGCGCTCCAGGGTTCAGGGTTACCGGTAAACTCTAAAAAACGGGTGAGAAAATCTCCATCATGTGTGAAAAGGGTTTCTCCTTCCCCCTCTAGCCCTGAATCAACTCTGTCCTGCCAGGCCGCCCGGGCGAGTCCAGCCCAAACTGTCCGGAAGACTGCGCCAGAGAGTCGAAGAAGCCGAGCAGGCCCTGGGGCACTCCTTTCGTCCCCTTCGTCACGGCGCCCCAACCACTCGCATGGACACAATCCCAGCTGCTGACAAATTCTTCTTCCGTTCACGCGCTCACTTGCACGCCAACCTTTCCAGTTGCCAGCCTCTTTTCTTCTTCTCGGCACGCCAACCAACGATGGCGCCATTACGATCACGCTTGGGCTGTGGCGGATGAGAGAAGAAGAAACGATCGAAACCGATTGAAACCACAGTGAGAGCGCAACCCCGACCGATTGGAGCGATTGGAGCGAGGATCCTGGGTTTGGGGGAAACAGGGGATCAGCTGGAGAGATCTCTTCATGGCGGGGAATGAGGGAGACATGGGGGAGTCCGTCGTGGTCGTGGACGATGAGGCCCTGCGCAAGGCGTATTCGCAGAGCGAGCTTCGGTATCTCAAGACGCATGTGAGTGATTTGGGTGGGGGAAGGATGGATTTGGTGGGTTTGTGGTTGGTTTTGGGGGTCGATTGGGGTGGTTGGGGGTGGTTGGGAGGAAATTGGGGATTTGGGTGGGAGTGTTGGTTGTGTTTTTCGATTGGGTTGCGTGAATTTCAGTCGATTAGAAGGTTTGGTGGCGTTGATTTCGATTGAAAGGGTGATCAGCAACTGGGTGGAGCTTTGGTGCTGTTTGTTGCGAGATGGTTCGAAGGTTGTTTGCTTTATTGGGTTGCTGTGGCGGATTGCATGGGAAGGAAGATAGGGAGTAGGTGTACTGGAGGAGAAATGGATGCGAAGTCGATAAGAATTAGAATGCTGGAGGGACTTTTTGAGTGGAGGGGCGGGAGGAAAGTTGGTTTTGAACTGTATGGAAGCGGCAGAAAATTAATTCTCAAGAGATTGGGTGTCTTTGGATGGAAATATTGAGAAAGAGGTGATAGGTTTTAAAATTTTGAGTTAGGGCTTCGGCATCTGATGCTATTCCCTAGAGTCTCTCTTGAAGCACTGATGGAAGAAGTCAGTAACCTTTGTGTGCATCCATGACTGCTTGGAATAGGAAACTTGGGTGCTTGGAATAGGGTATTGAATGGGCGTCCGAATCCGTGAAACTCACACTGGCATTGTCTTCTCGAAGATTTCCAGTTTGCTTGCCTGGTAAAGGTGGAAATGTGGGATAGTTGCTGCTCGGGGCTCACCACCCCGTGAAATGTACACCTCTGGTACATCACTGGGCGTCTCTTGATTGGCACTCCATTCGGCAGTGCTTTACCAAGAGGTGTCGTGATGTCATTGCTGCTTGAGCTCCGCCGCATTGGAAAATTCGTCGGCCTCTTATCAGCCCTAAGCATACCCTGGTTTTATCGACTTGTGGACTGATTTTGGAGCCTTTTGATAATCGTATTCTGTTGTTATGCTTGTCTGTATGTAACGGTGGAGAGGATATTCTTTATGTGGAAAAAGCTTTTTCCTTATCCAGTTTTCTCGTTCTCTGTCACGCAGTTCGACCTAATGAATACTGGGAAGACAGGAGTGGTTACTGTGAGCGAGTTGCACGCAGCATTGAAAGTGGTGAAGACGAACCAGACTGTGACAACCAAAGAGGTCGAAGAGATTATTTCCAGGCATGACGCGAAGAAACAAGGTGGACTTGACTTCGAAGATTTTTTACGAGTATTTTCTCGGTCCCTGCTCTTTTTAACTTAATTCTGCACTTATTTTTGAAAGCTCAGCTTGTGAAACGGAGACCAAGCTTTTCTTGATGGCGATTTTATTTACCCGACATTGCATTATTTGGATGCAGATGCAGTTGGAGTTGCGGAAGGCAGGACGAGGGTTCAGGCAGAGTCCAGCTAAAGCAGATTCGTCGTTTCTGACAAGTACAGCTACCACCTTGGTTCATACTATCAGTGACTCTGAGAAGAAAGCGTACGTGGACCATATCAACATGTACCTGGAGAAGGACGCTTTGCTTCAACATGTTTTGCCTATTGACTCGGCAACAAATCAGTTGTTTGACATGATCAAGGATGGCATACTTCTTTGGTATGTAGACTTCGCTTGCGTGCTTTGAACCGAAGTTGAACGTGTTTTGCTTGGAATACAAATAGGAATTAGGCATTTACGTTACTCTGTAGTGTACTATATTGCACTTGTTTTCTATTGTTGGGACATGAGAGTCAAGGTCTCGCACTTCTATAATGGGTTATCTTTTGTCTAGATTTGCTTGATATGGAAAATTCATGTGCTAGGCAAGTAACGTGAAAAAATTGTTGAGATTTTGTTTCTGTGCACAACTTCAGAAAGGCCACTATTAGCCTTGAAGTTGATCATTTCTCCTACATATTTGTGGCACTGGGATGAGAATGCAGTAAATTTGTTTACCGTCTATGAATTTTGCTGACAGTTTTTCTTAATCATGCAGCAAACTGGTCAACGTGGCGGTTGCTGGCACAATCGATGAGAGAGCGATTAACATGAAAGAGAAGTTGAACCCGTGGGAGCGAATTGAGAATCACACTCTTTTTCTCAACTCGGCCAAAGCTATTGGTTGCTCTGTGGTCAACATTGGCACTGAAGACTTGACTTTTGGGAGGGTAATGAGAATTGATCTACGTTGTTATGGATTGATGTATTAAAGTTATCATTTTTGCGTTGTTGATTGTTAAGGGATAGTGATACTTGTTATTGTTATAAATTTGCGCTCGAATCTCATCAGACGATTCTGTGGGTGGGTGCAGCCGCATTTGGTGCTTGGTCTCATCAGTCAAATTGTGAAGGTATGTCCTACTCTTTAATTGCCTGCATCGTAAGTCCGTCAGAGGGCGCTTGGTTGGAAACATCGCCACTGGATTTTTGTGTAGGCTTCATCATTGAAGAGTCATTGTACATAAGTCTGTCGTTGGCTTGACTAGGCGTCAATTGCTTAGTGTTCTTATTGCGTCAATATTTTATGTTTTAGGGTGTTCTAACAAAGCAGTCATATTGGAGGGGTGCCTGTCTGGCCTTCAGGAAGAATAAATTTTTAACCAGATGGAATAGTGGTTAAGCCGTTTATATCTTTGTGCAATCAGATACAACTACTGTCGACAGTGAATCTGAAGCACACTCCAGAGCTTGCGGAGTTGCTGGACGAAACTGAGGTCCGCATGCTACTTGTTTTCATTCAATCAGTCCAAATTGCTATGCTCTTGAATTTGTTACCACGACCGTTGTATTTGAGACCATCTACTTAATTCCGACGTTTAACATGGAACGAAGCTGCTTATTAGTGTTGATGTTTTGCATTTTGAGCATGGTATCAGGAATTCGAGGAGTTATGGAGCATGCCAGCGGAGAAAATATTGCTGCGATGGATGAATTTTCATTTGAAGAAAGCAGGCCATAAGAAGACTGTGTCAAACTTCTCCTCTGATGTTCGGGTGAGTCTTTGAGCCTAGGCTGGAGATTGGAATTTGCTCTACCAAATAAATTCAAATAATATGTTAAGCTGCTTATGCCTCTTTACAACCACCTTTTATGATCGATGTATTTTCTTTACTTTCATTGACAAAAACCTGTTTCTCAATGGGTTGACACGTGTGAGAATTGCTCTGTTCAGGATGGTTCAGCATATGCTCTACTTTTGAACCGGCTGGCTCCAGAGGCTTGTTCGTTGGAACCTCTGCATATTGAAGATCGTTTTGAGCGAGCCAAAGCCGTGCTTGCACAAGCTGACCGCATCAATTGCCGAAAGTACCTCACTCCAAAAGATTTGGTTGAGGGCTCACCAAATCTCAACCTCGCTTTTGTGGCTCACCTATTCCACACAAGGTTTGTTCTTCTATTTTCATGTTTCAACTTCTATCCAGAAGTCCCATTTAGTGATCCTGAAACTTGTGCAAGGGATTGATGGTTAGAATTGGAGATGCTATTCCACAGGACTGTAGTGGCTTTCTAGAGTGTCTACAAGTGTTCTTCTGGAACGGTAGACTTTGGAATGATAAGGCCTCGCCTGCACCGTCTAAGCAGCGCCACTTACGTAACTGGAATTAGATACTAAAGCCCTGCACTGCCCAAGTTGTATATCAGTTAGCAAATTAGTGCTTACTCCTGCTAACTAACTCACATTCATTTTCACCAATTAACGTAATTCATCATTTTGGCCAAGTATAAATTGTGCCTATACAAATGTTTTGAAGTACTAAATTCGCCTGCACAACCTACCGCAGCAGTTAATTAGCTTCAAAGTCACTCTTCATTAGTTAGCTTGCCAAGGCGAGTACAAAATATGTTAGTTAAGTTCCAACTAGATATGGGCCTAAACACTCCAGTTAGCTGATTGGCGATACTTGGTTGGTGCTGGGGGCCTAACAAGAGTTGTATACTGAAATTAAAAACTGAAGTTTACAGAGATCTTAGAACTTGGTCAGGCATTGGATAGCGATTAGTCAGATTATCTGATGGATATTTTAATTTTTATTATGCCAGGAACGGGTTGACACAGGACCCTTCAAATACCGATTATGCTGAAGTGCTTCATGATGATGAGTACAATGAAGCGTCAAGAGAGGAACGTATGTACAGGGCGTGGATCAACAGTCAGGGCACTGACACATTTGTCACGTCCCTTTTTGAGGACGTTCGAGATGGGTATGTCCTTTTCATGAGTGCTGCTTGTATGTGGATAGCACTGAATATGAAAGTGCTAAGTCCAGATGCGTCTTTTACAATCTTTGTAAATGTTCATATAGCATGACTAGTGTTGATGCTGCTCATGTCTGTATCGGATTAGATTGCAATCACGTAGAACTCGTTTGTGGAATTGTAGCACTTTTTTAGAAGCTTGGACATATTCTACTGCCTTTGTTTGTTCCATTGGTTTCAAATGGATTTCTAAAGAGCTTGTAGTTTTATTGAAATCATCCTTGGAGTGAAGTATTTTCCTTGAATCTCCATCATATACATGTGAAATGACCTCAAGGTATTCCGTTGCGTTGCCTACAGGTGGATATTGTTGGAGGCTTTGGATAAGGTTTCTCCGGGTTCCGTTTCATGGAAAAGCACAAGCAAACCACCAATAAAGTCACCCTTCAAGAAAGTAGAGAACTGCAATCAAGTGGTTGATATTGGGAAAAGGCTCAGATTTTCGCTTGTTAATATTGCTGGATCGGACATTGTTCAAGGCAACAAGAAACTCATTTTAGGTATGCAATTGATATCCTGTGTCTCTTGGATCTGGTCAGGATAGTTGTTATATGCTTGAAAAAGATAACATTGTGCCTTGAATTTATGGGGCTGTTTGTTGGACATGCTTGCAGCATATCTTTGGCAGTTGATGCGATTCAGCATGCTACAACTACTGAAGGACCTGAGATTACATGGGAGAGAAGTATCTGATGCAGATATTATCCATTGGGCCAATCTCAAGGTCAGAAATGCTGGTAAATCTACTCGAATGGAGACCTTCAAGGTAACATACACTCGTTTTCTGAAACCTAAGTTCGTTCGAATATGTTGTCCCTATTATTGCTTTTAAGTTCAAATTCTTGTATTAAGGATGAAAGCACTTGTACTTGCAGGATAAAAGTTTGTCATCTGGTCTATTTTTCCTGGATCTTCTGGGCGCGGTAGAGCCACGAGTAGTTAACTGGGATTTGGCGACCAGCGGAGTAACAGGTTAGTTTTAACACGCTTAATAGATCTGAATTTCAGTTCTTTGTGGAGGTTGAATTTTGCTTAGTAGCTCAAATTTAGATAGATACGAACAGCCTTGGTGGCATCGTGTTTCACGTGGTTGTATTTATTTTAGTGGAACTGGAGACGCAGCTTTGCATTTGCTCGTCTTTTCATCATTTGTTTGGATTTTTGTTTGTTCGTTTTTGGGTTTATTTAGATATCAATTTACCGAGTGTTGTGCGTGTAATGACAGATGATGATAAGCGAGTCAATGCTACTTACGTTATCAGTATTGCTCGGAAATTGGGATGCTCGGTCTTCCTTTTGTGGGACGATATTGTGGAGGTGAGTTCCAAGTGTTTGAGTTTGGCTTCTTCTATATTACGAACCTCTAAACTCAATTTGATACTTCGGACTTAGGTTCCGGGACTTGTCTGCCATGTATCCTCACGTTGCAGTCTATCGTAATCTTTGAAATACTCCTAAATTTTCTGAATGAAAAGCTTTAGCTTTCGTTGAAACTGTGAGCTGGGGACTTCATTGCACCGTGCATTTGACACTCAAACCACACATAAATTCTTTGAACATCTTGAACATCATGCTTACTAACTTAACAATAAGAACTTTGTCAATCTAGTTCTGGACACTTCTAATGCTTTTATTTGGATTCTCGTCTCTCAGGTTCGGCCGAAAATGATTTTGACACTAACAGCAAGCATCATGCTGTGGAGTTTAGCCAACAAGATGATTACGAAAGCCGTGGACACCAGTGCAGCAGCAGGGAAGTGGGCATCGGCAGTCCAGAAGATTGAAGCCACCAACAAGTTCGGGAAAGTTGGAGATTCTATGCCAACTGTCATCTAAATTGGTGTGTGTGTGTGGTGGGGCGGGCCGGGGCAGATTGTTTATTTATTAATTATTGTTCTCTTACATGGCTTGTAGGTAAAACAACAACACAATAGGTCAGTTTTAGTAGTGACGATGTTGGGGAGTTTCTCAAGGAGTGGACACCATTTGTATTTATCGATTTTACCCTAGAAGTCCACTGCTGTCGGTCTCCCCATTGAGTTGAACATACAATACCATCCACTCCCTAATGCCGAGGCACATGTACGCACTGTGCCGTCTGAATTCTTTTTTTCAGGATTCATGTAACTCTATTCATGAAAATGGAATAATTGTCTGCTTCTGTGGATACTACCTCAGGTTTTGAGGTTTTGAGGCTACTAACAGTTGGTTCCGAAATTGGGAATTAGAATTTCTGTGGGTGTAAAGTTCCTTATGAGACTGGTCAATTTTATTTTTTATGTTCTTTATGACGAATGGAAGAGCGCCAAAATATGTGTTTTCTGATACCTTCAAAGTTTTGTTGGGAAACTTATGGTGGAAGAAGGTTCAAAGTTCCAGGAAGTGTGAAAAATATCAAAATTAGTTGGGCAAAAGGTGGTGAAGTTGCTAGGAGGTGGGTTTAGCGAGTTTGATCTACTTATTTACTACTGATATATTGTACTGTACACACTTACATATAAACACCAATCTAATAATATTAACTAGGCACAATAGCAAAAAGTGGCAATTTGGGGGTACCCATCTGAAGTCGCTAATAATAGTAACGAGGCATAGTAGCAAAAAATGGTTGTTTGGAGGGTACCCACCTAAAGTCTTCAAAAAAATTCATGTTGTTGGCCATTTGTATATATCTTAATGTTCACCAAGCTTATCGAAGTGGTAAATAGATATTTTATATTTGCATTATGAATATTTTGGAATGGTAAATATGTTTTCACAATAGATCTTGAAAATGAAGGTAGTATATGTAAACAACTTGACATATGAAAGATATAGAGGTCTCCACTATACAATTTTGTAGTGTATGTGTTGTAAATGATGTGAATCAAATTTGGAGTCATTTGGCAATATAGATTGCAAAATTAGAATGTTTTAGCATTGAAAAAGGATGTTGAAAATTTCCTAGCAATACATTTTGAGGTGAAATTTGATTTCTAGACCTACTTAAACAAAAGCCTTTAAACTAGTATGTGCAACTTTTCCAAATTTTTTTATTGGAAACGAACACTACATGAAGAAGAAACTAGACACCAAAGTTTACTGAAATCCCCATATGTCGAAATTTCGAACTTCAATTTTCTTCCTAACATTCAAAAACAACTTGGATTGACATGAAAACTTTACTAGACTTCAAGGGGAACATACCTAAACAAATTTGATTGAAAACAAACATTAGATGAAGGAGATACAAGCCCCGAAGTTGCAACCATCAAATGTAGTTAGGTAAACTCAAATTGAACTTGTGAAGTTTGCTTGGCTTCCAAAAAATGAGTACAACTTGGATTGATATGAAAATTTTACCTCACAAACTAGAAGAGAGAGTGCAAATTTTCCAACAAGTTTTATTGAATTTACACAATGGATGCAAAAGTAATATCACCTTGAATTGGGCTTGAAACTAAGATAGAATACTTTTGGTCCCCTTGGGTGGTGAGGGGTTAAGTACTTTCAACCATGGTTAATTTCATAATTATGTGCAAGACAAATACAAACCACCAATATCTACATCATTGATTACAAGTGCAACTTATGTAACCACTTGATTTGTGTCACAATGTTATCTACTTTGATTGTGATATTTCCATCCATATTCACTTTTTTTTGCCATCAAGATAAACTTGAGGACCATCAAAAGGTCGGAAGAAATCCATTCAACTTGCATTTTGACTTTCTAAAGTGCCCCATAAGCCTGGTAGTTGTTCTCATTTTGTGATTGAATCGGGCTAGTAGGCCCTCCCTCCTTTTCTAAGGGGCAATTGCGATTGGCACAAGTCTAGGCACACATAGAAAGTGCACATGTAAAAAGGATTACCTCAAAAGGATAAAAATTCTCATATTTATATGAAAAAAACTCTTCGAAGCTTTTAAAGTCAATATATTTCTTTTGACACTAAAATGTTGAAAAAAAATGTTGAAAAAGTGTTGGAGACATCACTCACTTGAATAGTAATATTGCTAAATTGATTGAAATTACATAATTGCAAATTTCTTGAATAGATCAATATTCTAAATAATTTCAATCTAGTAGATAATTTCATGTTGTCATCGTAGAAAATTGAAATAGGGAAATTCTTTGAAGGAAAGATATTTTGGAATAGATTTCTATGCAAACATAGAATTCCATTCAAAAAAATATTCTTATGTCAACAGAATTAGTGCAAAATCAATTTGAAATGAATACCAAAATTTTAGGAAAAGTAATTTTTATATTATTTTTTTGGTGTGGTATAAAATGAATTTTTTTTGAGACCATTCACTCAAAAGTCCACAGTCACCTAATTATATTTCTTGCAAAAAAAATATTTAATTTGGCACAAGAATGTAGAACCTGCTAGTTCACTGAAGTACGAATGGTTTGTGTAAAGCTTTGTTTATCTGGCGGTATGTCTAAGTTTCGGTATGGCTGCCCAGAAAACATTCCCAAAGGCTGCCCGGAAAGCTGCCCGGGTGTTCAAATAATCGTTCAGAGATGACGTCACGGGGCATTCCCGCCTCTTTCGCGCGGGAATTCCTGTTGCCACTAGTTAGGGTTCAATTCAAGCCCTTTCCCGCCAATATGTTCCCGTAGTGTGTAACGGAACTAAATCCTAGCAGTCGTTGAGCTTTCCATTTCCGCAGATGTTTGTATTGTGCTACTGAAGGTGATTGCAATTGCGGTAGTGTAACAGTAGCAGTCTGAGAGAGACCGAGAGATTCCAATTTTCGAAGCTCATCAAGCCTGTCGGATTGAGCTCGCACTGTGGATAGAGATTTTTCTGTGGAGAAGGAATTCTTAAGAAACGCTTCTATCGGTGCTCTGTAGGAAGTGTTTTCCTGTAGATTCTCGATTTTGTTCTGACAGATTTCTGCGCATTGTGCAATTTGGCTATGATAGCGGTGTTCTCGTGTTAGTGTTGATTGTATAGTTTGTTAAGCTTGGCGGGATCATGGCGAGTCCTTTCCAGAATGGCTCTCTCTTTCACGCTCTGTCTATGCGAGAAGTGCGTCCTTGCAAAGGTACTTCTACTTTCTGAAGTTTCGTTTGCTTGTGCAAGAGTCTTTGAGTCTACGTGTGGGCAGCTTAATATTAGAGAGAAATGCGTACTCAATGCAGTGCCGACCGTAACTGTAATGATCGCATTGGAGTCTGTCAGGTAGTTCTGATCTTGACTCGGATTTATTTCATTGTGTTGGAGTTTAGACTACTGATGAGTTGGTGTGACAATTGAACGTGTGCAGTGAGAGGTAGGCCGAGCATGGGAGGTTTATCTTCAGAGGGAGGATCTTCAGGCTCAGGTGTACTGTCTGTGGAGTCTAATGGAGTTCCAGCTCCGCCGCTTGCGGTTGCTTATGGCAAGGTATTCCAAGATTTCACATGCACATCGTCGACTGTGAGGATTTAGCGTAGGATTTATGAAATGGCTATCAATGTTTATTACATTCCTTTTTGCATTTTCATAACAATTAAGCGGTTGGACACGAAAGTGTGTAACCTATGCAAATGGATAGAGTTTGGTTAAAAAAGTTTAGAATTAATTACTGTTTGCAAGTGTTATTTCGGGGATGGTGAAATTACTGCTTTGGTTATTATCTAATGTGGTAAGAAATCTTGATCGGTGAGCTATAAGCGCTAATCTGAATTCTTGTAGTTGACAAACCAATTGTTTAATATGTTATGATCATTTTATGATCAAAGGTTAAGTGATCATATTTGTATGATTATGTGCCAGGTTGATTTAAGTTTTGAAGTGCCATACTGAAATCTTAACCTTTGATCAGGACTGTTAGGATTTCGTATCCCAACATTAAAGATAAGATTGTACTTGGAGAGACGGGTTGCCTTCAGAGGGTATTTGTTTGGGTACAAGTTGTGTCTGAGATGTGATAGGATTGTCATTCATGCAGAAAAAAGAAGACGGGCACCTACTCGCGGTGGCTGACGAAGAGGGCTATGTCAGCATCTATAACACTCGCCTTGCACTACCAACCTTCATGACAACACAGTTCAATACAGGTACGTTGGAAATCCTATTCACTTGAACTTCTCATACTATATTCAATAACGTTTTTTCTTCTCCGTATTCAAGCTGATTCGATTGTATTCGCAGCCGCTACTCTCTGCCCAATATCGATGTAGTATGGCTAATAGGGCTGATTATGCTCGCAGAGAAAAGCAGATGGAAATCATGGGTGGCGCACAGCAATGCCATTTTTGATGTCTGCTGGACACAGGTATGCAACAGCAACTAGCAGACCATGTAAATGCTAAGTATTTGTGCCTGCGATTTATGGTTGCATTCACAGCAGTAGTAGAAAATCCAACTACTTTGACCTGATTCAGAAATCTAGCTGCTTGGTATCGCTAGTTCAAAGTCTGCATTGAATGGTATTGCAATAGGCAGAGGTTCAATTTAGATAAATTTTCCAGAATGCCTCCGAGGAATTTTATACTGCGGGTTGTTGTGTAGTTATTGTGGGCCATGATAATTCTAAAGATTGTGAGCCACATGAGCTCAAAATCTTCATAGTGAAGATATCGTCAGTTTTTAAGTCGTTTCAACCCACTGTATTGGATACCGCTGATTCCTCCCCACAGGAATTGCTCGGAAAAGTACAGTGATTCATGCACTGTGGTGTTCATTGTGGCATCATTTCTTGTGATAGTTCAGGGTATGTAACTTTTCGTAGCGAATTGGGATGCCATTCTCGGGACCGTCTTTTCACCCCTACCCATTCTAATACTAAGAGTTGGCCCGTTACTGTGTAGGATGATACACGTATGCTGACGGCGTCGGGAGATCAGACGGTAATACAGTTTGAGCCGCGGTGACCTCTGGGCTGGTTAGGATACAGTACATTTAGATGTACGAAGTTCTGTCTTGTGACTCAGAAATATTGGCTATGGTTCCATTGGAATTGACGAATATTCTGCCCCCTGCAGATTCGGCTCTGGGATGTAGAATCGCATGAGGATTTGGGAGTGATGAGGGGCCACTCTGGGAGCGTCAAATCATTGTGCGCACACCCTTCTAACGGAGGTACTTTCGTAACGTTCCAGCTCAGATCATATATACGAGTTATTCAGTTGACTCTTGGTTGTTATTCACACTCTTCTCGTGATTTATTAATCTAAAGGAGTCAATGAGATTCGCTGCACTAGCGGTGAAACCACTGTCTTGAAGTATCTAGAAAACTTTACCGCATTGCAGTTTCGAAAGTCATATGTTAAAAATTGCCATATTTGGTTGGGCTTAAGTCGGCAAAGTTATCTTGAATACTTCTGGAAGTGTTTTACTACAGTTGGTCGACGAATATAGAATGATCCTTTTGCAGCGTATCCCAATTAAGAAAAGCACCAGTGCGCTATATGAGTGCGTCTCTTTCCTAAGTTGGTGAAGCTCTGAAGCTGATTACATTTTGTTTGTACTGCAGAACTTTTTGCCTCTGGGTCTAGGGATGGGAGTGTAGCACTCTGGGATCTGCGGACTTCAACTTCGAATGAACTGAGCTTCAGGTGGGAACGTTAGGATATGGATAAAAAGTTGTCCATCGATTTGATCCTCTTATTCCAATCTGCTCTGTTTTTGCTCCTGAAGTAATTTATATCTTGAGCTTTGTACATCCTGGTAGATGGATGTGGTTTTAGTATGTCGGTGACATAGTATTCATACTTATGCTACTATTCTGATGATGACAGGCCAGTGTCATGCATAAAGGATACCCATGTTGCTCCAAGGTGCAAGAACGTTCGCCGAAGGAAGGTGCGCAAATGGTTTCTGTGGTGGCTATATTCCTTAAAATGTTCTGTTTCCAAGTGCCTAAAATGAGATATTCAACTGTGCAGATCTCTAAAAAGTGATGACTGATAGATTTTAGGTTCCACCGAGGCGTCTGAAAACTGCCTACATCTTGATATTTTTCCTTTTCAACGATTTTGACGATTGTAAATTGGTCGAGACATCAATTTCCTGCGGTTGGATAGATGGTGTTGTGTTCAACACTGTCGAATACACCGGTCAATGCATCCATTTGGCATGATACTGCATTTCGATGCACTTAATGAATATGTTGTTGCGGCAGGGAGAAACTCATAGTGTCACTGCCGTGCTGTATCAACAAGATGAACGCATCCTGGCTACTTCGGGTGCAGCAGATGGGTCAGTACCTTTTGGCTTCGAATGGGCATTGAGACATACGCTCTCAACTTGACTTCGATCGCCGCTCTTGTCTTTGATGTTCTCCTGAACTTTTGTGTGCTCTTGATTTGCAGAATTGTTAAATTTTGGGATACAAGAAATCTCAAGGTGCCAGTTGCCCAGACTCCTCAGCAAAAAGACCCGTCTGATGGGGTGAGTAGTCGCTAATTCATTCAGCTTTATGGCATCCTATTTATACGCTGTGTACAATGCCCGGCTACCTTCTGCAATTCTTATGTATGATCAATGGATCCGCTTTAGCATTTGAATTGAGTAACTGTGTCTCATTGTCGGTCCGTGTTTCTTGCTCCAGATGTCAACACCTCAAATGAGTGGTCGCGTACATGGTATCGCAAGTCTTTCTCAAGATCCCACAAGTTCGCGTCTCATAGCCACGTGCACGGACAGCAAGTACGCAAATGATTATCAGAAATAAAATCTGTTTATAATCAGATTCTCCCTGTAATTATGCCCAATTCCAATCAGTACTTCTGAACCGCATCAAATTTTCATGTTTAATCTAGTGTTGGTTTCTAATCATCGTTGTCTGCACGCGGTCAGAATTTACATGTATGACGGTGCATTCCCTGATCGAGGCGTACTGTCGAGTTTCTCGGGCCATGTAGTAGGATCTTTCTACATCAAGGTATGGAATCAGATTAATATCATGATAATTTTGTATAACTTCACTTTTGTCTGATAGTGTGATGAACTTCAGAAAATTACCTAGTCTGACCTGGCACACCTGTTTCTGAGATCTACCAGGCAGCATTCAGTCCTGATGGTGCCCATATCGTGAGTGGCTCCTCCGACAACAACGTGTATGTATGGCAGGTGAGACCTCCACACACAGCCTGCGTTGATTCTTTATGATCATCCCTTCCTTGGATTCTTATATTAGTCTGGCTTGTTCGTCGCTATACGCAGTGTACAGTAGAACGTTTTTCATGTTTCTGCGAATCAAGAGACACCCAAATTAATATGCATTAATGTGTCAGGTGGACTATCCTTCTGCTGCACCGGTAGTTTTGGAAGGCCATAGAGGAGAAGTTACTTCAGTGGACTGGTATCCTTCATTCGCCAGTGTTCATTGCATGCAATTCAAGCTTTTAGCTTCACCCAATTAAAATCTTCTACTTATGGTGACGCTTGTATTATTTAGGCTTAAAATGTGGCTAACATGCTTATGAATGCGTGTCTATCCAGGTGCTCATCAAGTTATTGCAAAATTGGTACGAGCTCAGATGATTGCACGGTAAGCCTCTTCATGGCAATGGCATGCTTCTTTCACAGAACCTCATACTAGTTAGTTTGGAAATATTTAGTGCACGAAAGTGTGAGCTTAAAATTGCATTTTGCTACTATAATAGATTTGAATTTGCATTTTGAATTACCTCAGGGCAAAGAAGACACCCCTTCCAATAGTCTTGTAAAGAAATATGATAAAAAATGTAATCTAGTAAAAGAAATAGATCGAAATAATGACTGGCTTGCACGAAATGAACTTAACTGTTTTAGTTCAAATGTAATCTATCTCTTCGTTCATCAATCTGTTTAGTATCCTAGCTCACGTTCCCGGTGCATCTGATTACAGGTCCGTGTTTGGAGCTTGAAGGAGCATCAGTTCACGCCCAAACAGTTGCCTCCTCTGATCTGCCAGCGGCGCCATCGCATCACTGCTCAGCTACCTTCATCTCCCTCTAAAGCAAACTTAAATTCTATCCCCGAAACACCCCCGTGCAAATTGTTGAACTCCCAAGCGAGTACTCCAACTTCAGTCCTTGATGGTCTTTCGGAGCTAGACCCAAATCTGGCTCACGGATCAGACCCTGGACGCAAGAGAAATGTCCGTCTCGCGTTCAGCCCGGCCCTTGAAGGTAGAAAGCGGCCTCGCACTATCCTGGATTATTTCAGCACACCATAGGCGAGTTGTAAGGTAAAACCGTAGATAGTTTTGTACAACACAGCATAGACAGTGATCATTTTTGGTGGCAAAAATATTCTCGCCCACTACTTCCAGCTTATTCGATAGAATTGCCCATTGTGTACATAGCAGAGGTGACTGCATTCAGTCAGCATTTGAAACAACAGCAACCTAATCTTTATTCAAGTGTCAGATATTGTTTTGGTCGAGAGTGTTAACACTCGTTACAACACGATACCAGTGCAGCTTTAACTATCATGCTTCGGTTGTAATGTCTTGTATGTCAAGCTGTGTGTTTTACGTAGGTCCCAACAACTGCAGACCTTCATCCTCCGATGGAATGCTGTCTGATGTTCCGCGACGGACACCGTTCCATGCAGTTATTTTGCAAAATGCATGGAGTTTCTCTGATTTGACCGAAGCTTAGAAATATCAGCATTTCGAAGTGTAGGCACATTGATATTAAAATTGGTGGTATTTTCTTCATAGATTTTGGGAAGTTGGGGAGGACGTAAGTGAACAAGATGCCTGAAGGAATCTGTGGTTGCATTTGTGAAATAAAAAATTATAGAGAAGTTAGCCATGCTTGGAGGATTTTGAAGCAGTTTTCAGGCCTCTCAACATGAGGGAACTTCAGGGGCTAAAGCTTAAAATGAGGTGAGTGTCTACATCCTTACAATTTGTATCAGTTTGAAGTTCAATCAAGCCATTAAGGTTGTAGTTTTGCAGCTCTAAGCTTGAAAACTGTATTGCATTCATGCTGTGGTATTCCACCAATGTGAGGAACATGAAATGCGAAGTTACAATCACCGGCTTTGCGACATCGAGCTTGCAGCCGCTGAAGACCACATATGGTGTGCAATGCGCCCCTTCTCTTTCAACCATTTTGAGCTTAAACCTAGTTTGTGAACTCAATATTGTTCTCTTCTGTGATGCACTCATCACTTCTGAGTAGGAAAGTAGGATGTTCTTGGAGTGTGCTGCTGGATGCCCTCTGCTATGAAACTATGGTTATTGTATTGTTGGGCTTCTATTCCACATCTTGCTGCTCTGTGTTGTCGGGAACATTGGGAGCTGGCCGCCTCAATCAATGCTATCGTATGCGACCTTGAAGCGCATATATCCTTCTAAGTACACCAAACATTGGATTTACCTTTGTGTCGACAGAATCATAAATTTGTATATTAAACAAGGGTGAGTGCGCAAGTATGCTCCATATTGCAAAATTCTCAAAACTCAGTTTCCTTTCGTGTATGTAGATATTTGTGTGGTTGAAAGCAATTTCCGTTTTAACCCCTAAATGCCCAAGGCCTGTTTTGACTTTTTTGGTATTTGCTCTCAATTGCAGAAAATGCCTACATTTTGATAAGTTGTATCAATTTAAAAAAAATTCAAACCGTACAAATTCAAACTAGACATGTTAGAGATCACATAGGAAAAGAAAACATAATAATATCACTTATGGAGTGAAACATTATAATGTTTGACCATGAAGGTGTTAAAATTGCAAAAGTGATATGAAGCCTTTCAATTCTCTTTTTGCAAGTCAAATTTAAAAAGTTGGTGACCAAAAAAATATGAGGTTAGAGGGCCTAACATGCATGACTCCAACAATTTATGGCTTCTCAAAATCTACTTTCCATTTTTTTAAATGAATTTTGAATGTGATTATTTCTCCAAGATTTAGTGTATTTGAGGCTCTCCAAGAGCCCTCAATACTATAGAAAGTCAAGATTGCAATGGGTATCCTTGCAAAAAATCTTGAATAGAAAAATCAATATCATTCATTTTCAAAATCGGATTTTTGATGCTAAAACTAGACTTCAAAGAGAACTTCCCAAAAATATAAACTACTAAAAATAGCAAATTGGTAAGATTTCATTTAAACCCAAAGTTTTGCAAACACCAGATTTTGGTGCCTTGGGCATTTAGGGGTTAAGTAAACTATAGTAGGATATGATATATGGTGCACAAAAGGGTCTCTCTCTCTATCTTTGACAAAAATGAAATTTAGCCCCTCATGTCCCAAGGCCACATTTCTATCAAAAATGACTCAAAATTGCCAATTTTGTTGTGTTCATTCAAGAAAAAAAATGTACAATCTAATTGTAGGATCTTGTACTTAACTTGTTTGAGATCATGTGGTAAGCATTTCATGAAGTTTGACAATACAAATTGGAAGATATAAGCATTCAAAGTTGGAAGAAATAGTTTTTTTGAATCTTGGCCTACAATTTTAGTTGACTTCAACTGCCATTCTTGGAAATTTTTTGCAATACAAACTTTGGATTAAAAAAATTTATTGAAGAATTAAGTAGGAAGTATAGGAAAAAATTTCAAAAAAATACACTTGATTTTCACTTAAAAAAATTGTCAAGTAGAAGTAAGTTCAAGATTGAATGAAAAACTAAATTGTTAATACTTGTAAGCTAGGATTGAAACACTATAGTTTCAATGGTTGGATTGTTTTATTAAGCAAAATTAACCTTATCAATCAATATTTTATGAAAATTGTGAAAATTGCATTAAAAAATGAATCCTATAAGTTATTTTTTTCAAGAAGATGTTTCAATTGCTCGAAAATTAAGATTTTCCATAACTTTCATATAACAAATCAAAATTGAATAAATCAAAGATTCCCATATAGAGTGGATAAAACTACAATCTATGAGAAACAATTTTTTTTTTTAATGTTGAATTTTTTTCATGTGAGGAATTTTGCCTAGTGCACCTAAAAAAGGGACTTTGTGCCATAACTTTTGCTCCTATGCATCAATTGAAATAAAAGTTATACTCCTAGAAAGCTATTGTATTTTTCAACCTTCACAAAAAATTTCAAAAAATCATGATGAATATTGGGACTATAGGAGCTTGTCCAAGATCTATTTTGTTCCTTGAGGGGACAATAGGACTTTTATTAGGGGTTAAGCTTCCTTTGCCCCAAAGTGTTTGAACAAAATCTAGTAAGATCACTTTCAAGAAATATCATAATGAATAATTGTATCTCCTTTAGCTAATGTTTATTGTTGACTCTTTTGTTAGAGCATTCCTTCTTCCATGCATAAAATTTTTTTTTGGCTTTGTCCTTTGGAGAGAGACTGTGGCATGGACTTTGGGCTCTAAAACCCAATTTCCAAATCCTATCTACAACCGCATTATGACTTTAGATCCCCACTCCAAACCCTAAGTTAGGGTTTAGTGGAAGTGGGCATGTGAAGTTCAACTCATCAATAAATTAATATTGTTGTTTACCTAGGACAAAAATTCCTATGGCACTTAACCCCTACAAGACCAAACGGTGTTTTTTGGCAATATAGCGATTTGGGTCAACTCAACTCACTATGAATGGAAATTTTATTTTTTTTCTTTCAAATTTTCACACAACATGTGCCTGAGGAGTAGCTTTAATGCCCAATGGTTTTCATAACTTTTGAAGACGTGGTTGAAAAGTTATTGTATAATAAGTAGTTTTCATAGCTCGGCGGGTAGCTCGGGCAACAACAAAAACTTCTTTAAAAATCACTTTTTTTTAAAATAAAAATTTGACATTGGTTTTCTAGATTTATATATACATGGAAAGATTTGAATAATTCCATTTTGATTTGTGAGATGAAAGTTATGAAGAGTTTTAGTTGTGGGTAGTTTGTGAGTAGTTATGGAATCTCCACTATAAAATAAACTTTGAAGACCTTTATTTAACTCAATTTTCAAGATTTTTGGAAAAAAATAAAAACATTAGTTGTAGATTGTTTATTACAACATTATAACCATTGGGATTGGCATTTTTCAATTCCATAAATAAATTGCTATCAATTTAGTATTTTGAATCATTCTCTACTTCTTTCTATTTACTAATTTTTTCCTATATGTTGTACAATTCCAAATGATCTAAACATTTTCAAGCATGTGGACAATTTGACTTGAAGAATGAATCCAAAGAGTTACAACCATTTTGGACATGCATTTTTTCAGAATGATTTGACCTTGTGAAGAGTAGTTGCCCGGGTTTTTTCAAGGCCAAAAAATGGCTTTTTGTCAATTTAAACACTAATATCGTGCAATCTACATGGTGGAAATTTCTGAAATTTTTTCCACATCTTCTCAAACCAATGTACTACAAGATCTTATGGTCACATGTGCTCCAAAACATATTTTTTCTAAAATTACGTATTTACACTAGAAATGACAGTTTTGGAGTGTTTTTGGTGAAAACATAGTCAAATACATTTAGGGGTTAAGTAGTAGTTTTACTACATTCAATGTTTATAAGTGTACGTGGTTGATTGTAAGTTTTACATGCTTGTTTTTAAGACTTTTATGAAAGCTACATGTATTTATATAGTTTTAGTGTATTATCTTGTGTTTCCTCAATGATACATTTGGTATTACAAATGATGGCCTACAAAAAATGTGTGGTTAAATTGATATTTTTTTGTATAAATTGTTGCATACTAGAAGCCAACTCATTGCAATTCCCTCCTTTGAATCCAACTTTTTCATGCCACTTTGAAGAAGCTTATGAGACACAATCTTTTGAATTTTGTGAAATATAATTCAATGCTTATACATGATATTCCACCAATTTCATTTTTATATGTATTTTAAGAAAATCCATGGTTTGTTCAAACATAAAACCATGCACTATCCTATACTATTTTCCACCAATTCCATTTTTTATGATTTTTCCACTTTCTGGACTTAATTGAGTTCAAAAATATTAAATTTGAATTGAATAGTTTATTACTTTATATTTTGTACTTCATATTGGTGTTCCCCTATGATCCCATTATCTTTCATACAAAAATTTCAATAATTAATAACTAAAATTTATAGAATTTTAAGAAATTAAATTCAAAAACTTTGGATTGGACTTTCAGAATATTATTTATAGTTTTTTTTATATGTATTGACAATGATATGAAGTGTAAATTAGGTAAAATATTACTTTCCCTATTGACACCTTATGAATAGGCTATACTATTTACAACAATATCATTTAGTATATATATTCAAAAAGATAAGTGACTTGACAAGTTGCACATGTAAGAACATCAACACTCATGTATGTTGGTGTACCCTAGTGAAAGTCGTGCACTCCATCCAATTGTTGGAGTCATAGAGTGGCCCACCTTTGGCTTTGAATCCAATATCTCACTTGCAAGCTCCAAAAAGAATGAGAGACAGACTCCTCATTTTAGCATGTCTTTGAAATATCCCAATAAGTGTTAGATTCAGAGGATCTTCATCCCAATTCAATCATATTTGGTTTGATTTACACAATGGTGCAACGTGGTTGTGGCGGGGGACTTAGTAGCCATGTACAACCTGAATTGAGCAGATAGGTCCTCCACCTACCAATTCTTTTGTTTTGTTCACCGTTGATGGATGGGGACCATTGAGTCCCTCCATTTATTAATTTTGGCCAAGCGTTATTGAAAGAAGAACAATGTGCATGAGTGTAAATGTCACTTCATGTTCTATTTGATATAGACAATGGTGTGATGTAGTCATGGCAACAGACTTGGCTAATCACGCATAGCGTAAATTGAGTAGATAGGGCCTCCACCCACCAAATCTTTTGTTTTGTCCAATGTCCAGGATGGGATCATTGAGCCCTTCCATTTAATATTAATTTTGGCCAAGCGTTAAAAGAAGACAATGAATGAATTGGAAGGCAATTTCCTAAGTGATTGCTTCAAGTTGCCACAAGTGACAAAGTTTGCTTGTGGACAGTTTTTACCTTTGTTATTTCATTTCTCATCTTTCCATCCATATTTCTCTTGGCCTCCTTCCTCCCTTGAGCCTTATCATTCCAATCTTAAATCCTTTGTGTCCATCTCAACCTCCTTCCTTCTTTCTAATGATGATTATCCACTTAAACATGTTGTAGCACTTGCATTTTCAATGGTTTGGTTGACTTCTAGTTGAATAATCTCTTTTAACAAATTTACAAGTGCTATTTGTAGAGAAATTTGTTGCAAAAGAAGAAACATTTGCTCTTATTGCTAGTTCGTTCTTTTGTTAGTTTCCCATTTTATACAATTGCTTGTATTAGGTGTGAGGTATTCAATTTCGTACCATATAACTAATCCTACACTTTTTTGCAATATCAACAATTTACTTTCATTAATTGCTTAATATGATACCAAAATCAGACAAAATTCTCTGATGATTACATATTGATTTGAATTCAAATGTTCTTCCGGAATATTTTCCATTTTGGTATATATCGCACATCGATTTGCAATGATTTGAATTGTTGTGGAACAATGTTGAATAAGTTTTCTTTTATTGAAATTTTTGCAAAAACTATTCTCAAATGTTTTCTATCAAAGTTAGATTGTTCAACAATATTATTGAATTGTTTTGTAGTCATAAAAATTGTCCTGTAATCTTTTTCATATCCTACTTTGTTGTACAAAAAGTCTTTCAATTGTATTGCTATCAAAATTCTAGTTCTAATTTATTTTCAAAATTCTAGTCTTCTAAATCCTATATTTTTCTACAATTATTTGTAATTAATTTGTGATCAAAACAATGTTCACTACTACTTCCTATTGTTCAATACTTCTTTCTATTATGTTGTGAGAATCTTTGGTACTTTTACAACAATAATGGATTCTTCTTCCACAAAATTTTGTTTTTGCCTAAATCTTACAATCTTACATTTCTTTCAAATGTTTTTTCTTTTCTTTGCAAAGACAAATAATATTCTATATTATTTTATTACCATTTCCTATATCTTGTTTTTTCAAAGACCTAGATTTTTCCCCAATGATTTTGAATAATTTTGTAATCACAAATTTTGTTCTACACTACTTTTCATATTTTATAGTAGCAATTTCATAGATTGTTTTGCAATTATTTTAGATTGCATTCTAGAACAAAGCAATCTTTGAGATTGTTTTAATTGTTCTACCTAAAATTTTGATTGTATTGCAACCAGTTTTGGATAATTTTGCAATCACAAACATTGTTTGCATTATACTACAAAAATCCTAGAAAGGTTTTGAAGTGATTTTGGATTCTTTTGTATTCATGAAATTTGTTCTATAAGATCTTGGATTGAAGTAGTTTTGAAGGTATGTTATTAACTGGGGTCATAACATTTGTTCCTAATGTTGCATTTCCTTGATTTTTTTTATAGTGATGTATTCATCATAAAATCCATAGATGGATTTGGGTATGTACTAATGTGAAACAAAATTTTGTGCAAGTATATTTGCCTTTATTTACTCTTGCAAGTGCTAAAGGGTCCATTTGAAAAAAAAATCATGTTTTGCATTTTCACTAGTATTCAAAATTATTTTGTTCTACTTTATAAAGTTTTATATTAGTACAAAGCAACATAACATCAAGTATATGGTGAACCTTAATGGATGATCTACCAAACTTCCAAGGATTTCCTCCATGCACTTTTTCATATTTTTCACCAAATGTGGCAAAATCTGGCATTGAAATATATACAAAATACAAACAAATTGAAAAGTTTATACAAGAAATACATGCAACTTTATAAAATGAGGAATTTAATTAACTAGAAATAAATTCCAACTACACAAAGCAAGTGCTACAACATGCTCTTTTGAGTAATTGACAAATATAGAGAAAGAAGTAGGTGAGGTTTTCGCAAAAGATTTAGGGTTGGAATGGTGAGGCCCAAGGAAGGAAGAAGGAAGCCAAGAGAAACATGGATGGAAGGTTCAGAAATGAGGTGACAAAGGAAAAAGTTGCCTACAAACAAACTTTGCCCCTTGAAGCTACTTGAGCACAAAGCCAAGTTGTGGAATTGTGCCTCCAAAATCATATGACAAAGCCTTATGGTTATACCATTCTTGTTTTGGATTTGCACTTGTTCCATTGTAGGAGCTAAGAAGCTAGTACATAGAGAATGAGGGATAGTTGTGGGCTTTTAAAGATCACCAACAAGCATTTAGACTCACACTATACACAAGTCCATGCAATCCATTGGTTGGAGTTTGGTGTAGTAGGAATCATTCACGTTGAATCATGACAACTTTCAATTTTATACAAGATTGAATGCAACTTGCTTTGAATTGCAAGTTGAGTGATTTTGTAACCCCTTGTTGATAGGCTAAACATTTGCATTGGGCTTGTGTGACGTGTATATGTCATTACTGCTCATGAGTTTAGCGATCATAGGGTTTAATTTTGCTTACAAGTTTTCAATGCTAGACTTTATGTCGGATTGTTATTGTTTCCAACCATCACTTCTAGGATGGAAATCTTGTGATTATAATGCCAATTCAAGTAAATTGTGTTTGTTGGTATTGCAAAATGGTTACTAACAAATTTGGTACGCTGACTTTGGATGATTGATGCTCCTTGTGCTTGTAGTGGTTCAATATAGTTGAAATACACATTTACTTTTTAGTGTGGATGTTCATTTGTTAGATTTCCTACTTTGTTGTTGGTTCCATTTCCATTCTAATTGTAGTTTTGGAAGTGTTGGTAGTGAGTGTTTTTAGTGTTTTCTTCCATTTTGTAGTTGGATATTGTCCAACATGCAATTATTTTGTTGTTGTCAATGATTGATGCTACTTGTGGCAAGCTATGCATACCAAATTTGCAGGCAAATTTGTTGTACAAGACAATGTTCTTGACACAAAAGGATGCAAGAGGTTCAATTGATTGTTAGGGCAAGATCATGTACATTATGTGTCATGTGGTCCAAGTGGCTACCCAATTCATTTTGTAGGGACCAAATGACTTGATCAAGTATTAGGCCATAGCCTCTATAATCCTAGAAGTTGTCCAGGCATTGAACATAGAATGAAATAATGTTGCTGAAATTAATAACTAATAGTGATCTTGTTTCAACTAGTGGTGATGCATGTCTTGTCTTCTAGAGACCCTCATTTGATTAAGTCGATGAGGGTCTTGAATTTATTGTGCAATATACATTGAAGGACCTCATTGTGGTAGGATTGTTGTTGCCGGTAGATATTTTTTCTAAAGGCAATATGTTGTTTAGAACATCCGGCAAAGCATCTCAATTTGCTTTAAATATACATTTTGTCCATTCTCAGGCAATTTCTTGTTGTCTAAGCAATATCTCTGTTTGAAACCTTAATGCCCCAACAAGTCAATGTTGGTTGTATGGTGTGTAGAAGAATGAGTAATTCCTCATACGAGTGCATTGTTTAGGGATGGCAAATGCAAGCAATTCCATTCACCCCTTGGACAAAGTAAGAAATTATCCAAACCCTTCTTCTTCAGCAGATACATCAAGCTATTTGGAAAACATCACTGCATTATCATCTCAATCCACCATTGTCTTCTTCTTTAAGAACATTTTTTGGTGCGAGTATGAAGAACAAGAAGAAGGTTGTGGGTGGAGAAGGTATGAATGTGGAGGATGAGATTGAGTGGTCTAATGTGCATTGGAACCAACTAGTAGAGTATTCAGATTCCAATGAAGACAAAGTGGCCAAGGTGGATAACTTGGAGTTCTTCAAGTGTCTACAAAAGCATCCTACTTGTGGTCACTTCTTCTGTATATTTGGTGATGGTGGAATTTTTATTTCTAATGAATTGGAGGTGGGAGAGAAGTTTGTGGAGGGTGGATAAGCAGAGATCTACAATGCTTATGTGACTTCAAAGTTTTGAGAGGATAATTCTAGGGTTCAAATACGTGGACTTATATACATCTTCAAGGTCTTTAGGAAGGGGATGTTCTTGCAAGATTTGCAAGAGCAATGGCCCCACGGAATGTTGTGACATTAGGAAGAGAGGTTGGAAGATTGGAAGTGTGGAAAGCCTTCACCCCAAAGGTTTAGTTTTCACATATTGTGTGGGACATTATTACAAGATGGAAGGTTTGGGTTTCTTATGTTGAGGAAAATGGAAGACTACGGTCTTTCATTAATCGCAAGATGAAGGAAAAAACTAGCCTTGATTGTGGACCTTTTCCAAGGGAGATGACTTTTGAGAATGATGTATCATATTGCATTGTTGCAAGAGGGATGAATTGGTTGCACAATTTCAATATTGTTCATCAAGACCTCAAAGCATCTAATATATTATGCACTAAATTAATTGATTGATAATTGTAGCAATATTTGGTCCAAGTTTCTTGAAGTGGATTTTGGGTGCTCAATTGGAGTTGTTGGAACCGGGTTCTTTAGAGCTCTACAAATATTGCAAGCCCTCAAAGATAAGGTTGTAAACAAAGAGACCAATTGTATTTACAAAAATTGGAGATGTATATGGTTATGGGATGATGTGTTATAAGATATTAACAAGGAAACTTCCTTTTGAATGTCATCCTCTATGTGACTATGACCTTGTTCTGAAAGGGGCAACAACCGAAAGTGCTTCATTATATTGATGAGTGGATACATGATTTGTTGCATAGATGTTGGCAGCTTAATGCCTCAACTAGACCTACAACCCGAGATATATTGGAGGTATTGGAAGCAAATTCAAAGCACTAAGTAGGTTTTAAAAGAATTAGAAGCATTGTGTTGGAATGAATGAAATTTGTATAATTATCAATTTTAATTTTGAAAAATTGTGCCACTTTGTGAATGTGTAGCACTGAGGTGATTTTGATATGTATACACGACGGATATTGTCAATGCACTTGTAGGTGTTACAAAGTTGTATTCTTCTTGAGGCTAGCTCTAACTAGTTAGTAAGAAAAAGGAATATTTTGATATGTATGTTTATGTTGCATACCCTATGGATATGAGTTAGTAATATTCCTTTAATCAATTATTCACATGGATAATTTTATTGTCCTTGCAAGTAGCCAAGATTGCAATATAAAGATTAATATGCCCTTTTCATTGAATATATTCTTTTTGAAATCTTTTATGCGTATGGTCCCATTTGAAAGTTGTATGAGTCAAATTATTTGGTAACATGACCAATTGGGATTGTTGGATGGAACTTATTTTCTAAAAATTGCCAATTATTGGTGTGTTGTTAAACCAATCTAGAAAGTTCCGTGACAAATCTCAATTGCAATTGTAGATATAGTTTTTTCTTCACAATAAATGTATTGAATTTCAATAGTGCTTAATATAGGCATTTGTCATTGCAAATTGCATTGGTTGCATCTTCTAAAATAAAACTTGTATATTGGTATGAAGAGCTTGATATAGAATTGTATCATTCTTTTTTGTCACATTATACATCGACCTCTTTGATGATGTATATCTAGTCTTGAATCTTATTCTGTATTTTTCTTGCCATTGCAACTTGTAATTGGAGTATAAACAATTTTCTAAAGCAATTTTTTTTGTCAAAAACATGTTAAATAGTACACCATTTATTATTTGGATAATTGACAAAGGCATAAATAATTAGATACACCTTCACTCAAATCTTTTTTTAATTTCTTAGGTTGATAAATTTTATTTTATTTAGTTTAGTCATTTTCAAACATCAGTACAACATTTGAGAAAATAATAGAATTATGTAGTTTAATTACTTGGGTGGATGCATGGTTTGGTGTCTTACACTCTGACTATTTGTCCAAGGTTGATTCACTAATTAACATAGGAAAAACATCTAAAGAAATCTTTCATAACTTCATATATACATATCTAAAAATAGACTTCATAAGTGGTTGATTGGAAAACATGACCACTTAGAAATTCAAATATATTATGCAAAGAATTTTTTTTTATTTAATCTATAAGAAAATGATTTCCTAAGACTAGACCTAATTTTCAATCTATAAAAGTCCATAACCATATGAAATACAATGATATTGGCACCAAATAATTCATTTTTAGATAAAGAATTTTTTTCATTTACTCTTACATTAGACACTAAAAAACTTTTCAATGTGTTTATGTATTAAAAAAAATCCATATGTATTAAATTTAACTATTGACAATCTATACATTTATCTTTAAGAGTCAATAAATCAATGTTGATAGACATTGGTTGTCAAAAACTATATATAGATGTATTCTTAATCAAATTTTTATGTTTTTCTTACCCAAAATAGCATAAGGAACTACAACATTTTGTAGCACAGTTTTTGAGACACCAAACCGTGTGTCTACCCACTTGGCTATTTTTATATGAACAATTCTTATAAAAACTAATGTCATTGAATGGGATTTTATGAGAAGAACAGAAGGAACATGAAAACTCCCCACATTTCCTCTTTTCCTTGACACAATAAGGAAAATTGACAATTACAACCCATATTATCCAAAATATGAAATTGTGAAAGTCAATTAATTCATATTAAGATTTGGCTCAAATATAGATGTAAAAATTAACTTTGATTGAGTTCTTATAACTTGTGCATATAATATTCAACTCCCATTCTTGAATTTCACTTAAGCCCTAATCGTCCCACTATCCATATTTTGAATGATAAATGTAGTGCTTCAAGCCAATGTTTCATCTATATACCTTTTCAATTGTCTAAAGCAATTCTTGAATCTTAATAAAAGACCTTTTCATGACCAATTTGATAAAGTTTATGGAAATAAGGTATTGGTAATTTGGTACAAAAATACAAGAAGAAAGTGTTCTAAAATCCAATAATAGGTTGAGGCATTTAAGGAATAGGGTGAACTTGATTTTTTTTGTGTGAGACCTCATTGCCAATAGAATTTATCCTAGTTGTAGATCACCCTACTTTACATGATTGTGATTGAGAATATGCATATCAAAAAGCTTGTTTATTGCTTGTCTTATACTAGAATCCTGACATTGTTCAAAACATAAAAGCTCTCTAGTCCCCCTGGAATACCTTCCTTGTAAACCAAAAAAACTTATATGATAATAGAAACATCTAAGGTAGTTTGCTCTAAAAGCAGCCATTAACATAGAAGTATATTTTTTGTTCTTCAATGTACTAATAGTGTACATTTCAAGAGGTGATCACTTATGGTAACCACTTTGTTTCAACTCCAAAAATTTGTAACTAATTCCACGAAGGTCCAAGAAATATGAAGCAACTTGAGTTAGTTGCCAATTTCTATCTTTCTTCCTACAAAAATTTATAGAAATTCTTCTCAAGGAATTTAGCTTCTCCCTAAAGGCAATAAGCTCTTAAAAGATTTCTTTAAGAGTAGACTACTTTGCATCTAGAATAGGTGACTAGAGTCACTTGCAGTCATTCCAAAATGCAACAAAGGTGTGAATTTGCTTTTTAGCCCTATATACAAGTTTGTAAGGCTAACCTCTTTCTTACAACATCATTGTGATCCCATCCATACCTGAGGTTAGGGTGTTTGTTTTGTTTTGTTTGTTATGTAAGTTGAGATCTCCCAACTTCGCATCTCCTGGTCATGTTCTTAGTACCATCAAAAAGCCCTCCATGACAAGGGATGCTTGGACTTTGTTTTGTGGTATTTGCAACTACTATGTTTTCATCAAAAAACACTCAAATGTATCATTTCTATTGAAAAAGTGATAAATAAACAAAAAGTTGTTCTTTTTCATATCTAATCATAGGGGCTTGCACTTCACTAGTATACAAATGTGTGGGAGAAATTTCAAACACTTTGACTTTGAAATTTTCAAGATAATTGTGTTTAAAGTAAAGAAAATGTGTTTTTTTTCACCTTTGTCAACAAGATTATTAGATTTTGAATCTTTTTACTACGCATGTTGAATTAAATAAATTTATGTTGAAGAATTGCATTGAAAGTCTAAGGATAAAAATAAAAATAAAAGAGAATTAATTTTCATTCTTGAAAAATTGTGAAATAGAAGTAGGTGCAAGGTAGAAAGAAAAATCAAATTTCTAATAGCTCTAAGATGGAATTAAAATACATTGATCCCAACATTAAAATTCTTCTAACAAGTAAATTAAACCTTGTAGAGCTCTTTTTTGAAACTTTTGAAATTTGAGTTCAAAAGCAAATACAATACATTGTTTTTCCAAGTAGATGCTATGATTGTTAAGAAAAAACACTACTAGAAAAATGAATTTTAACAACTATGCAAAAAACTTAATTTGTAGTCATTTGGGCAAGGGTGATTGCTATAGTAAATATGGTATTTGTTGTGGACAAGCCATTTTAGACACTCTAATCACTCTTGATTAACCCTTAAAGGACGGACTGATGAATGAAGAAATCATCCCTTTTAGAACCGTGTGACATCATCTACTTTGAAAAAATAGAAATACTTGTTCGAGATCAAATTACTGTGCAAGATCTCTCCTTTATGCACAAAATTCCAAGGATGAACAATTGCACTTATGTCCTACACAAGAAGATTCTTTGTCATCCATTGGACAAAAAATGTCCTCGGTGTCATTTAAGGGTTAAATCATCTATTAGCTAATATAGCATTTCATCCGATAGTTAAATGGCTTGGACGCGTGGGATGGTGGTTTTTATCCATTTTGGCTATTGATTGGACATCTTTATAATTTTTTCATTCTCCAATTAAAGTGATACAAGTTGTTGAATGATGCAACTTTACTATTTTTGCATGGACTACTTTTTAGTCATTTTTCAATTGCTTCTTGGTTCTTCATAGCAATTTGTTTGTTGTATTCTAGTCTTTGGGAAACAACATTGAAATTTACACTTCAAAAGGCCACCAATAACATCTCTCATCTGTAATTGGCCAATTGAAGATGATAAGGTTTAGGTCCAAATGAAACTTGTTAACTATTAAATCTTGAGTTCAATACAATGTTGTATTTCAATCTTACCATATTTTTTTTTGTATGTCATGTTTTTGTTCACATATTTAACCCCTAAACACGTTGACATCCATTTTCTGGATGATGAACAAATTGAAATTCCAATTTCATCTTCCTAACTACTTGGATGAAAGTTATTTTAATTTGTGAAGATATGTTATCAATTTTTTGTCCTATCTAAGGGTTGGATTTGGTGTTACTAGAGTTAGTATTTTTCTAAAATTACAAATGTGTAAGTATGTCAAGTGGTCAAATTGCATTGATTTTAGTTCAAAAGTGTATTAGCCAAAATGAGGTCATAGATAGGAAGAACAAAAAGATTTCAAAAAATCAACATGTGGAGAGTACCTTATTTCGAATCCATTCCAACAAATTTTATTCAAAAAATGATAAT
Organism: Straminergon stramineum; assembly: GCA_963920665.1. Lineage (NCBI taxonomy): Eukaryota > Viridiplantae > Streptophyta > Bryopsida > Hypnales > Calliergonaceae > Straminergon > Straminergon stramineum. The sequence goes on from OY987271.1 coordinate 2,802,345, forward strand.
ATTTTACTTGCAATCGAATTTTGAAGAAATTTTGGAATTTCTCTTTCAAAATTTATAAATTTTTTTTGGTGAAAGCATTGGTGAATCTAACTATACGAATGGAATCTACAAATCAAAATCTACAACTTCTATTCACATTTCAATTCCAAAATATGCTTCCAAATAGCACTTTATAATATTTTTCTCAAAATTGTCAATTCTGGAGATGAATCTGGACATTCAGGGGTTAATCTAGGAGTCAAATACAATATAAATATGGTTTTCGATCTTTAAGTGTTAAATCATAAAATCAATGCAATTTTTTTGTATAGTAGCCCAATCAATGTGATGAAACAATGTCAACACAACCTAAGAACAAACCAATGTTTGGGGTATTTTTTGAGTTTTACCAGCTATTTTCTTTCAATTCCCATATTGAACTTGTTTTTTCAAGTACTGAATCCGGTTGTTTTCTCTATTTTTGATTCCAAATAATTTTTATCCAATGTTTTCAACTTGCAACTGGGTTTTTCCCCAATTTCCACTGGCTAACAATGAACTAACGGGTGATTCTCCCCGAACATTGGCCATGGAATAGAGTGATAGAACATGGAGCATGCATTCCATGTTGGTATCAGCGGGAGTGGGGAGGGCATGTGCTGAGTACCGATGATACAAACAAAAGGTTTAAGCGTTCCAATCGAAATCCACGTACTCGTAAGTTAGCCATGATGGCAAGGACTCAAGGAGCATTTGTGCATTCGGTCCAGTGAGATGAGGAATCTGTGCCATATCAAATGGGGGACCAACTGGCTGGTCTGATAGTAACTTACTAACTAAGTTATCCCCCTCCCCAAGGTAAACAGAAACATGTCTCAGTGCTTCTGAGAGACCTAATTGTAGATCACTAATGCAATTTTTTTTTTTTTCATTCTTTTTTTCAATTTTTTTCTCATTGCCCTTAAAAGTGGTAGTTTTCCATTATTTTTGCTAGCGTGAAATGTGCTTCGGTCTTTCAAGGGTTAATACCTATCAATAGAAGTGCCACTAAGGTGGGCACCCTCCAAACCACTAATTTTTGCTACTTTGCCTAGTTACTATTATTAAACTAGTTAAATTTTCATATTTTCTTTGTTGGCATTTGAAAGGAGGTTCTAATATATCAAAGAAAGTGGCATTGGATACCATATGCAAACGTTATGTAGGATCAAAAGCTTTTTTGGTAGAGTTTCTAGGATCTTTTCTTCCACATGGATACATATTGATTTTGGAGATGTACCTAGAGTGATGATGGTGGTTTTGGGTCAGAGGTGCATTTGAGGGTGCCCACCTTATCGTGTGCTTAAAATGTTGTAACTTTCGAGGTGCTCACTAGTCTAATTGCAACTTCTATCAACTTTTCACTTGCATTGGTATTTTTACAACTGTAGAAGCTCTGAAATTTACATTGGTTTTTAGGATTCTAAATTCATGATGATGTGGAATAAAGTTTTTATTGCAATAACCTTGAGGCTAGTCACAGCCATGGGAGCTCATACAAATAGTAAACTACATATCACATGTACATGCAAGGATTAGAGGGTTGATATCCTATATGCCAAAATTTGGGCCTTGCTTGCTTGCACTCCTCTTAGGATAACATGGGTTCAATACCTACCTTGCAATGGTGTGAACTACAATGTTTGGGGAGAACCGATGGTTAGTTCATTGATAGCCAATGCATTTGGAAAAATAATGACTTGGAGTGTGAAAATAGAGGATCCAAATCTGTCCAAAATATTAGTAGGATGGGAACAAATCAGTGTGCATAAATAACTAGACAATTTGCTAATGTCATCATGAACTTTCTAGATTTTAGCTACTTGCCATTTAGAATCTAAGGCTAATACCCATGGGTAGGGAGGCGGGTATGTGTTTGGATAGGGAAGTAGGTGGGTATCAATTTTGAGAAGGTTGTTGATGGCTTGAGGTGGCGGCCTTTGTACCTTGGCTTTCTCCTATTTCCATCATCACTTTGAGGGCATGGAACATGGATAACCCTTAATCTTGCTTCTATTCACCACTACACCACTCCCACCTATGCTAGCTCCTCCTTTGCCTCATTGTTGTGTTTCTAGACATATGTTGAACACCTCTTTGCCCACATAAAAAACTTCCTTATTTTTCACTTTTGAGTTTGGTGCTTGGCAAAATGTTAGAGATCTATGTACGATATACTCTTCAACGATAGAGATAGTAGAGAGATTGTAGGCTTGAAAGTTGCTACACCTAGTACTTCATTTATACCCTCTCTACCTCCTTCTACTCCACTTAATGACATTCAAAAGGCTAATTTGAAATGGAAGGATATTTGATTTGATTCGAATGATTGGGTTGAATTTAATATTAAGGGATTTGAGAAGATTTTCTCTAAGATTTGTGAAGAAAGAGTTTGTAAATGCACATATACTAATGAGGTGTCAATGAACATTAAAGTTTCAACTTTGTAAGACTATGCAAAAATAGTAGAACATTTTAATTTTCATGGGCAAAACATGGTGGGCAAAAATCTTTGCAACATGTTATTGCAGCTACAAATCTCAACTTTGATGAAGCCATCATGTCCCTTTATTGGGTTGCCTACCTCACAAGCAAGGAATGTATGATTGTATGCCTTCCATAAATTTCCAATTTTGTAAAATCTTTTTCTATCTTGTAAAACACCAATGACTTCTACATTGTATCATGATTTGCAAACATGATCACTCTTAAGTATTTCCAATGTAATTCAAAGGCAACTATTAGAAAGGCCGAAAGGGTGAGGGACTCCAAATATCTTAGGTTGATAATTGATGGGTCCATGGACATTTTAGTTAAATGAAATCTTGTTGCCTTTGTTACTTTCTTAGAGGCAAGTTTGCCCATATTCATTTGTTTCTTTATTTTATTATTAATAGTGGATGGGAAAAAGAATTCAAAGGTCAATTTTATTGATCCATAGATGTTGTGAAGACATGGAAGATGGACATGTCAAAATGCCTTGTATCTCGGTTCAAGGGGGAAACTACAATGATAGAAAACCCTTGAACTCAAAAAGGTAAACCCTTTCGTGACTTTTACCCATTGTGTAGCCCATCAAACTAACTTGGCTACCCTTGAGGCTTTGAAAAGTGTCTCGTGTAGAAACAAGTTTGTTCATATTGATTCCATGTTGAATACTTTAGGTGGTTTAGTTACAAAATCTTAAAAAAAAAGCAACCCTTCAAGCCTTCCAAAATGAACTAAATGATCTTCAAAAATCTCCAAAAAGGTATCATAAATTTTTTTGGCTCTCTAGGTGACATGCTATGACTACACTATGTAATTCGAAGTCAATATTAGTATTTTGTTGATACTGTTTTCTCTTAGGATGATGGCTCTACTTACTTGTTGTTTAGAAAATTGAGCAACTTCAAAGTTATATACGTTTTGTATTTTATGGATAACATATTGCATGTGTTGTCAAGTTGTCCAAAATCTTCCAAAGAAAAGTTGTTGAAATTTGGTCTATAGGGTCTCATGTGAAGATATAATTAAATTGCTTCAATTAGGTTGTGTTTTCTTATTGATCTTGTGATTTGAATCAAGATACATTCAACCCTAACACGAATTATCATGAGATACCTAAAATATGGACCCCTATCTGGTTACCTTTTTCACCTACATAATGAAATTTAGAGTTCTAAATTCAATGTGTTCAAATGACTAAGGACCCCTGAGAGTTTAATTTAGAGGTTGCCTTGTCATTTCAAAATTCTTATGCCGAGGCTATGTATGAGGCTTTCTATGCTAGGTTTGACAACAACAATGTGTGATTGATGCATTAAAAATTTTTAACCCTCTTTACACGTCTCAAAAGAAAATTGGGATGAATTCTTGTGGTGCTGTACTAATGGACATTCTTTTGCAACAATATGCTCAAGAAAAATGGGTAGGAAGAAAAATTCTTACCTCCATTGGTAGATTCTATAGCATGTAACCAAGAATCCTTTTCTTTCAAGCTACAAGGGTCCACTGAGTAGATGGAAAGGACATTTAGAAACTACTAGGTTTCTACCAACTAGAACTTATTGCTAAAATTGAAGTACCCTAACTACAAACCCTTATAGAGATTGTGAAGTGCTAATGTGAGCACTGCTATTTGTAAATGTGTTCATTTTGTACAAATATATTCTATAAAAATTAAGAAATAGAATTGCATGACAACTCCACCACAAGAGAAAGGGGTGTTTTAAATATTGTCCTTTTGATATAGCCTTTTAAGTAGTGACCTAAATTGAGTGTTTTTAGTAAAATTTTACTACAAACACCCCTTTCAAGTCATTACTCATAGGACTATATTGCTAGGACTATACTTAAAACACCCCTTTCTCTTGTAGTGCTCTGAATTTGGAAAGTGTCATGCAAGTCTCTAAAGAAGAAATGGAGAATGAGCTTGATTCTACACTAGTAGTTGTAGTTGAAGATGTAGTTGAAGAAGGTGAAAATCTTGCATTCTAAATTCTTTTGATATTTTGCAATATTCTCTAAACCACTCTCAACTTGGTCTTGGACAAGCTGGGTGGATCTTTGGGCTTCAATTGGTGAAGGGCTATGCCATGTTCAAATTCTACCAAGGTAAGTTGTAATGAAATATCAAGTTTAGTTTCAAACCTAGGTGATTGTAAAAAACACTTGTCCTATTTTTTGTCCCTTTGCCCTTGGATGGGTGTTTTTTTGCTTATAACATATTAATGTTTGCATCGTTTATTTGTTTGGTGTGAAATTTGGAAAGAAGGTACATGTGGTAGTTGCAAACATTGAGTAATTTTTGAATTTTTTTGAAAATTATTTTATTTTTTATAAACTACCCCCAATTGGATGTCTACCTTAGCCATTTTGGAGGTTTTTAGTCCTATTTTTGAGCCAAAACTACAAATTTCAAAGCCACATATTAGACATGTTGGAGGTCTACTAACATTACAAGGACTGATGATGAGTTTTTATGAAAATAGCAACATGATGGTTGCACACATGGGGTCAAAGTGACCTTCCTCTATGCGAAGGCTACAAAGAGGGAAAAAAATTCCTACATTAATTTTTGGTGCAATGCAAGAACAATCTTCTCTAGCAAAATTTCTTTTTGGCTGAAATTTTTTGAATTTTTATTTAATTATTGAAAATGAAAAGGTCCATTGACCCCTATTCTGCTATTTTATGCTCCTAGTGGCTTCTATAGTACCCCACAATAGTCTATAGTCCTGCTGAGTACTCAATCGACAATTCAGATTTACAAGCACCTTGAATCTATGATTTAGATTTGTTGGCACTCTATTGACACACAATATTGATAGTTTATATAATAGTGTCAGTCCTACAGCCAAGAGTTGTGTTTTTGAGCTAAAAACGTGAAGTGTTTCTTGCAATGACCCACCTCTTAAGTCTTTGAAAAAAGAAGATTGTAGCCTTTGCAAATTTGAATTTGAAGGAAATTGGTTGGTAAGAAATTGATACTAGAAGAAATAAACTAGGAGATTTTGACAAGGTGAAGATGGAACTGGTGCCCTTGGAAAAAATACAATGCCTTCTACAAAGAAGAGGCAAATTATCAAGGCAACTAAGAATACTTCCCAAATACTAGTGTAGGCTTATTGGCATGCTAAATGTGGTTGCTTATATGTATATGCAATCATCAAATGTAGACCTATCAACCTATGGGTAATTTCTCAAATTCTTTTTGCCTTTCCATGTAAAAAAATATAGGCAATGCCTTCTTTTTCAAATTGAGGCTCTATACTCCACAAAGAATATCAAATTTTTAAACAATGAGCTGAACTCAATGAGGATGTCAAGTGTCTACTCCTGGGTCAATTGAGGAGATTTTGGTCTCTTAGCTTATCAATACACTTGTCTTTCTAGGTATCTTTTTTAGTCATGGATTGGTAGCACACTCTTTACTCATTTGCCAAATTATATTCCTTTTCTGTGAATAAATAATTATTGTAGCTTGTGCTAATCTTCTAGAATATCCTCTAGAATTCCTTCAATGTCATATGATTTTTTTATTATTGTATTGTATCTACCAAAACAACAATACTAGCATACAAATTGTATTGTAGCAAAATATAAACAAATAAATTGTATTGTAGCTACCAAAATAGAAAATATAATGTATTTGTTTATTTTTAAAATGAGATTTAAAAAAATGAACCATTTGTTTTTAGAATGATTTGAATATGATATATATAGCTTTTCAGTCCCACGATTATCATTATTCTTTGATATATCTACTTTTGAAAAATAGTTGAAATTCCAGAAAATATAATAAAAATTGTTCATTGTTAACAATACTTTGCTAATAATGAAGTTTAGTGTAACCACACTAATTGATTTGAAAATGCTATAAGTATTTATTCTTGATGAATATTTTTACCAACAACATGGATATCAAGATTATTTGAAGAGGGATGTCTATAAATGTGGTTGGTAAAAATATTCATCACAAGTAAAAAATTATAGCATTTTTATATCATTTTATACCGTTAGCACTAAATTTCATTATTAGTGTAGTGTAGTGGTTGCGGCCAACCCCAAGAATTAAGAGTAATATTTCCATACATAAAATTGCATATAGAAGGAAGTCTATTTTGTAAATATTTACAACATGAAGAATTACATCAAGTAGAAGAGCATCCATCCAAAATTTTAGCTTCAAATTCCTATTTTAGAGTTCAAAATCGTGTTTCAAAGTCCCCAAAAATTGCAAAAGTAGATAATTATTTACAATAATATGCTGTCTTGTGAATGAAAACTAAATTTGGGCATGCGAATATTCAAGATTGAATCAACTCAATCCATTGTTCAAGAAATCATGACCATTTAAACTCTTTTCAAGTTTTTGTTTTATGTGTTTGTAATGATTAGAAACTAAATGAATCTGATTGAATTGAGGAAAATACAAAAATAAATTCAGCATTTGACAAGGGAATGTCAAACCTAATATGTACAATGGCCTCCCCAAAAGAATTGTGGCTGTTGGTAGAAGTCCATTTCCACTTTCAATTTTGCTCAATGCATTCCCAAAACTCATGTGCATATATGTAAGAAATATCTCAATATATGAGCCAAACTTTTAGTTACTAAAAGCAAGTTCAGTGTATGTTTCATATGGTGGTGAGCAATAGGGCTTCTTTGCAGGGCAAAATAGTGCCAGATTGCACCAGAAATTTTTTATTTCTCTAAAAAATGGCAACAAACCATGATGTTTTTTTTGCTAGAAAACTTCAAATTAAAAAAAAATCTTGGTTGGAATTGTTAGACTATGGATTAAAAAAAATCATGGATATGCAATACATACTAATGTGATGTTTCTGTCAAATATGTGGATGAATGTCAAAATTTGGAGCACCAATACAACATTTTATATTGGCACTTTGGAACTTCATAAAAAATGAAAAAAGAGCCCAAGTGAGCAATTATTTAGGTGTTTGGGTGAGTGGCGGCAAATCCTTTCGGAAGGCCACTGTACAGTACAGCAATATGCCAGAAAGCTTATCCAACAATGCCATTACAGTAGTACAACTCAAACATGAGCTCTAGTGATTGTGCCAAGGGCTGATAAAGCTGGTGCAGGAAATGGTGCTATTCTACCCACTATCATTTTTCAAAGCGCACCACAGTTGCAGATAATGGACACAATTGCAATTAGGAACACCTAAGTAAGTTGGTGGTATTGGATTTGCAGAAGAGAAAAATTTGGCACAAGACAGTGATGAATATGGGGTTGAATAATATTGGATTCTTATAGGATTCACATGGACATCTATATCAATGTGGGGTATGATATCGGAACCTGACTGTAGCTGCCACTTGATCTCCTGTTGAAAGTCAGTGGTACTTAGCAGCATTGCAAAAATGAACGGTTCCTAGAGCATGAAGATCTTGCTTGTTCTCTTCAGTACAGGAGTCCCAATTACACAAAGTTATGCTAGCATTGCTGGTGTAGATTGAGAATGGTTGGCAAGGTGATGAACACAAGTTGGGGCGCACCTGGAAGGACTGCGTGCATGGGGTGTAGCTGAGAGGATGTACACCCAATGACTGGGATAAGCACTCGAGGACTGCTGCTGCTGCTGCTGCATACATGGATGGACTGGCCACACTAACAAATTGACGCTGACGTGCCAAATTGATAACAGTCTGTTTACACTTTGCTGTCCAGTACATGAGTTGGGGGAGGTCATACACATCTCCTAAAGTTGACCCTGGACCCACTTGAGTGCCCACCAAGGACACATATGGCGTAGAATTAAATTACAGAAACTTCCTCCTCCAATGCAATAACTTACAGAAGTCTTCTATTTCCTTGACTTGTATCCAACTGTGAAACTAAGCTAAAATTGTGAATGCATTTATGAAGAGTACTGGAACCAGAATTAACTCATGGGCAATGAAGGGCAGTTGCTACAAGCATCTCATCATGGTTTAGTGCCCAGCTGCCTCACTGCCTCTTAGGCACTCAAAACAGGACAAGTCTCTCCACAGTTCAATCCGACCTGTACTTCAGTTGTGAATTGTGATTCTGAACTGACTGAAGGCTGGATGACTTCAGCTACTCCCACTTCAGTAAATGAACCAAAATGTAGACCTAAATTGGGCTAGTTGTAGCCAGCAGTGTCTAGCCTATGTGATGTCCTGCACAAATTACAAGGTTTTTTGAGAAAGAAATTATATATACCTGACGTGTTAAATCATCACTGGTGCTGGTGCTGGTGCTCCAAGTGCCGAAGCCTCTCAGCTCAGGCCTACCCCGGCAAGGAACGGCCCCAGCCATAGCCAGGATCAGATTCCCGGTGTCAGGTAACTTGGAGAGTGCCAACCCCGACCCTGCTTACAGATAAAAGTAGGCCCATTCACGAAATTAAAGTCACAATCTCCTTTCTACTGCAGAGCAAGTATGGTACGGTCTGGAACGGAGAGGTCTGTGAAAATATTGAAAATCAGCGAAATCTTGATCAAGATTGGAAGCATGAAAGGACGAATTAATTTAAACAGAGGAATAGAAATTGCACGCTCTACTGAAGTGCAACTGAGAAAAGCAAGACAATTACTGGTATATTGAAAGATGGTGATCATCTGTGAAGCAAGTGGATTGATCAGTCGGCCACTGGCATATGGATACAGATATTTGTACAGGGTAAACTACAACTTCATGTAGCTGACAGAAACGATTTCGGGAGAGATCCACTGAACACTGAGTGGTCGTAGTGCTGCATGTCTTCCTCCTTCAACAAGTTCGATTCGACACTTTCTGCCTTCAAGGGTGAACATACAAAGTGGTTCTTCTTGGGGATCGCGGACGGATTCTGCAAGCTCTGAACTACGGAGTCCAAGTCTAGAGCATGGTATGATAGAAATTGAGGTTGACACTACAGCGGTGGCACAGGAAGTGCAGCGGAATAGCATCCATGTCGGAAATTCCTCCACAGCGGGTGTGCTGCCATACTTCACAAACATCACAAGCGATCATGCGCTCACCATCGTCATCTTTCGTACCGCAAGGGCAGTCTACGATCCAGCTTTCAATACCACCCTCGTAACGCCAGTCATGGCAAGTGTGGATCCCGCTGCCGTCTATGCGAACATGGGAACCTGACTCGATAACTCCAAACAATAAATCTTCATCGTCGCCTTCCAGATCAGGAATAGATTCCACGCAGAAGCTATGCATGATGAAGTAGGTCTCACGGAAAGCCCTCTGAGCTTCGAGCTTAAGATCCCGAACAGTCGCGTGCGGGGGAAGGACGACCAACTCGGGAGGAGGGCTGGGTCTGTTGCGCATTGAATCTTCATCTTTCAATACAACTGTGCACATCACTCTCAATAACTCATCATCGTCCACATTCCAGTCGTTGTTAGCTGATTTGCGCGTGAGTTCTCCGCGGTAATCTTTGATGAACTGCTTCGTATCCAAAATAATTCTGGCTGCGGTGGGGATAGCGGTTAGCAGGTTTTTAATTCCGCTCCTGGCGGGTTTGTAATTCTCTAAGACATGCTTGTAGATGTAGACAATATTTTTGAGAACCTCCGTCCTTCCCACTTCACATGCCGTCTCAGGAGCCTGACATCTGGTTTGGTCCCTCACAGCACCAGCTGCAACCGCATCCTCGAGACTATACTCCAAGACTTTGGTAATTGGGTTGACCGCCCTGCGCACAATATGGTTGCCTACAACGCGGTTTCCCAAGGACTTCAGGACATAGTCCAGAAGGCCTGTATCGCCAATGTAGACACGTGCCGCATCTCGAACATCCTGCCGCGGCATCCACTTCTTGTCACAGCTTTTAAGAGCCTCCACTATTACTTGCGTGGCCAGGTCTAAACGTTTCAACGACCACCTGGATGACATGTCTGTTTGTGGGGCACTGCTAATTGTTAAACCCGTGTTCCCGCTTCTTCTGTCATTGTCTTTCAGTCCCTTCGTCATGCCTTTTGTTTCTGGATGCTCTGGCAGTCTCACTTTCAGCTCCATCATAAAACGAATTAAATCGCCTACAGTCTGCAGCGTCTGGCTGCTTATTCGTTGATACAGGGTAATGATAGCCGGCACGTCCTGGTCGACACCCTCAAAATGCTGTGCCATGATTCGAAGTGGCATTTCGCGTATAGCTTCGACGGCCTTCACATACATCTGCTGGGTAATACCAAAACTTCCGTGTCCGAATTTGTAGCCCCACCTTCCGTACCAGGATTCGCCATAACCAACAGCGTGAAGAAGACGAAGCTCGAGAGAGCATTTCTTCGCGACGTCCTCCACGCTCACTTTCCTGTAGGAATATAAACGAGACAACTTTTCTTCTCAAATAAATCGAAATCGAATAATGAGACAATCCATGAATCTAAATCTTCTTTACATTCTGCCCGTGCTTAGATTATTAGTTTTGATAGGCCGATGCCCAAAATAGATCATCGTCTAATATGTTCCACTTGTCATACAGTAGGTGCATCTACTAGCTATTCAATGCTCAAGACTAGTTGTGTACGTGGAACATAGAAATAAGAGTTTTATGAGATTGAATGTGGTTAAGTATACGAACCTGGCCCTTAGCATTGCACACATCCGATCCCAAAGGTCCATAATCTCTCTTCCGGAAGCAAAATCTGAACCCTTCTCTCTTCCATTGATACGCAAGAGGTGACCGAAGCCGTTACAGTGAATGACTCCATGAAGCAGGTGACTCTGTGAGTATAAGAAACTGGACGCCACAGCTTCATCACCGCAGGATGGACAGCTGAGATATCCTTGCAATAACGGCTCCTCGCAGTTTAAGCATATCTTGGCACCTAGCATTCCGTTCGCTCTCTTTGAGCGTTCGGGGTGATCAGGAACAGGAATAATGAAGTGATATCGTTTGTTGGAAACCGGATGATGGCTCCATCCTGCTCACAAAGAGTTTATTTAGTCAGGCACTCAAATTAAAAGAAACTCAACCTGCAGAATGCCAGGTAGTTATATACAGAAGGAAGTAATTCGTCACCAGCTACACATTGTACAGATTAATCTCGGCAAATGATCTGAGGTCATTTTGGCTAGAATCTTCTTCTGTAACACAGCAATTGGAGACGAAGCTTACCGATGCATCTACACTGGTCACAGTAAGGGTGGAGGGAATCCTGGACGCCCTCAATGAATACCAATAAATTGACCCGAGCGCCTTGTATGGAGTCGTCCTCAAGAGCTACGCACCATCCGGGCAAGCCATCCACGGTGACTTCCGATTCGGCACATTCCTCAAGGAAAGCTCGCACATTATCTCGAAAGGGACCGTCATAATCCGCAGGAAACCCTGGGTCTGCGAAGTTGTGAAAGGAGAAAAGTCTTTCTCCTCGCTTGCGCTTCCTAATCGCTCGCTCTCGTGACACGAACATGGTTCCTGGAGAGAAACGAGAGGAGGGACAAGTTAAATTTCATTTTGACCTCTTAGTCTCTTCAAACCCTGAGTCAATATCGGCAGACCAAAATCCCGAACTTATGAATACATATTCAATTGACATGACAAATCGCCGTGAAATCACGAAATCCTATACAGTAGTTGCGAGCAGAGGAAGGAGTGCCAGATCGACTGCTATCTCCCATTCAAACTTTGCAGAATTGCTATGCCCGACATCGGCCTATAAGGTGTTACCAATGATTAATTGAGCGTGCGAAAGCGATGCAACAGTGTCATCACACTTACCGGGCAGACTGTTTCAAACACGTGGTTAACTTCGAAGTCAGTTCAATTTCCGGTGTGCTTCCCCTCTCACAGGCGTTCTTACCTTTCTGCTTTTCTAACGTAGCAACAGCTTCTCGGTCCTCAGTGTTAACCGTGTGTGATACTGACGGAGTTCGGGACAAAAGGCACAACTCTGCGAGACAGTGGTGATGGTCTTTAGACTTCACATTACAGAATGTGGCCGGAGGTCCCAAGTCTACAGTTAATTAAACCCCTCCGATACAGGCATACAGCCGCAAATTCTACAGAAAGGAACGAGAGTGTGAGCGTCCAGGACGCTCTGTCCGTGCGTAAAATATTCTAAAGAGATTTTGCTGTTCTGATCTACAGGCGCCCTGTCCTTGCGACTTAGTGAGCGCTCACTTCATGCCAGACGTGCACAACTACGTAGCCGGGGAGGAAAATAGACTTGGATTCACTGGCAGTACATCCTACGCCATTGGCTGACCTTAGCATTCAAACAAAACAAATCGAATCGGCGAGAATGCACGCAGTCCACCTTTGTGACAATGTCGATCAACCGAGGGTTTCGATCTCAGATCGTGACCACACGACGAACTACTGGCCGTAAATAACGTAGATTAACCTGATGGATATGGTTATCTGACAATATTTCGATCAACAGTACTACCTAATGCCGGGAATATACACAGTGTGAATGTGGTCGGCAAGACGACGACAGTCGACACCAAGAGGAAAAACCCTTCGAAATTAGAGTTGGCCCTGCAAAACGAAAATCGACAGAGACAGGGAAGACAGCGGAACTATGCAGCAGTACCACGCAATTGTACGAAAGCAATCGCTACGTCACAAGTGGAAGAGCTAGGCGCGCAGTAGCTAACAACACCGATTGATCAAATCAGGACGTAATTGCAACGCCAAACAACTCCGACGTCATTATCGCAATAAACAGAAAGACCGAAAGAACGACTCAACTCTCCAGCAAAATTCTAAATCCAATGCATGAGATTATAGCATCGGTAATTCAACTCCAAACCGCACTCAGACATTACAAACGACAAAGCTGCCTTACATATAATCAGCACGATGCACTTAATTAACACCGAATAATACAGTCCCGGACAATAGAAGAGGTCCACAACAGCAACACACCCAAACTAAGCTCACACACACACACACAAACACACACTTACTGATGGTTTGAATTGCTACGTAAACAAACCCGGAACCCGGTCTGGAACCAGCTCTCATATTAACCAAGAAAGTTGGTTACGAACAGACGCATACATTAACTAAAGGACTGTCTCACACCGTTTAACGACCCGAAACCTCCAAACCACAACACGAGACCTCAGATCGACACTCTTATAACCCCCTCCGAAAGCCATTACACCAATTTAAAGCTCAAATAAAACACAGTCACGACGTCTCTTATCCAAATACTTCAATTCCTCTCCACGCACAACTCCAAACCATGACGTCGCAACCAGCTCCTGAGTGTCGCCTCCTCCCAGCCAGCCAGCCAGCCAGCCAGACACAAACCGATCGATCGAATTACTTATTCATCTCCATTATTCCCAGGCCAAAACCTCCGATCACAATCAAGAACCTCTTTCTCTCGCTCTCAGGCGAAACAGAATTAATTAATCATCACTTCATACAGTCCGCTAACTAATATATATTTATCTCGGACAGTCGCGTAAGCTCGACACAAATACCTGTGACAAATGCTGTAGACAGAACGAATGCAAACACAGACAGACAAATGCTTCACGGTGCCACTACCTCTGGAGGAATTACGATCGAGAACCTGCAGCGGTGGAGTCGATCTCCCGACTGAGTAAGTGAGGGGGTTGTAGAACGCCGGCGGGGATCTGAATTGGGAATGGAAGGGGGGATTTGGGGGAAAGCCAAATAAGGAAGGAAGGAAGGAAGGGAGGGCGGCGGGCGGGGCGGGGCGCGGCGGGGGTTGTTGATGGTTTTTGGTTTGTTTGTTGCGTATGATTTGGTTTGGAGGGAGCAGCTTGTTGGTGGCGTTGTTGCGGCGCTGTGCAGGAGTAGTAGCGATGTGCTTGCCTGGCGGGGAAACGAGCGGCAACAGCACGGACGGACGGACGGACGGAGGGAAGGAGGGCCTGTGACCGTGGGGCACGGGCGTGGGGTGGTACTGGCCGCTTGTACTGAGAGCGTGTAGGGGATCAGTACTTGGCGACCGGTGGAGCCAAGGACAGACGGAGGCCTCCCTTGTATCATCATAACTTAACTGGAGGGCTCGAGCCAATGGCCTGGCTTGGGCTATATTATGGCCCAATTTGAATTTCGGTTATGGATTTGTCCGCCCACAATGGTTTCTCTTGCTTGGGGAGGGCGTCACCATAAGGGTAGGGACACCCAAAACTACCACTTTTAAAAATAAAATAAAAAATTTATCATGGACCGTTTCCACTATTGAAAGGGTGAAATTTTTATATTTTCTCATTGAGAAGTCACTAGTAGAAACGTGCATTATTCTAGATGATGTTTTTGTGGTTAAATCTAACACAATTGTATTGGAAAAAATCCAGATTTATGGAATTGTGACTAAAATAATGCTCAAACTACAATATTTCCAATAGAGTTGTATTAGATTTAATAAAAAAACATTAGCTATAGTAATGCATGTTTCTTCTAGTGAGTGATAAGAGATTTTGATTCTCCAAAGAGGGCATCATTTGGATACTGGGTGCAAAAGTTATAAAGAGTCAAAGTTTTTTTGGATAGATGTTCTAAAATCGTTTCTTCAAGAATAGGTGCATATAGTTTTAGGAGATGTTTACAATGTGAGGATCTCATCAAGTGGCACTTTTAGGCACCTAGCACAGTTGGGGGGCCTTGTCTTAGTGACTCAAGAAAAAATTAGATTTTTTAGGGGAAGTCAATATTATGTATGGTAAAGAGACACTATATATGTTGCAATTTTGAAGTTATGCTATTTTTGTTGATTTGTATTAGTGGTGTATATTTCAAACTTTCAAATGTACTCTATTGGTATGTAATGGCTATTGAAAGGGACAAATAGGATCCTTCTATCTTAATTTTATATTTCAACCCTACAATTGTTTAAAGCTTATAGGACTTGAAAGGAATTGTACATATATTATTGTATTTGACTTTGAGAATATAGATTATGTACCCAAGTATGGCAAGACATACACTAATTGATTGATAATGCAATAGTTAGCATCTTTCATTTGGATATCATTGTAACATCTAAATCTTATAATACTCAAATATATCAACATAGGAATAGAAAATGAGATCATTTTGGAGCTTTTGAAATTTATAGGAAGTGCGACAATGATCCAAATTGGAAGTACAATTTGTCATTGAATTTAGCTCAACATGAATACAAACTTATGTCACTACCATACACCTTAATTCATGCACATTATGTATTAAATATAAAAAATACACCATATTGCCATGCATGTTGGTAACATGATTGGACTTCTCAAACCCCTAAAGTTTAAAATATTAAAACTTTAATAAAATAGTATTATAAGAACTAGTAGGATAAATTAATTTATTCAAGTTAATTCAATTGGAGAATCTTGCAATATAAACACTAACTTGTACTAATTTAGAAGCTTTGTGAGATTTTAAGGAGTATTTACATAGAATTTTACAGATTTTTAGATTCTTTTTAAAACAAGATAATTCAGTCTACTTTTTTTCTCAAAAAGTGCAATTATCATCCAACATTTGTTTCTCCTCATCTAAATTTATTCAAATATTCAAATAAACACACTAATCATCAAAATATTTACATGAATTAACCCCTAATTAAAGGACCAAGTGTCTATTCAACATACACAAAAAAGCTCAAGTAGGTTCTTACAAAGTCATTTTTGATTGGATGTTCATGAAATTTGGACACAATGTGTAAACATGTACCTCCTTGGTGAAAAACTAATTTTTTTCCAATTGGGTACCCACATCAAAAGTTATGGTGCCTTGAACTTTTGGAGCAACTTGGGCACTTTAGGAGGCTTTGGGGAATCTTTTGAAAAAAACTCATCAACTTGAAATTGGGTATATATGTAACTGATAAAATATGGCATACAATTTTCCCCCAAAAAACAAATTTTAGTCTTCAAATCACATTCTAAGAGAAGGCAAACTTTGTTAGCTAGATCAAGGTGGTTTAAAGTTAAAACATTTTCTTCTAACCTCAAGTCCTATTATCTTGCAATCTATGAAGTCAAAATTCTTGAAATTTTTTTCACATAATCCAAATGTTTGTCTCTAAATTTTCACCATTTGGATTTCAAATAAAAATTTCCTCATTACACAATAAATTATCAAAAAAAGACAAGTGTATTGCTAATTCACTTAATATCCTTGCAGTGCACAGTGATTTAGAGTAAGCTAGACTCCACATTTGCTTCTAAAATTTTGTATGAGTGAACCTAACATCATATAATTATGAATGGTCAAAATACTCATTTTCATGTAGAATAAATTTTTTATTCCAAATGAACCCAAAGTCACCTGACCCTATTTCACAAGAATGAAAAAAAGTTTTTTTTCTCACTTCAAATGTTATAATCTTTCAATCCACGCAATCCAATGAGCTGAAAATTTTCCCACACTTTCGTAAATTAATTTTCTTCAGTTTTGTATGGTTGAAGTTTCAAAAAAGTTTTAAATTTTTATTTTTGAATAACATACCAAAAAACTACAATGTTTAACAAAGTCTCCCTGCCCCCCTCACCCTTATCTTTTAGGGGTTAAACCACATTCATCCATAATTATTCCACTAGTTTGAAGTAGCAAGGAAAGCTAGCACCATTCAAACCCTTGCATGAATTGAATTAACTGTACCACTAGTTGATAGTTGGTACTTGGTGCTTAAGTTGTTTTAATAAGTGCAAGATGTGCAATAATTGTTGTATGCAATGTTTGTCTTATTTCGCATTTTTCTAGAAATAAGCAGAAATAAAATTCCAAAATTTTAGCCAATTTACAACAAGAAGAGATTACCTTCTTTTCTTTGGTTTTACCAATCAAATGATGCCAATCTTAATCAATCAACAAAACTTGTTGGGTAAATATATATTATTTATTCCAAATCTACTATCAAAAAATGGTAATATGATTAAGATTTGTAAAAATATAGGGTTTCACTTTGGCTTTTTATATTCTTGTTTTGCATTCTAGGAAATTGTCAAAAATAATTAGGTGATTGTTTGAAGTTTTTTTATTACTTGGTGTCTCCAACATTATAGCTATATTATAGCACCTCCATGACATAATATGGATATCGATTTTAGTTGGAGATCCCTTTGAGGAAAGTTTTCATTTTCTAATCTCTTAGTTTTAGAAATTTTAAGATTTAAAATTTAAAATTTTGAATTTGATATTATATTTTCAAACAAAAATTAGAAATTAGATAGAATATATCCATTTGTATATTACTCTCAATGGATAGAGTTGGCAAAAAGTATTTCTAAAAATAGATAACAAAATGTTTGGAATATTATTATTGCAAAGAAATAATTATGGATAAAAAAAATCTTTCAATCCTGAGGCATCTACAAAATTGCATCTACCAACTTTAAATAATTATTTGAAAGGGAACACCAATCCTAAACCCTAAACTTTTCAACAACGATACTTGAAACCCTAAACAACTTGGCAATTATGCGAGAGTCACTAGCATGGTGGTGGGAGGTGAAACAAGGCAAACAAGCGGGTTTACTAGTAAAGTGTTGTTTGAGCCCCCATCGTGGCCATGATGCACGTTGACCAAAGAGATCGAGTGTCGTTCCACTTGGAGCCAAGAAGTCACAGTCAAGAAGGTAACGTGGAAAGTATTATTAGCATTGGGGCGAGTTCCTATTGCAATGTTGGGACCTACGCAAAACTTATCGTGGAAAGTACCTCTTTATAGGCTAGAATGAAGATGCTTTTAGTTTGATAATGACTATAAGAAGGCCGAAAAGTGGTCTCATTGGTCACATGGGTCTTCATGTGGGTCATTTTTGTTGTCTACGTAGGCCATATTTTCCTTGGTGTTACTTTGGTAACATTCACTTTCTTTAACCTTTTTAAGACTACCTTAACCTTAAAACAAAAAATTCATGGAAATATATAATTTAAAAACAAACTCTAAAGGATGTATATAAATACAATACATTTTAAAACCCTTAAAATAATTTTTCCTATACTATATGGTGACCTTAAAACTCATTAGACTGTAATTCTTGAATGCCACAATTTTTTAAAATAAACTTGAGAATTTGGGCCAAGGGACAAGTTGTGAAGCTCAAGGGTTATGAAAATCCTTTATGTAAGCTTATTTAAATTTCTTTTTCTTTGCATACAAGTATTGAATTTTTATTTTTATTCATGGAACTTTTTTTGAAAAATTTCACTTAAAAAATTAAAAATAGTTGAAAATCATGGACATTTAACAAAAAGATGCATGCCCAAATGAATTGACAAACTCATAAAAAAAACAATAACAAAGTTATTACTCCGTATTTGATATAAACATCTAGCAAATGAGTTAGTCATTTTTTGTATGAAGCTCGGGTAAAAGGTATAAAATAAATGACCACCTAACCTTGAAAATTTGTTATTTTCAAAATATTTAATTACAATGAGTAAATTCTTGAAATAGGTTAATAATAAATTGGGGATTTAAATGGTTGACTATATTGGCAAAAATTACATTATGCATTTCCAATGAAGAGTGGAAACCAAGTTAGAGCAACATCTTTGAAGTCTTATTTTTTACAAGGAACTAAGAATAATTTGGTTCTTTTAGGAATTGTTAGATTTTCTTACATTTTAAAATATACTTTTGTAACAATTGTG
Source organism: Straminergon stramineum (assembly GCA_963920665.1). NCBI lineage: Eukaryota > Viridiplantae > Streptophyta > Bryopsida > Hypnales > Calliergonaceae > Straminergon > Straminergon stramineum. The sequence goes on from OY987271.1 coordinate 2,821,418, forward strand.
TTTTTGTGAGCTTGAAATTGGTTATTTGGTGAATATTCAAGAATGTTTTTGATAATAAATATATAACTGAGGCTAGTGAAAAAATATAGAAGTCTATCAATTTACTTCTTTTTTATTACAAATGGAGCATATTGTAGATGAAAATGACATATACTTATGTATATCAAATGATTTTAAACATAGATTAAAATCATTAAATTTACCTCCTTAAGGTCCCAATTTGAAATGACATAAAATCACCCCTAATTCTCAAAAACTTGAAATTTTTTTTATGAAACAATGTTGAAATGAAATGATCCTAGGTATCTTATGTTCATTGCCTACTTAAAATAATAAAAAATAATAAAATAGGATTATTTTCAAAACCATTTTTTTCCAATATAAAAGTTTTTGTTTAGAAAAAATGATCTTCATATAATTTTGGCATCTATATTTAGAATTTTTTGTAGCCAAACATGTTGTATACCTTGGATTTTGAAATCCCTAGTGTACTTATCATACAAATTAGTTTCTTAATGATTGGAGAAATACTTTTTCATAGATATTTAGACTAGAAATTAGACTTGCAAAGCTTTTCAACCCAATTAAAATTCATGGAATTAAATTTTGGATAAGTAAAATTCATTTGATCAAAATTAGCACATTTTTGTTCATACCATGGGATTTTTTTTAATAAAACCAACTTGAATAGATGTAAGAAAAGTCAATTATTTTAGAAGTAAATTAGTATTTATTTACATTTTTTAGTTGTTATCTATGCATTTCTATACTCATTTGCTATGCTAAAAAGTAGGTAATTTTGACAATGTTGCCATACCATAGATCCTTGTTCCTTGCTTCCTTTCCAATTTATCACTTTTAGACCCTCACAAGTGAAATTTTGTCCTCATAGTTACATTAATACATTGACAAATAAATGATCCTCAAGTCTTTAGATTCAAGAAGAGCCATAAGTGCAACGATGCTAGTGTGTGAGTATGAAAACGTGAGCATGTGAGCCTTGAGCATATGTATAAGTAGATATCCTACAACCATAGAAGGTGTTTATAATATAAATACCTACAATATAGGTATCTATAATATAGTTACACTATTATAATGAAAAGTTCCTATAATATAGACACCTATAACATAGGTGTACAATCTTCTGGGCTTTGTGGGCTCATCCTCCTAGACTCATATAATAGCAACCCTCCTATATAAGTGGTCACTCCAAGGAGTCCAATCATGCACTTTCAAGTAACATGAATTTATTTAACATCAAGAACTTTGAGCAAATTGCAAAGTTTGACTTTAGAAATCTTGCACTACATCAAATGGTACAAGAATTGGTGCATTTTAAATTTTGAGAGTTCTCCAAATACAACAATATATATAAATAATATTTTCATAATATTTTCATATACCACAATTTAAGCTAATATACTTCTAAATATAGTTAGTGCTTATTTATAGTGTATGCATTGAAATTTTTAAGTTTCAATATTTGAGGATCATGAACTCAATGTTTAGGTATTAGAATTGGCCTTCCCATTTTATAATAAGTACTTGAATCAATTCGAAAGGTGTATATATGCCTAGACCCTAAATTGTGTATGGATGATTTTATTTAACTTTGAAACACACCAAAAAATTAAAGAAATTCTTTATACACTTCAAGAGAAAGGGGTGTTTTAAGCGAGTTTTTAAATATAGTCCTAAAGATAAGATTTTAAGTAACAACCTTTGAAGAGATTTTCCGTAAAAGTTTACTAGAAATACATGTATTTTTAGTAAACTTTTATTGAAAATCTCCTTAAAGATCATCACTTAAAATTTTATGTCCAGGACTATACTTAAAAACTCACTTAAAACACCCCTTTCTCTTGTAGTGATAAATGCTTGCATTATATTGTTGAGAAGTAAAGACTTTCTAGTTTCATGTCCTTGTTTGCCTCACTAGAAAAACAATTGCTTTAATCTTAATATTGCTAGGAGCATGAAGAGGTTACTAAACAATGTACAAACATTTTAATTCATATGTCTTGCAATACACAAATTCAATTGGAAGATGCACCTTTGGATGTGTACCAAATTTGATATACCTTCTCATCACCAAATCGACTTTCAATGTTTGGAATCCCTATGTAGACTTCCATATCTCCATAAACAACAATGTTTTATAATAAGGTGATGAAAATTATTTTTCTAAAAAAAATTGAGATCAAAAAAGTTAAAGCATCAAGCACGAGATTTGAATTGGATTGTATAATAGAATCAAATTTTGTTTTGAAGCCTTTCCATTGAACAATAGCAATCCAATTAGAGCATCTCCACTAGGACACAAAATACTAGCCCTGTGAATGGTTTGGCACAATTAGGCTTCAAGGGGAGTTCCACCATGGATACAATTCAAGGGTTTTAGAAACCATCATCTCCAAATTTTACTCACCATACTCCAAGTTGCAAGATCCCTCATGTTTGACCTACATCCGCATCTAACATTGCTCATGGAGTTTAGAAACATGAAAAGGAATTTACAATTTAGAGTCCCGATTGTTCTGTGGGGAATTTCTATTTCTATCATATCTTTGTAGCCTTGAAACTTCCACTTCACCCATGTGACCCCGATTCATCATTGAAAACTGGATTTTGCATTGGGATTTGAAATTTTGACTTCTTCTAATGGAGGCATGGTTAACCCTTAAACATCGAGACGGATGTTTTGTGTCCGATGGATGACTTCACTATCAACTATAGAAAAACAGAATGCACCTATTGGTTCAATAATTGGAGCACTTTGCTCACTACCTTAGTCATGGGGGCTACATCCTCTAAGGGTTAATGTGCAAGGGCCTTGCGGGGAGCATAGACACCAAGTTCTCCAAACTAGGTTCATTTCTCCGCTTGCCGGTGGAGATGTTGGCTTAGTCCCACAAGAAAGGTCTCAATTCTAATCACATTGTATGCCTTCTTGTAGACCATTGTACTCATTATTCTATCATATTTGTGTTGCTTTTGCAACAAGGATAAACCTCAATAGAAACATACTAATAAGTGCCTTCATTTATACAAATCATGAACATCATTGTAGGGAATAAAACCCATAAGTTATGCATTAAAAAATAATTTTAATATCTAGAAGGTAAAAACACCCAAAACCATGAAAATAAGCACTTGAGCATAGTTGGAGGCACCTTTTTCATGAAAAAAATGTATTTGTAGTATTAGCAATTGAAAATCATTCATTTTCCTAAGTAAAATTTGAATTTTAAAATAAGACATGTAATTATTATGAATTTTCAAAGTATAAGCTCCCAAGACTACAAATTTATGTCACAAATCAATTGAAACTATCACATAGCTTGGTCATAAAACCAAAATTTAGTGAATTGGTAGTCTACCAATCACAATTAAGTGTGGAGACAGTTTAATTGCACTTTAGGGAACACTTTCAATAGAAGTCTATTTATCAAGAATGGGTACACATACAATTTGGGGTATTTTCACCTTAGAACATCCTCAATGCTACACGGATAACTAGGCATTGCAACGGTATATGTTGTTTGCGTTCATGTTCTTTTTTTTAAACGGGTGTCTTTCCATGATGCACAAGTCTCAATCCAACAAAGGTACTTGAAATCCTAAACAAATCAACAATGATGCGGGAATGACGCCGGTGTTACTAGCATCATGGTGGGAGATGAAACATGTGGTTTCACTAGGAAAGTTCTTTCCCTCTCAAGCCCTTTGAGACCCCATCGTGGCCATGACGCATGTTGACCAAAGAGACCAAGGAGTGCCGAGGCGCTAGGAGCCAAGAAGTCAGAATCAAGAAGGTAATGTGAAAAGTGTTGTTAGCATTGAGGGGGTCCTATTGCTATTTTGGGACCCACACAAAACTCATCATGAAAATTATCTCTTTACATGCTAGATTGAAAATGATTTTAGTTTGATAATGACCATAAGAAGGCTCAAAAGTGGTCTCATTGGCCATGTGAGTCTTCTTAAGGGTCATTTTTATTGTCTACATAGGCCATATTTTCATTGGTATTATTTTTGTAACATTCACTTTCCTTAACCCTTTTAAGACTACCTGATCTAAAAACAAAAAAATTTACTCTACAAGACATATAAAAATAGGATACATTTTTAAACCCTGAAAAGAATTTTTCCTATATTATGTGGTGACCTTTAAACTCATTAGACTTTAACCCTTGAATGCCACAATTCTTGAAAATACACTTGAAAAGTTAGGTCAAAAGACAAGTTGTGAAGTTCAAGGGTTATGAAAATCTTTGATGTAATCTTATTTAAATTTTTTTCTTTGCATACAAGTATTGAAATATGTTTTTTCATGGAATTTTTTCAAAAAAAATTCACTTAAAAAGTTAAAAATAGTTGAAAATCATGGACATTTAACAAAAAGATGCAAGCCAAAATGAAATGACAAGCACTTAAAAAAAATAACATAATTATTATTTGGTAAAAATATCTACCAAATAAGTTAGTAATTTTTTGGATAAAACCCCAATAAAAGATATAAAAGAAATGACCACCTAATTTTGAAAACCATTACTTAACTCTTGTGGACAAAAGCAAATTCTAAAAAGCACCTCACAATTAATCTATCATGCACATGTAAGGTCAATCTTTCAATCTTATACAAAATCTTGTTGTTCTATCAAATGATGCACCACCTATAGAGTCAATCATTTATTGTATACAAAACCTTGTTGTTGACTCACACCTTCATAAGATCAACACAAGCTATGCAAACTTTAAAAGGGTAAAGGATTGAATGAAGAACCTTCAACATAAAATATGAAGGTCTAATATATATATATATATATATATATATATATATATATATATATATATATATATATATATATATTTGAAGTATTTTAGGAAAAGCCTTTGTAAGGAAAATTTGGATTGTTTAACCCCTAAAGTTCCATGACTATGTTTTCACCAACAATACTCCCAAATTGCCATTTTTTGTACAAGTTTTTGAAACAAATCTTTTTTTGACAAATAAAATTGTAGGATCTTGTAGTATGCTAACTTGAGAACATGTGGTAAAAATTTCAGAAATTTCACCACGTGGATTGCAAGATATAAGCATTCAAATTCACTGAAATCATTTTTTTGGCCCGGCAAAAAACATGGCAGCTATACTTCACAAGCTCACTTTTCTATGAAAAAATGTCTATAATAGTGGTGCTTCTTTGGATTCTTTTCCCTAGACAATTTGGCCACATGCTTGAAAAATATCAGATAATTTGGAATTGTAAAACATATAGGAAAAAAACAATAGGTAGACATGAGTAGAGAATGATTCATAATACTAAATTGTTAAGAATTTAATTATGGAATTGAAAAATGCCAATCCCAATTGTTGCAATGTTGTAATAAATAATCTACATCCTATGATTTTATTTTTTTCCAAAATATTGAAAACTGAGTAAGATAAAGGACTTTAAAGTTTATTTTAGAGTAGAGAATCTAAACCTACCCACAAACAAAAAAAAATCCTCATAACTTTTGACTCATTGATCAAGATGGAATGATTCAAAGCTTTCTGCTTGAATTGTAATTCTAAAAAACCAATTTCAAATTTTTATTTCTTTAAAAAGTGACTTTTTCTAATCTGTCCAAACTGCCCATATATAAAAAAAAAGAGTCACATATTAGGTCATAATTTTTTACTCATATTTCCAAATGTCATGAAATTTAGTGCATATGAGAGATATTCATCATTCCCACATTCTATTAAAATTTGAGCCAAAAATATGGAAATCTCTAGTCACACGTATTTGGCAAAAATTGCTATGTAGCCAAAAAATGCATGCTTGTCCTTTAGGGGTTAAAATGCACACAACAACAATGGTTCCACCAATATGTATATTTTCATCTTCTCCATAGGTAAGTTCATCAAAGTATTAAATTTTTTGCATGCATCTACATGACAATTACTATTAATATATTTTATATTTGCAAATCTTAATATTTACATTTATATTGTGGAATAAATTAATGGACATGAAATGTAGAATGGTAGAACTACTAAATGAGCTTATATAAGTTCATACCAAGTAAAATTAAATGGTTATTAAGAGTCCAGGAAAGGTACTTGGATTCCATACTTTTTAAACTCATTCTTATCAATGTAATGAAAAGTTTTCTTCACTAATTTCTTAAATCCTAGTGGTTTAACCTTGCTCTATTATGGTTTTATATTAATTGGAAGTTCAACTTAATATATTCAATTTCTCAATGTTTTTTGTGTTACATTTATACTTTTTGATAACATATGTAAACTTGTAATCATTAAAAAATAATGTTCAAGAAAGCCCAACCAAAATAACAAAAGAAATGTAAGGGTAAAAATTCAACATTATCTTTGAAAAAATTGGAGTAAATCAAATTTTTTGTGCATAATTTAGACCTATAAACCAAAAATTAATGAATGTATTCAATAATATGGGCAGCTTTATGTTGTGCTAAAATAATAAAAAAATTCCAACTAATAAATGATTAATTAGAATTCAAGTGTGAAGTTTATATCCTAAATTTTACTTTATAAAATTTGGGATTTGGTTCTCAACACACAATCTATTGTATCCTACCATTTAATTTGTTTTTGGATTGTGTATGTTTGTCATCTTCCTTGTGATCACTAAAATGATTTTAAGTAGAATTTCTTTTTGCAAGGCATACTTTTCAATGTCAAGTGGGCTCAAGGAATTTTTCATTATTTCATAACAATGAAAGGTACTTGAAAACCTTTCAACATTTTATTTAGAAAGTCAAGGAAGTAGAATCTTAAAGGACAAGCTTGGATAAGAAACTTCAACTAAGTCTCTTGAAAACTTTCAAAATTTGTGATTTTTTAATCAATTCTTGGAAAGATCTTTTCTCAATCTTTTCAAGGATTTTTTGATTGGCTGGAAAGAGTCAAAATGTGGTCACTACTGAGTAGAACTTTATTTGTCACATTTTAACATATATTTACTGGATATTTTACAAGTAAGAATTTTAATTCTAGAAAAAAATATAAATTAGAAAGTGCTCTTCAAAAACTTTTGAACACAATACCTGTACATGAATAACAACACAATAAATCAATAGAGTGCTAGAACATTAAAGAAATTTAAATCATTCTTTAAGTAAAATTTTCATAATAAAATATTTTAAAACTTTGGATGGAACTTCACCATTCCAGTAGACTTTAGGAATTCTCTTACAAATTTCATTTATGATCATAGGACAAGGTGGTGCACTCTCAACAACTTCAAGGCTAGTGACTGCCATGCATCAAGCTAGTGTTTTAACCCTCAAACTCATAAATGGTATACTAAATGTTTATTTTGAATGTAGTTGCAAGAAAGACAAGCATTTTTTTGTAGGGTTTAGGCAATTTTTGTAGGAGTATTGTAAAAGAATTTAAATGTTTAAATATAAAAATATAACCAATGTATACATATTTAAGAAGAAAATACTTTAGGAACGAAAAGCATAAGAAAATTCTCCAACTAGTAGAACTAAAAAAGTACAAGATCTCAAGAAAAAAAATATTTTTATATTTTAATTTGGAAAAAATTGGAAAAGAAATTTACAAAGAAACTAAGAAATGGAAATTTGTGAAGACTTGATGGTGATGAGATTTTTCTCATCACCTTCGAGTCTTCACAAATTTCCATTTCTTAGTTTCTTTAAAAATTGTTTTCCTAATTGTTTCACCAAAAGAAAAATCTTGAAATCATCATTAATACTCAAACAATGCACATGCTAGGGAGCCTTGTTTGCACAAACATAGGCATAAAATAATATGTTTTTAGATGCCCCTTGGTAGAGCATGTCCATTTAGTGTGGGAATAGACCATTCAAATTTCAACTCTAGATCATGAATTTTAGACACTCCCCAACACTACATATTGTAAACCTCAAAGTGTGATAAATTAGCATAATTGAATTTTCAGTATAGATTTTTTTTTTAATTTTGAAAAATAAAGGATATGATTAATTCTTAAGTGTCCAAATTCATCTCTAGAATTGACGATTTAAGAAAAATCATTATGAAGTGCTATTTGGAAGCATATTTTAGAATTCATATACAGATGAAAGTTGTAGATTTTGATTTGTAGATTCCATCTATATGGTTAGATTCACCAATTCTACCACCAATCTTTTTTTTTAAAATTTTGGAAAGAAAAATTCCAAAATACCTTTTCAATTCAGTTACAAGCAAATTTATCATTTTTTGTGTAAATTTTCTTGGAATGGATTTGAAATGAGGTTCTCTTCCACATGGTGATTTTTTTGAAAATTTTGTGTTCTTCAAATCTATGACCTCATTCTGGCAAATCTAGTTTTGAACTAAAGTCAATGCAATTTGACCACATGACATACTTGCACATTTGTAATTTGAGAAAATATGTATTCTAATATCACCAAATCCAATCTTTAGATAAGACAACAACTGGATAACATATCTCCACAAGTTCGAATAACTTTCATCCAAGTAGTTAGGAAGATGAAACTTTAGTTTCAATCTATTCATCATTTAGAAAATGGATGTCGGAGTGCTTGGGGGTTAAATTCACAACAACCATTTCTAGTAAAAATTTCAAGTTAATCGGGTTCATGCTTTAAAAGTTATAGTGGATGACAACTTTGTCACTCTAAATGTGACAAAAAAAGAATCAATCTTCCTTCTAATCACCCTTAATTTCTATAATACAATTTTTCATTATCAAAAATGGAATACTTTGAACTTTTTATTATCATTATTATTTTTAATAAATTTTAAAACATTTGGAATTTTCTAGAAACTAATGTAGTACTATAATTAAACACATTGTTTATTCAAGCTTAGTAATCTTAATGTTTAATTTTTAATTTTCTTGGCAATCTTGCTATTCCAACACTACGAATAAATTAGGCATATATTATTATTCATAAGAACATTGTACACAGTTTTCAAATAACTTATAAGAAAATCTTATAAATATTGGCATGTACCAAAATTAATAAAGTTGAAACCTTTAGCAAGGAAATCTACCTCTCATCTAAAGTATAAAAAATGATAAATTTGAATTATATTCAAATATTAATTTCTATATTCCTTTGGCAAAATGGTGCAACTTTTAACATAGTGAAAGATTCTTTTTTTTCACTAAAACTTTTTTGAAAAGTAACTCTTGGTTTTTGAAGTTGCCTCGATAGAAAATAAAACATAGAAATTCATAACTTAATTCTATAGAATTTTAGAAATTATGTATGGTTGTTTGATTTACAACTTCAACAACTAAATATTTGCTTATACAATTGAAACAATACAAAATTCTATGTTTAAATTTGAGTAGTCACATTACATACTTCACCATAAAAAATCATTGTGGAAAATGGATAAATTATTATTAATATGGAAGGTTTACTAATAGTTAATGTGAAATACTAATAATGAAAATATGAAATGAACCAAAATTCAATTACAATATAAGATTCATATTAAAAATGAATAACAAAACCAATTATCTTGTCAAATTCCTTGATTATAAACCTCAAATTTAGTTATATAATATAGCTTCCAAAGCTCAAAATTACCTAAATAAAAAAAGGCAGTGTTTAAATCAAAAAGTTGTTCATGACAATACTCTTTTCTAACAACAAGTTTTAGGATGAGCCATCTTCAACTTCTAAAGATATTTCTAGTAGAGAAAAAAATTGTGAACATTTTAAAGATTTAATGCAAGTTTCTCTATATATTCATTTACATTGTAGCTTTTTCAATGAACTAGATATTCTAAATGGTGTCATTTTATTTGAAAGCTTAATACTTCAACTATTATATATTTTAAAATCATTGTCAATTGGAGGTGTTAGTAATATCATTGCAAATAATATTCTATAATATAGATTTAATAGAATAAAGTTTAAAAAAGATGAATCTTCATAGAATTTGGAATTTTTAAGTAAAAAGAAATTAACAAGATCACTGATTTGCTTATAATTGAAATTGACTCTTACCTTTGAATCTTTGATAGTTAGGAATTTTAGACAAAATTGTAGATTGGATGGAAACCCAAATTAATCCCCAATTTTGAATGTAGGTTATATTTGCCAAAAATATCTTTAATTATTTCACAATAGTCTTGAGTTTGTTCTATCATGAATGACTAATAAGGCCTTCAATTATCATAATTTCAACCACTTTCATTTGAGAAAAAGACCCTCTAGGATGACAATTGAAACTTTGAAATGAAAGAGTTTGCTTAGTTGAAGAATATAAAGAATTATTATTTTTTAAAACCTTACAAAAGGTAAAAAAATTCATCCCAAGTCTTTATGATGATGAATCAAGCAAAAAAAATATTATTCTATGAATTGATAGTTACAATTTGTGTAACCATTAGTCTTAGGATTTTACCCCTAAAGGACCATTGTCCTTTCATTGAAGAACAAATGAAAATTTTGACAAGTGCATACAATATCAATTTTTGGCAATAATTTATATTTTTTAAAATATGAAAAGAATAATTTTATTTCACATAGTGCCTAGGAAAAAAGTTATGATTCTCAAATTAAAAATTTCTAACCAAGGTAGAAAAATAAATAAATAATTTAAAAAACAACTCTAAAACACATTTTTATCTACAAGGAAAGTTTGGGTTGATTTCATTTAGATTATTGATGTGAAAGTTATGAAGAGTCTTGCTTTTAGGCAATTCGAGCTTCTTCTTGAATAAACAAATGAAAGGATTTGTTGTTGAATACAATGTTCACAATGAACCAAAAAATTGTGTACAAAGATTAGATTCTTTGTTAGAAAAATCTTCATTGTTTCAATTCCATCTTAGAGCTATTTAGTTTTTTTTGCCACCTTGTACTAACTTCTATTTTAACAACCAAAAAAAATGAAAACCAACTTTGTTGCTTTTTTTTTTCTTGAAGACTTTCAACTCTATTTTCCAAGATGAAAAATTATTTACCTCAAAATTCCCTACTACAAAATTTTCAAATTAAGAAGATTCCAAGTCTTATAATATATAGAAAGGAGGGGAGAAAAGTATTATTTTTACTTTAAACACCAGTATCCTACAATCTCAAGAGTTAAAGTTTCTAAAGTTTAGTGCAAAATTGTTGTTGAATATGTCAAGAAAACAAATGTTTAACTCTTTTCTCTCTTTGCAAAAGAAAATGATAGTTTTTGAGTGGCTTTGGCAAAACATAGAACTTTCGGGGGTAAGTAGAAAAAGCTATTTTTTTATTTTTTATTTTTTACAGTTCAAAAAGTATTTTTCAAAAATTTGAAATTAATTGTGGACTCCGATTGAAATGATATCATCATGAAGACCACAAGAACCGTTAAACATTGTCAAGCAATAGCTTGATTATTGCCTCACCACTACAGTTTTTTTCCTCAATTTCTATTAACTAATTGATGACCACCATTTGTGAATCAAAGGCATATGAAATTAGGAAATAAGGGATGTTTCCAAAATATGATGATAAGAGAAGCCATTTAGATGCTAAAATTGCTAGTAACTATTTAGCATGAATTTCAAAAGTTATATTTGGTATTAAGATAAAAATGCATTATGATAGACGTGACCATATTTGCTATATTGAGACACAAAAGTTCTAAGGGTATAATTAGAGATATCTATTTGTAAATGAAAAGCTTGGGAGAATCAAGATGTATAAATAAAAACTATTTTAAACTATAAAGTGCTTCTCACGTTTGATCATTCCAAGCACAATTTTCTTTGCTTGGTGATATGGGTTGATTGTGCTTTAATTTTAGGATAATTCCTACTAATATCCCCTAAAAATGGACCTATAAAAATCTTATCAATCAATTAACCACACACACAAATCAAAAAAATATAAATAAAACACTTGATTTGCCTACTCCATCCCAAAACCAAAAGAACTTTGATATGGGTGCAATATGTGGAATACATATGGGTGTGATATATGGAATAAGGATGTGCTATATGGAATATTGCTATGATATGACATACATATATAGTTTGGGATAAGAGATGTACTTGTTAATATCATATCAATTGTAATGTAGCATGTTTAGGAAAAAAAACTCACATAGGGAGGACTATAATTCATTCACTTTTTGAGCAAAGGGGTGAATGAAGTGAATTCATTGACCACTATAAGAAACCCGCCTTTTTTTGATGTTATCATCAAATAAGCATGTTTTTCAAAACAAGAGTACAAAGATGAGATAGTGGCCGTGGAAGGCAGAATTTTGTTGGATGTTCCAGAAAACATGTGGATGTCACAGGCATAACAAGTTCATGTCCTATGCGACAAGAATGTTCTCTAAGACATTAGAAAAAACATAGGTGTGTTTCGTACAACATTCAAGAAAACATGGACATGCCACGTTGACAAGCATTTACAATTTCACTATGGGTAAGTCTCTAGAAGTTACTGGGGGTTGAGGTAAAATGCTGACCAAATTTTAAAAAACAAGAGAAGGGGAGCCACATGGCACATTTTTGAATAAAAAACAAAAAAAACTTTTTGTGGCACTTTACAAGGATAACGTGGTGTGCCACATCAGCACATTTTGACATCATTTGAGATTTTGAACATTGTTTTTTTGGACGTCAAAATGAGACGTCAATTGAGACTTCAAGATGTTTTCTACAACATGAACTAGGACGTCAACTGAGATGTTTAAATGTTTTTGGTGATGTCAACTGAAATAATTTTGTACATGCCATATCATTTGATATATCCCATATGGTTTGTCTCCCTCCTTACCAGACCACTTGTATAAGTAGCTTATGTTCTCGTGTCCATATACTCACAATAACATATAGTTGCCAAATATGGTATACTATGTATGGTGCACAATGTATGATGTATTGTATACATTGTAATATGTATGGTGTATTGTATAATGTATATGGTTTATTATGTATGGTGTATAGTATATGTCTAAGTTGATGTCACAAAACATCAAGATGTCAAAGTTGATGTCTCGAAAAATTGAGACATGCACATCAAGCATGTCTTAGAGGACATCGTTTGTGTCATTAACATGTCTCCACAAACATGTCATAACACATAGCGGATGCTACATGATGTTCCAAAACATTAACCTCATGTCATAATTGACACCCAAATAAACATGTGTATGTCACTGCAGACATCCAAACAGACAAGACTTAGTGCACAACGCACTTGCCACGTCATAAATTTTCATCGACCACATCATGTTCCATGTCAACAAAGGCCTCGATGAAAAAATTGTTGACATGGCACTGCCTACCCGTGTGGCAATGACGTGGTTGCCATGTGGCACACTTTGGGCACCTTTTTTGACCATGTTTGAGTAGACGTCGCACAAAAAACATGGCATGTTTTCTTAGATTTTCGCATGTTATTGCCACGTCAATCTTGACGAATTTTGGTAGACATTGAAGGTGACATGACTAATGTCAAGAAAAACATATGACCTTGTTCTAGAGCATGTCCACAGAAACGAGGGTTTCTTATAGTGGACTACCCCCTTAACCCCTCAAGGCCTAAGTAATTTCAATACTTTTTCAGAAGTTTGAACTTTGATTGATAATGTGCATTGTACATCAAGCTTATTACATGATGTCAATTGTATTTTTAAGCTTCTTCATTCAATATGAACATCAAAACATGAAATTCATTTGGATATACTTTTTAGAATGTAGGAATAGGAAGTTATAACTTTGAACTCTTGAACAAGTGAGAGGCCAAAAAAAGGTTCATTGGGCCTTAAGGGGTTAAAGGGATATGCAAGTTATACAAATTCTCCAAAAGTATAGGATAAACATATTGAATAAAATTTACGAAAACCAAGAAACACTACATGTTACAAAGAGAAGAGGTTGTATATATTACACTCAATAATATTTTGTATTTTTTTTTGGATCCATTGATACGCAAGATGGAGAGGGTATGTACCCAAGCAATACTAATAGAAAATGGTGTTTGAATCAAGTGGTCTAAAAGCAACAAAACGTTTCCAAAAAATACAATTCTATTTAATTCATGTCCAAATGAAGGCATTCAAGCAGCAAAATGTGTTGATTTGGGCACCATTTTCTACTAGTGCAATTTCATTATAATAAATTACCACAAAATTACCAAGATGCTCTTCAAAAGTATGTTCATCGTTGGATGAAAGACAACAAGGGTATTGGTAAGTCCAAATAGCATAATAAGGTATTAGAAAGACCACACTTCATCTGAAAAATAGTATTCTCACTTCTTTTGATGAATGTTAAATCATAAGCACCGCTCAAATGAATTTTCTTCATAGATTTTGGAATCTCCAATTTAATCCAAGATATTTGAAATTAAAGGTAAAGGATATCAATTTTTAGTTTTTGACTTGTTAAGGCCTTTGCAAACAACTGATATACATAATGAATCATTTTTACTTTATGAATATGTGCATTGAAAGATGTTTTGAATGTTGGATGAAGATTATTGTCAACAGGTTTTAATAATTCTTCAAATTCATTCTTTGATAAGTTGTAAATTAGTCCAAATAGTAGTTCAACATTTGATCTTATTCTTGACAATCACCAACATATTCATATATTTGATGTTTGAAAAGCATGTCAATTTTTTATTTTAAATACTTCAACCTAAATTTTGAAATTGAATAGGATCTTGGACACAAAAATTAAAATTTTCTTGTATTAGTATAGGATAAACTTCAAAACTCATCTTACTTTAATTGCACAACTAAAAGTTTGATCACCCACCACCAAAGGCATTTAAAATGCCCATAATTTCATTCCTACCTTGATATTGACTTTACCCTTGGACACAATTGTAATGTTGCCATCGATTTCTTGCAAATATATATTAAAGCTAAATTAAGAGTTTTATTTAAGAAACCATTATATGAATTAAAATTAGAAGTTTTTTTTAAATTAGTTTTTTTATAGTCTACTTATGAACTTTAAACTACTAACAAATTTTGACCTAAAATGATAGGGTTGTTTGGTGACTTGATGATGTTGAAACACACTTTGCTCATACAATTATCTAAACTAATATCTAGTGGTTTTTATTCATGGATTACTATTCTTCATTCAAATTGTCCAACCAACAACAAATTTTACTTGTTTCAATAGATTCATTAATCTTCTCGTCATTTAAATTATAAAACTTTTTCCTCAAGGGTCTACCAAGCTACTAACGCAAATATAAGATATTTACATAAGTCCCAAAATACAATGCTATTTTTGCTTAACAACTCAAAATTTAAAAACTTTAGAAGTAAAACAAGGTCTTCAAAAATCATATATATAGAAAAACATTTTGAGAGAAGTATATATATATAAATTAAATCATGTTTCTTATAATTCCCTATAATACCTTTGGACATGTGCAATTACCAAAATATACAAAGAGTCGACCTCCCCTAAATATTTTGATAGGGCTCCAGAACATTGAATTGAAACAGAGGTTATTAAAGGGACCTTGTTGTGATGTTTCTTGCAATGTCCAATTGTAAGAGTTCTATTGAGGCTTACAATTTTTTTTATTTTCTTTATAGCAATCCTTGTATTGAACTTGGTTCTTTGAAACAATTACTTTTTTCACAGTAGTTTCGACACTTATAATTGTCTTCTCTACAATAAAAATAATAATATCCTTTTTGGTGCTCTCTTTCTACACATGGCCACAAGACTTCATTGATTTTGCTTAGTCTGAACTTACATATTCATGATCATCTAATTGTATAGCTTGGAATCCATTATTTTTTGGAAAAATTGATGGAGATACCACATTGGTTGAAGAGGAATTAGATTACTTTCTTCATTTGTCTTCAAGATTGAATTTAATTCATTGTCACATTTGACTACGAGTACTTAAGTACCAACCTTTAACAAGGATGTGACATCCTTTCACGTGAACAATAAGAATTTTATATCTTCTTGTAATCACCTCTAGAATTGACAATATAGAGCCAACTTTGGATGCCAATGAACATCAAATTATAATTGCCTAAATTTTGGAGTTATAGAGTGAATCTAAATTTAGTCATTGGCCAAGAATTATTTTTATATATATAATCAAAGTCTTCAAATTTTCTCTAGATTTGTGGACACTAAATTGAATTTTTCTCTTTTGTAAACTTGAAGTTATTATTTTCCCAAGATTTTAAAGATATTTTATCCTCAAAGATCTCAAAGTCATTCCTATTTTGACAATATTTTGGTATATATAGTATAAGTGAATGGTATATATAGTATAACTTTATACTATAGTACATAGTGTAAACTGGTGCAAAACCGTATTTCAACATATAATAAAGATTTGATGGGAATTTGTATGGTGCACATTCATATGGATATACAATCGTGAGAATCCTTCAACTCCTAAATGTATTTCACTATGTTTTCACCAAAAAAGCTCCAAAGCTGCCATTTCTAGTACAAGTATCAAATTTTTCTTAAAATACATTTTTGGACACATGTAAGCATAGGATATTGTAGTATGTTGGTTTGAGAAGATGCAAAAAAAATTTCAGAAATTTACACCCTTTAGATTGCAAGATATTAGCCTATAGATTGCAAGATATTAGCATTTAAATTGACAAAAAGACTTTTTTTTGTCCCTGCAAAAATCCGGGCAGCTGCACTTCCCAAAGTCACAATTGTATGAAAACATGTTCAAAATGGTGGTGCTTCTTTTGATTCATTTTCCAAGGCTAGTCAGCTACATGCTTGAAAAAATTCAGATCATTTGGAGTTGTACAACATATAGGAATAAATTAGTAAGTAGAAAGATGTACATCAGAGAAGTGGGGCCAGATTGTTTTGGTGCTATTTTGACACCAAGGACTGCATACAGGTCATTTTAGTGTCATTTTATCCATACTAGTTTGGTATGGAGGTTGGCACCAAATTAACTTAATTGCATTTCAATGCACCATTGTGGCACCATGTTCACATATCTTGAAGTTCCTGATGTAGAGAATGATTCAAAATACTAAATTGTTAACAATTTATTTATGGAATTGAAAAATGTCAATCCCCATGGTTGTAACATTGTAATAAACAATCTACACCAATTATTTTTATTTTTTTCCAAAAATATTAAGAATTGATTTAAATGAAGGCCTTCAAAGTTTATTTTAAGTTGGAGATTCCATAACTACCTACAAACTACCCACAACTAAAATTCTTCATAACTTTCATTTCACAAATCAAAATAGAATGATTCAAAGCTTTCCACGTATATATAAATCTAAAAAACTAATTTCAAGTTTTAATTTTTTTTAAAAGTGACTTTTAAAGAAGTTTTTTTTGTTGCCCAAGCTGCCCACTTAGCATTGAAAACTACATATCATATAATAACTTTTTAACCATGTATTCAAAAGTTATGAAAATTGTTGGGCTTGAAAGCTACTCCTTGGGCACATGTTTTGTGAAAATTTCAAAGGAAAAAAATACAAATTCCATTCTTATTGAGCTGCCCCAAATCGATATGTTGCCAAAAAATGTCATTTGGTCCTTCAAGGGTTAACCATGAAAGGTCTCAAAAGCCCAATTTTGGTAGCAATATAGATATTTTTTGAAGTGTACACTAGCTTGTGACAAAAATATATATATCTTCGTGCTAAGTAAAATCCAATGATACATGGCCCTTCCAATTTGAATCAATGTTGTACTTCCTAGATGTCTCCAAAGCTATAAGATTTATCACATATTCTTCTATGAACATAGTGCCCCATTAGAACGTGACAAGGCTTAGATATTCTAGTGACATTGAAAAAAAAGATGCTAACTATTGAATTATCAATCTAGTGGAGTATGTTTTGTCATATTTTAGTACATCATTTGTATCCTAGGCATCAAATAGGATATCCTAAACATGGACCCATATATACAAGTCCTACAAGGCCTCTAATACCCTAACGACTCTCCTAAATTGAGAATTGAAAAAAAAATCTAAAGTATTGCTCTTCCATCTCCAAATGACCAAGTTTCATTTTTCATGTTTTATATTCATAAAACCTCTTTTTCTATTGCCTCTCCTTAAATAGTTGACTCACCTTAGATTTCAACATTCAAGATATTTTTACCAATTTTACCAACTATTTTCCTCTAATTCCCATATTGAACCATTTTTTTTCCAATATCAGATCCATTTTTTTCCCTCCATGTTTTACTATGAACATAAATTTTAAAGGGTTTTTTCCCCCATTTATTTTTACTGATGTTTTCAAATTGCAACCATTTTTTTTTCTTAATTCCACCATCTAACAACAAACTAACCAGAGGCCCCAAACCAATTACTCCAAGTTTCCTTGTCCCAACAAATTCTAAGTTAATGATACAAAACCGTAGCCAAATTAATAATGGAAAGATTGAAGTAGCCCACTTCCGATAGCGAGACAATGAAAGAGAATAACATAATAATTTCGTAGATAAAATAATGTACCAACAGCCGCTAATAGTGAACCGAGTAATGAAGTTTTCTTTGTGGCGACAACTGAAGTTGCCATGGTACTTCACTTACCATTTGATACTTACCATTTGATCGAGTTTGAAGTTGGTTTTCGTCTCGTCTCAACCGGAGTTCAGTTGCTGCAATTTTTCAACGAGAGCATCAGGGGTTCCCAACCCACTCAAGTATTGATAAGTTCATCTAGTTGCAATTCCATGCTAAGTATCATCATACCGATATATACTCGGTTCCCTAATGTAAGGTAAGTTAGTTCCAATGGGAGATCGATTGTACTTCGTAGATGTCTATGTGCATGTAAATAATATGATTGATGGAATGGTACAAGCCTATGTGGCCCAATAAAATTGCATGAAAATGATTTACGAACCCAGTTTTGAAACTTGAAAGATGTGAAACTTGAAACAACTGATTTCTTTGTAAGCTTAAATAATCCTGTGCCCATGAGCCTTCACGGAAGCAAAAACTACTTCTCCTGTAATAGCTGTTTTTTTTGATGAATCAGGAAGATTTTGAAAAAATTGTTGTTTCTGAGAGGTGCTCTCAGACACCCATCTTATGAAAATTTCAACCCTAAATACCCATAATTCCCCCAATGATGGCATGACTAAAAACACTATATTGTCAAAAGAAAAAAAAGAAAAAAAAACTTGTTTTAATTGGTATAAAATATTAAAATAATATTGGTATAAAATATTAAAATAATATTGGTATAAAATATAAAAACTCTTTATATAAAGTTCTTAAACTAAGACTGACTGGAATGATTGTGCAGTATGATACTAGTATCTGGAAAATGTAGGAATAAATTTCAGAGTGGTAGACAAGCAATAAGAATATCAATGTCACAATTGGAAAAAATAATTTTCAAACTTCATAAGGTTTTTAAAACTTTTTATAGAAGGGTT
Source organism: Straminergon stramineum (assembly GCA_963920665.1). Taxonomy (NCBI): domain Eukaryota; kingdom Viridiplantae; phylum Streptophyta; class Bryopsida; order Hypnales; family Calliergonaceae; genus Straminergon; species Straminergon stramineum. The sequence goes on from OY987271.1 coordinate 2,840,806, forward strand.
GTTGCCTCGAGCTTCCCAAGAAAGCCCATCAACATGCATGCCAACATTAGAAAAATAGGTATTATAGGATTTCTATCAATCCATGCCCAACTTAACACATGCCCAATCCAATCTATAATGAATTAATGACCTCAATATCAATTGCATACTTCTATTGCTAGAATGAATGGAATTGCATGGATTTGAGGCTAATTCAAAGTGATTGGAGTCCAATATATAATTTAAGGCATAGGATCATGCCTATTCTAGACACATGTTATCCTCATTTTGTACAATTAGCTCCCAAAAGCAAACAATTCCTTTCTTTCATTTGTATTTTTTGTTTTCAAATACAAATAGCCTAGAATGGGACTTTTCCTAGATGTCTCAAATGGGAGTTTGGACTGGAATGGTGTGTTCTACCTCAATGTTTTCAACAAAAACATTGAGACCTATTTGAGGAAGTATAGAGACAAAGAATGGAATCTAACAAGGACACTTGCATGGAGAATGCACTAGAGTTGGTCACCTAACCTTCATTTTTTGTATTAAGAGAATGAGGAGAAAGTATATGAGAATATCAATGAATATGAAAATAAGGATGAAGTGCAAGTGAATGAAGTTCAAAATTTTCAACAATTTTATTGAAATCAATTATTATTCTAATACCGTCTATTTATTTACTAATAAAAAAAATGGTTGTTGCTATAATTTGACAATTATTTGTTTTATTCTCATCAAAACATGAATTGCTTGGGAACCTTGTGTAAATATCACAAAGCATTGAGTGACGAGGGTTGCTAGCATGTGAGCCTAGGATCTTGAGCCCATGAGCCTAAACACCTATGTTACATATACCTATGCTTTAAGCACCTTCTATGGTTGTAGAGTACCTACTTATATCTAGGCTCATAGGCCTGCATTTCTAAGCTCACATGCTAGCATCATTGATTAAGTGACTAACCTATTCATATTACTCAAACAAGGACAAATAAAAATTGTTCAATATTAATATTTAAATGTATCTCATTTGTTTCATAGGGGTCCTATAGTATGCTCTTAAAAACACATGTCATCCACCTCAACTTTCTTATAGGTAAAGCCCCCCTAAATCCCACATGATTAGTACATTTTAGTCCCTATGAGTTCAAAGAGAGGGTATTGTTTATTTATCAAAGATAGGATATTGTATATATTTTAATCCCTAAATGTCCAAGGCCTTTTTTGAACTTCTTGAAATTTGTTTTAAATTGAAAAAAAAGACGAAATTTTGATAAGTTTTATCAATTTTTTTGAATTGTAACCATATAAATTAAAAAAATTGACAACACAACAATATCACTTATGAATTGAAAGATTATAATGTTTGATCATGAGGGTGATAGAATTGTGAAAGTGATTTGAATTCTTTCAATCCTCTTTTCACATGTCAAATCTAAAAAATTGGTCACCAAAAAAATATGAGGTTAAAAGACATAACATGCCTAACCCCAATCAATTTAGGGCTTCTCAAAATCTAATCAACAATTCTTTTCAATGAATTTGTAATGTGATTTTTTCACCAAGATCTAGTGTATTTGTGGCTCATTTCCAAGAACCCTCAATACTCAAAATAATCAAGATTTGCAATGGACACCCTTGCACAAAGTTTTGAATAGAAAAATCATAATCACTCATTTTCAAAATTGGATTTTTGATGCTAAAACTAGACTTGAAAAGAAAATTTTTCAAAAATATAAACCACTAAAATAGTAACTGAGTTAGGTTTTATTTACCTTCAAAGTGTTGTTGACACTAGAATTTGATGCTTTGGGCATTCAGGAGTTAAGAAAATCAATAAGGGCTTGTAAATACATTATGAAAATATTAGTACAATATACTTAGAATATGATTGAATTTTCTACAAATATGCTAGATATATCAATTGTCCTCTTCTTAAATCCCCCAATGAACTAGATTGTTGCCCTATGCAATTTGCTAAATTACAGGAAAGTGACCACCCCCAGATTTTAGTGCACAACTGAAGAACAAATGAAATTGAGATCCATTTGAAATTCATCAGAAAAGTTGGGCCAAATTAGTTTGGCGTCATTTTGACACCAAAGGCTGCATACAGGTCATTTTAGTGTCATTTTATCCATGCTAAGTTTGTATGGAGGTTGGCACCAAATTATCTTAATTACATTTCAATGCACCATCAGGGCACCATGTTTACATGCCTTGAAGTTCCTGATGTTATCCCTATTATCTTGTAAGGGATCCGTAATCAAAGTGTGCGATGAAATCTAATGACCTTCCTATGGAAAAACAACAACAAACAACTTGTAAATTTCCCCAAATCTTATCAGAAAAATATTTGAAATTTCACTTTTGTAAACCCTAGATTCTTCTCACCCGGGAAAAAAAAAGGAAAGCCTACCACACGTACTTGCAAACCTTAGTAGTGGCCAGAGCCGGTGCCACATGATGATTAAGAATCTGGTAAGCAGGAATGTAAGTCATTGGGCCGTAAGGACTGATACATGATGAGGCCGCCGCGTCTCACTCATACTAACTTACGTGTTAGCCGCGCTGAGGAGCATGTCATACGTTTGAAGATCTACCTTGAGAGCATGTCATGCGTTTGAAGATTTTCCCATGATTGATTAACTTAGGTTGTTACGGCCCTGATTCTAAAATTCCCAAACTTCTTGTTGTTGATCACAACTGCCGAACCCCCCATGGCTGATAGATAGGATAATATTAACTGCTTTGTCCAGCTCAGATCATCTAGGGCTTCAACCAATTCCCATTGAACACGTGGCTGAATGCCAATTAGTCAATAGGAGAATATTAACCATTTTGTCCAGCTCAGATCATTGAGGGCTTTAACCAATTAGCATTGACCATGTGGTTAATGATCTTGATATGCTTCCCAAGTTGGGGATCCTGTCTCTCGTTCCCTACCAATGGGAACTGGTGGACTATATTTTCTTTTATCATCTAATAATCACAAATTTTGAAAGTTCAATTATTGTTAAGTGTGTTATGAAAGTTTGAATTTATTGAAGTAATGTTCATTATAACCCTTAAAGGATTAAGTAGCATTTGGAAGGCAACGTAAAATTTTGGGTCATCCATTTATAAATGGAATTTTCATTTTATTTTGGAGCGGGTGGTGGTGAAATTTTCATACAACATGCCAGGTTAGTTGAGGAGGAGCTTCAAGGTGCAATAATTTTCATAACATTTGACTACATAGATAAAAACAATTATTGTATAATACATTGTTTTGTTTTGTTTTGTTTTTTTGAAACAAGCATGTTCAGGAAACACACTGCAAGGGGTTCCGTCAAGAGGAGAGGTTGTTTTATACGTAGTTTCTTTTGAAGCTCAGGTAGTTTGGATAGCTTAGGGTAATGAGGCCAAAATTTGAGATTCTCTTCCCTTGAACTTCAACATAGTTTAATAGACAATGTTGGTTAGGTACCTTGCCATTAAGAGAAATAGAACCCCAATCTCATAAGATGCCTATACTATTATATTTTTGTTTCAAGTTTTGGTACCTTAATTGATTTCCAAAAGGTGCTACATGCCACATCAAAAATGTAAAAAATAAGCCTCTTCTATACTGCTTGCAACAACATCTAGAACCTCACCAAAATATGTGTTTGAAAAAACATATATAATTAGAAAAAAAATTAAAGATGAAAAAAAGAAAAACTTTAAAATGATACATGGCATGCTGAAATGCAATCCAACTAGAGCCTTCTTCTGTATACTGTTAAAGTAGCCCCCCAAATGCACCACTAACCCAAAACCGCCATCATCATTGCAAGTACATCTCCAAAATCAATATGTACCTATGTGGAAGAAACGATTTTGGAACCTCCACCAAAAAAAACTTTTTTTTTTTTTTTGAAACACCAAAAAAAACTTTGACGCTTGATAACTTTTGCATACAATATCCAAATACCGCATTCATTGGTATGTTAGAACCTCCTTTCACTTGCCAACAAGAAAATCAATGAAAATTTGACCAACCTAATAATAGTAACCCAGCATAGTACCAAAAAGTGATGTTTTGGGATGGGAGTCCCCCTTAGTTAATTAATCAATGCATGAATTGAGTAAAAAATTCAATATTCATGACAACATCCTAGATCTTCTTTTCTTTTCTTTTTTCTTTTTTTTGGAAACCTGAAATTTATTCCAAGAATGAACCAAGAACAAATGGTGGAAAGCTGAGGGCATCACATCCCAAATCTTTTGCATGGCCGGGTACCATGCATTCTATTTAACAAAATATAATGCACCAAGAATGTTTTGGTAACTACACTCAGTCCACACAATCAACTAGACACCCGTGGGGACGTAAGTTAATTGATCCACATATAAAAGTTATAAAAGTTATGTCTAAAAGTTTGTGATTAAAGTTATGTTTGACCCCAGACAACCCTTTTATAGAGTGAGCGCTATGTGTAAGATAGGGACCGAATGGACAAGCTAACTTACTAGTTGGAGACAACTGACCTTCTCTTCAATGCATGTGCATGCGCATACAACATGAATTTCCAATCCCACGGGCGGACCTACAAAACTTGAAATTGAATGACAGACTCAACAGCCGGTGGGCTCACTGGAAATTTCAATTCACACAGGGGATTATACGGGATTTTGCCCATTCGCCTTGCGAGCCCCGGCCCCTCCATTTGGAAACTGAATAAGATAAACTACTCCATTCTACCCCATTCTATACCAAATGGGAGCAAGCCCATTCTGGGTTAAACTATGGTAGTGGTTTACATTCAAGTTCTGAAATGTACACCTCTAACTTAATTTAGTCCACAATGGGCTCACTCCCATTTGGTATGGAGTGGGGTAGTTTACCATCTTAAGTCATTTATTAAAGTAAACTATCATAATTCAATGAAAGTAACCAAATCCTAACCAGGAATCATGGCCCCAAGTTAAATTAGAGAGATTGATTTGGGAAACAACTTTGGACCATGGCAGAAAGGCATAGCTTTGCACCATGTTGCTTTGTGATAAACACCCAACTAAGTCTCACAAGTTCCTCCAGAAGTTTGATAATACTTGGCTCTGTACCCCATTCTTTGGCTCCAGATATGGCAAAGCCAAGAGCTGGAACTTGAAGAAACCTACGTGTGGTTTCTTCATGTAAATTTAGCCTTTGTTTTTGTGTGTTGGTGTTGTTCTTACTGTCTCCTCCAGGGTTTTTGCCCTCTGCTTTCTGTCATTTGTTTGTGGTTCACTCTTGGAATAAACTCCAGGTTTAAAAAATAAAAATAAAAAGTAACTCAATCCTTTTCTGGGTAGACATTGCTTGCTTTGATCCTTAATCCCTTAAGTTCCTTGACTATGTTTACATCAAAAACGCTCCAAAACTGCCATTTCTAATACAAGAACCAAATTTTTCAAAGAAATATTCTTTTGACACATTTTACTGTAGGATCTTGTATTATGCTAACTTGAGACCATGTGGTAAAAATTTCAGAAATTTCCACCACATGGATTGCAAGATAAAAGCATTCAAATTCACTGAAATCATTTTTTCAGCCCTATGAAAAACAGGGCAGCTGCACTTCACAAGCTCACTTTTCTATGAAAAAATGTCCAAAATGGTGGTGCTTCTATGGATTCCTTTTCCTAAACAAGTTATCTACATGCTTTAAAATTTTCACATCATTTGGAATTGTACAACATATAGGAAAAAAATAATAAGTAGAAAGAAGTAGAGAATGATTCAAAATACAAAATTGTTAAGAATTTTGTTATGGAATTGAAAAATGCCAATCTCAATGATTGAAATGTTATAATAAACAATGTACAACCTATAATTTTATTTGTTTCAAAGAATATTGAAAATTGAATAAGACAAAGGACTTCAAAGTTTATTTTAGAGTAGAGAATCCATAATTACCTACAAACTAAAACTCCTTGTAACTTTGGACTCATTGATCAAAATGGAATGATTCAAAGATTTCCATGTATGTATAGCCGTGGATAAACAATTTCCATTTTTTTTAATGAAAGAAGTGATTTTTTGGATCTACCTAAACTACCTGCCCAGAAAAAAAGTAACATATTAAGCCATAACTTTTTACTCATATTTCCAAATGTCATGAAATTTAGTGCATATAAAAGATATTCAATCCTTGTCCCCACCTTCTCTTAAAATTTCATCCTAAAATATGCAACTCTCCAACTACATGTATGTGCCCAAAATTTCTATGTTGCCAAAAAATGCATATTGGTCCTTTAGGGGACAAAAGTGTACATGTTCATCCATAGAATTTTGTGCAAAAGGAAAGTCTTCAATGCTAGTGCTTTTCATTTTTTTTAAATAGGTGATTCTCTCTATATCCAAAGGGTGATTTCGATGGTCATCCTCGTGACATTACAAGCCATTGAGAAGTTTGTTTGTTTGTGCCATTGTCACAATCACTGTTTAACCCCTCACAACCCAAGACACCAGAGAATATCTAGTGTAAATTATAAAAAGAACTACAATCTGCTTTATAGAGAAATGATCCAACCACTCAATTTCACATTTGCTTTGCAATGAAGATGGTCATTCATCCCAACGGTGAAGACTTTAGAGTCCACCTCAAATTTTGCATGGCAACACTATTTTTGGAGATTGGTATACTCATGGGGCAAACTGGTCATGGATGGTGAGGGGTTTAACTACTCAAGGGAGGGGGAAGGTTTTGGACAAAAATTGTCAAAAATTGTCATTTCTAGTAAGTTGAACAACAATAGATTAATTAAGAAATAAAATAAGAAATAATATTTAACCAAAAAAAATTGTGTTAGACTACTATGGGAATAGATGGAAAAAATTCCAAAAAATTTATCCATGTAGATTGTAAGATAATGACATTTGAGACTACAAAGAAAAAAAATGGGGGGTTTGAAAACTACCTTGCTTGAAGAGCTTTGGGATCCATTACTTTTGATCTGGGACCTAATTGGAAAATCAGCAATCCTAGAAAAGGTGGGTAAATGTCTTCACTTGTGTGAAAAATTTGAAATTTAAACATTGACTTCATAGGAATCTACCCAAATTTCTAATTGTCCCTTTAGAGCAAAGTCAATTTAAGGAACAATTATCCTTCATGAGTGAAGGTGTTGTATTTTAAAATTTCCCTTGCTCTAAAAGTATTCATAGACATAGATATATAGTGCCAAAGTGCTATAAATATATATTTTTAATCCATCTTAGGCTTTGAAAATTCAATTTTCTTGAAATGTAGAAATGGAAGCAAGATTTGGAAAGCTCAATATTATAGATATTTCAAGCAATAATTTCCTTGCTTTACTTTTCATTGATCACCATGATATGCCTTGCATACAAAATATAGTTTGCTTTTTTCTAATCTAAAAATTCTTTCCTTACCATATCAAAAGAGAAAGAAAAGAATCTTTCAATAGTTACTAGAAGAATTATCATCCACCAACTTGTCCTTCATGTACAATTACCTTGATGGGGTCTAAAGTTCATCAATAAAATCCAAGTTGTGTGCCACATGTCATCATCACATTGGCTATAATTTCTAAAGAAATTTAATAAAGCACATATAGACATTTCCTTCTTTCACTTTTATGTTCACAACAATCTTGATGGCCCAATCCAAAATGTGATTCTAATAAGTTCATGGTCATTTTGAAAGGACTCATGATAAGCATTGTAAACCCTTGCCATGAAAATTCCCCGTTCATTTGATGGAAAAGTTATTTTGCATAATCAACACATTATGCAGATCCACCTTCATATTCGAGCATTACAAATTCTTTGGCTGGAAAATTTTCTATTCATCCAAAGAATCTTTATCATCTCTTCATTTCCCACCTTTTTTAACAAGTTGTTTATGCTAGGCAATACCCCATGACGACTGGAATTACACATTTTTCTACACAATTGCCTCCTCCGTGGGCATTGCCCCCATACGTAATTTCCAAATGTGTTGCCGCCAAGGATGGATGGATGAATGGATGAATGGAGTGGATGAATGGATGGATGGATGAATGGAGTGGATGGATGAGAACCTCGATCCAATGATGTTCAGTTGCCATGGCGGCAGCGTGTGTGTGTGATGCACAACTGACAACAGTTGCAGCCAAACTGCAGTCCAGCTTGGCTCCCTTCAACAATCATGAAAAAGGAAGGGCATGGCCATTTCATCATCCAGGCGCTCTCAAGTAGTAAGTTAACTTATTAGTAACTTACTGAATTATTCCCCTCCATAGGACAGGACATTGCACTCGCACATGTGCCGTCCTCCCCACAACACGAAGTCAGGTTTCGTTTGTGGATTTCCACAAACTCATGTGCGGGCTTAAGGTATATGACCTATTTTTGACAATGTTAAGCGTTTTAGGATATGTTTGATTGAACAACGGTAGTGGTGGTGTAATTTTCTCCAGTTAGATATTAATAGAAATTGAATGAAGATTGTACTAATTTTTTGCTAATTTTTCATCAAGTTTGGAATTAGTAGAAATTGTGGAAGTGTAGATTACAATCCAACTTGTTCTTGATGTATTTATGGGAAACGCAAAACTAAAACCTATTTCTGAGAAATGCAAAATTAATAACTGATTTTAGCAACTTCATTAGGTATCAAAATCTTATTTGTCACACAACAATGAAGGTCGACATCATATTTAGTCGACATCATATTCCCTTTATTCATGAACATAGGTTATCCTATCTTGTGTAAAGGGGGCCCTAGTCAAAAACATGTCATATATTGAAGACATACTCCATTTGCTATAGGAAAACAATTAAGGTAGAACAACCCATTCCAATACAAAACTCCCATTCTAGACATTTGGGAAAAAAACACAAATGAAGGGAAAAATTGCTTGCTTTAGGGAGTTGATTGCATGAAGTGAAGATAACATGTGTGTCTAGAATGGGCAAAATCTATGCCTTGATTATACATTGGGAGTTATCGATTCACTTGGAGTTAGCCTCAAATCAATGCAAATCAGATCATTCTAGCAATAGAAATATGCAATTGGATTTGAGGTCATTATGGACTAGATTGTCCATGTGTTAAGTCAAGCATGGGTTGATAAAAGCCCTACTCTATAGCTATTTTTTTACCATGATAAGCATGTCTACATGCTTTCATGGGTAACTTAAGACAACACCCTTCTATTACTATAAAAAAATCACATGAAGTCCAAAAATTATTTTTTCAAATGTAACCTTTTTTCTTATTTCTTTTCTACCACTAAATTTTTTTCCCACATCTTCTAGACAACAATATCATATTGCATTAGTCATTTTGCCCATAATGGGGTAATTTGCCTTAAATGCTCAATGGCTATGAAAAGTAAGAATTGTGCATAGAGACAAGGAAAATGACCCACATATGAAGATACACATGAATAATTCTCGGAATAATTAGAGGTGGGTCTACACATTGTTATTTCTCGAGTCAATGAAGACCATGTTTTTATTTGTGAGAATATACATATTGTAAGTGAATGGTAGAATCAATACATTTTTGCCAAATATTTATTTTTTCTCTAGAATAGGTTTTAGTAGATGTTTCATAATCTTACAATTTGCAATATTTTTAATTTTTCCTGATATTTCTTTTTTGAAAAAAGAGTTTTCTAAAAAATTTAGCATTTGTTTTTAGTATTTATTTTCTACCAAACGTGCCCTACAAGTATGGTATTGAGGAAACTCATGGCAATACTTGCAACATCAAGTATAATTTTGACAACCAAAGCATAATTTCTAGTAGGCATCTCTCATTTTATAAGTAGGTGTCATTGGCATTAAATGGGTTTGAGGTTAGCTTGGATCAAATTATTAAAAAATGAGTTTGGGTCTACCTGGCCCCAAATTTCTCAAGCATCATAACTTTTGATCTAGGTATTGAATCAAATATTTTTTTTAATTCCTTAGAAGAGCGTACTTGTCGACACCTTGCTTCAAAATATTGTAAACATTTATGGTAGATATGCCAATCACCACATAGACAAAATTCAAATCCTTCTCCGCAATATTATAAGAACTTGTAAACTTTGACTATGAGAACTTGTAAGCTTTGAAACTTGGCTCGATTATTAAATGCCATGTTAAGATTCACTTCCAAAAAAATCCTCAAATTCAGTAAAAAAAAAAGTGCTTGTAGCCCTTGCATAGTGTGTGGTGCCTATGCGGTGGCAAGACAATTTCATTTCAGAAAATTTTCATCATGTATACATCCTTCCATGTGCAGTTTTATGTTGTGTGCAATTAAGGGCTTGCTTACCTTACTCAAAATGGACATTGCAAGAACCCATACCAATTTCCATTTGGCAAATTCATGACTACTTGTCTTATTGGGTCAAGTTACAATGGACAAAATGAATACCATAATTACACCTAAAATCTTCCCATGGTCCAAAATGTCAACCTCTTACTTTTGAATACAAAATGAACAAGCATTTTAAAATATTCTCTTTTAAAATATTTTTAAAGACAAAAATTCATAGATGACTTCTTCTTTAAAATTTACAAAATGTTTTTTCAGAAGAAGTTTTCAGTTTTTTTTGACAAATATATTGAATAAATTGCATATCTTTCACTAAAAAAAATTGAATAGACAAAACAACAACTCCAACTGGTTAAATCATTTTCCACACTCATCATCCTCTTTTGGGACCCTTGGACCTTTATATGTTGAATTATCTAAATTTTTGTTGGATGCTGATGGGTTTTTAATGTGCTTTTTAATTTTTTTTTATTAGTTGAGCTATAAGACACGACAAGGGCAATGACCTAGAAATGAAGTGAAAGAATTGGTCAAGGTTGAATTGCCCAGAGAAGCATGAAAGATCATCTTGAACCTCAAATATTCCCACAAATAACCAATTTGAACATATTTTGCATGGATAGAAGGGTTGGTATTATTTCAACACTAGGGCTTCAATATTCTTCTTACTACTATCAAAGACTCCCAATTGTTTGCAATCCTAGTAACAACATTAGATTGAAAGTGATGTAGCCAATTTTTAGTGTAGGGTGCAAGATTTTTGTATTGATGAATATAGGGTCTTCTTGGCCACCATGGGGTGTATTTGAAGCCACATTTAAAATTGAAGCCACAACTAGAATGATGGATGTGAAGTCAAGATAGAAATGGTCCAATGAAGCTATGACAAAAATAATGGAATTTAAAATCTAGTGACTAAACGGAAGCCGAAAGAGAATTCAATGTATTTTCAATCAACAGTGCTAGTGTGTGAGTATGGAAATGTGAGCATATGAGCCTTGAACATGTGTATAAGGAGATATACTACAACCACATAAGATGCTTATAACATAAACACCTATAATATAGATATCTATAACATAACTACACTATAATCATGGAAGGTTTCTATTATGTAGACACCTTAAACATTGGTGTATAATCTTCTAGACTCGTAGGCTCACACTTCCAAGTTCACATAATAGCAACCCTCTATTGAAAATAGAGGGAATTGAAAAGTCTTGTGAGGGGACCAATGGAAACCTTTGGGGCTCAATTAATTTTTGGAACAATGGCCAAAATAATCAAGAATATTAAAAATAAAATGAGAGAGTTGAAAGGTTTTCGAAGAAACCAATGAGTCTTACAAAACTAGGTGTAATGTAGGGTCCACTTTGCAACCATTGGCTCAAATCTACAAAGAATTTCTTGTTTTCTCAATTGAAGGAGTTGAAAAGTTTTATTAAAGGAATCATTAGGAACCATCACACTTCAATTCATTTTTTAAAGCAAGATCGTAAAAAATTAGATTGGAATTCAGAAGGTCTTCAAGGCAACCAATGGAACTTAACCCTTGAAAGGCCCTTGGGGTCCCTCTATACAACCTGTATTTAGCTATATAACTCTTCAACTATGGTTTAATAGATGATTTATGATACATTTTTATTTACTCACTATCATGATCATTAATTTACTTTGTATTGAAAAGTATTTGGTCAATATTTCCCTAATCAAATACCACCAAATACACAATATACTATATGGCCGCAAAGGGCTTTTAGGCCCTTCTAGGGTTAATTACAATAATGAGTAGAATGTAGGGTTCACTTTGCAATCATGGGAGTCACATCTTTGGAATTTTTGTATTGACCATTATGGGTTCTGATGCTAGCTATTGGCCAACATACACCTCCAAAGTCTTGCATATTGATTTCACAATTGCAAAGACTTCCATGTCAAAAGAAGTCTACACACTTCTAACCCTCATTAGACAAGCCTATAACTATTTTTCAAACTTCATTTTGCAACTACCTATGAGTGTCATCTTTTATATTTAGTTTTCACAAATTTGATTATATATCTTCTATTAGTCATGCAAATTTTACATTTCTTTGTGAAAATTTGAAATTACCATGAATTTCTAAATAAAAACTGAAACAATTCATATCAATTTCAATATATGCTCAAAATATCTAAAAGAATTTTCCATAGATTAGTATTGTAGTGTATATGTTCTAAATGTAGAAAAACAACACTCCATGGTTGTAGTCCTTAAGTTTAAATTGATACAATTTATTCAATTTTAAGAATTTCCTAAATTTTAAAATTTGAGTAGAAACTAATATCGATTTTCTTTATTTTATTAGTTGAATTCAAATTCAAATAAGAACATTTTCTTGGATAAAATTTAAATTCAGAGAATAGAGCATCACTTGCCAATATTCACCAACAATATGAATTTGTCATTTTTTTATGTAGGAAAGTCAAAAATATTACTAGGAAAGAATATCTCAAATCATTTGTTGAAAATGAATGTAAGCAACTCCTCCAATAGATATTGGAAGAATTTTTTTTAATCTTGGAGCTTTCCCTAAAATCATCCAAAGAACACTTTCTCCCACAAGGATTTCAAGGTTAATATAAGATACTAAAAACATCTACAGATTTTCAAAGTATATTTATAGAATCAAAAACCAACCTATTGAATAGAAGATGTGTATAGCCAAAATTTCAATATATATTTGAATCCGTGAAAAGACTTGATTTATGAGGATTTTTATTCAATTTTTTTTCCTATGCCCTACACCTAAAATTGACCAAATAAGCATTTGGGATAAGTTGATCCAATAAAAATTTGGTGGTTTTGATAGTAAAATAGAACAACCTGTGTTCACTTAGATTTGCAATCTAGGTATCTTATGCAATGAGACGATTTTTTCTTGTATTTTTCAGAGAAAGAATTAGTTGAATTCACTGAAATCTAAGTGGATCATATTAATTTGATACAAACTTAAATTGATATGAATTTTTAAACCATAAATACAAAATTGTTAGTAGGCGGGGGTCATGACCGTCTTAAAAAGGTTCAAAATCAATGACCTACTACCCTAATCCCATTTGATGAGTGTCATAAAAGTATAAGTTCAATAGTATAAAAGCACCTCCTTTATTGGTTGAAACTACAACTTATTCTGATAAGTATTTATTTACAATTAAGCCTACCGAAAACAACATTTGATAAACCATGTTTGAGTCAACCTTAAACCATCCATAAATTGATGTGAACTTAGTGTCATTCTCTAACAATAGCAACCAATTGCTTGCCCAAAATGCATGATTTAAACACTTTATGGAAATGGGTGGGAGATTGGTGCAATTAGGAAGGTCCTGTATATGGCGGAATTCGGTGAATGATGGCATTTAGCTAATTGACTCTACTTCACTTTAAACCATGTAATTTATGTACCCACATCCCATTGTACAATCCAAGAGGGTAAAAAATCTAGGATTGCAGTAGTAGCAAGGCATGGCGCTTGCACAAGCAAGGCAATCATTAAGGATCTTCCTCTCTATTTTTTGTGCACAAGTTTAAGAGATGCTCTTGCTTGCCAAAGCTTCCCAATGTTGATAATGCTTGCAATTGCTACTTGCCATTAATGTGTCTGCCATTGCACCAACTTTCTAGAGGACTCAAGGCTTCTTTTTAGGTCTGTCTTTTGGAAATTGGCACTCATTTTTGGAAGATTTAGAGGGTATAGATCTCTCTACTTCACAAATTTGGCAATGCTAATTAGTGTTATGATATTTGATGAGCTTGCAGATGAATTTGTTCTTCAATTATTTTAGCATTTTGAACAAATTTATTAGATCCAAAGTTCTAAGTTTGTGATTCAAGATTTTGTTTCATTTTTTTAGTATTTCTTAAGGATTTTTAGTATATTATGGTGAGAATTTTGTGTGGCAAAGGGGAGAAAGTGTGAATAAGTTGAAGTTTTCTCAATTCTTCTTAGAATATAGATTGGAGTCACTATATATGTCTTTTTCTTGGAGCTCTTATTTCTTTGCAATCATGTGTTCTATTTCTTAGAAAATGTGACTTTTGGATGACGTTTGCTTTGAATTTGCTCTTCAAGAAGTTTTTGGCATTTAATAAGAATTTATAGACCTAAAGTTTGAATTTTGTTGCTGGGTTGTAAGTAGTCATGAAGGCTCTTTACAATAGTACATTGCATAGACACTATGTTTTGACTTAGTTTGTATTATTTCTTTCATTTGTTCCATGAACTTTGGTGTGTGATGTGTTAAATAAATTAAACTTTGACTTACACCAATTCAAAGGTAGAAGCACCTTGAACTATTACTTTCATTGCCTTTCCTAGTTGTGTGGTTTAAATGATAATTTTTTTTAAAATTAATTAGCTTATTCAAGTGAAAAACAATACAAGTCATTTTGTAATTTTCTTTACATTCACACAAAATTCTATGGATTTTCAAAGTCAAAAGCATAGTACATCTATTCATGCCATGTGGACTCCCTTTTAATCAACACCATTGAAGCATGAAACAATCAATTTCTAATGGTTGCCTCAAAGAACTCTTTAACTCCCATTGGTTGTTCTTAAAAGCTTGTGACAATTTTGGGTGAAGGTGGATGACCATTCAAGACCAAAATGTAGATGGCAAAATTTAAACAATGTCAGTTTTGGACTTTTGGAGCTTCCTATTTGAATAAATACCAACTTTAATTCATGATAAAGTTTTTCTTAATTAAATCTGAGAATTATAAAATAATCTAAACTTAAGTTAATCAAGTGTTGTTCTTCTTTAATTATTTGCGTAGAGAAATTCTCACATTGCTTAGGCATTAACCCCTAATGACCTAGAGGTTCTTTCTCAAAATTCAGATGTGCCATGAAACATGTCTTTTACAATTTTTTGGAGGTTTTTGTCAAAAGGGATTATGTTATGCATCATGAAGAAATAATCTATATATTTAGTTTTGAAAAAGAAAATTTACACACATTTTCAAATAAATATCCAAGTGTTTTGCTTAGGCAATTCATCAAAAAATACAATCATGGTTTTTAACATGTGATTTGTTTTATGATCTACTCAAATTTAATCTTACATTGACCACTACAAAATAGTCAAAGATTTGATCATGAAATGCCATGTCTTCTACTAATAGTAAATTTTTAACATTGGAATTATATCGTACACTTTTAGATTCATCACCACAAAAAAAAACCTTGGACTTGGTGGTCAAGATTGGCATTCCGTGCCAAAAAATTAATTCAAACCAACGAACATGATTTGATAGATGTTTAAAATTAAAAATATCTTTTAATTCTTTATATAATTTTTAATAGCCCAAGTGTAAAGCATATTTTAGACATGTACATAAAAGGAGCTATGGTTTTTCAATGGCAAAATTATAGCATATATGAGTAGATATATTGACAACATATAGTAATTCTTGATATAGAGAAGATGCTTGTTGAGTAATTTAATGAATCACAAATTGATTTTGAATTATTGTAATAAAGAAACCATATTCTTGTTCCATACTTTGTTTCAATTTGAAATTCTTATATTCACATGAATGTATAGTTTTTGTCTTGTCAATTAATAATGTCAAGAATTTGAAGTGAAAGATGTTGCAAGTAAACGGCTCTGAATTTTTGCTACTAAAAGAATATGTAATAAATTTTCAAAAGCAACACATTGCAAGCCTACAATGGGTGAAAGACTCAATAGGAAACAACATGCATATCTGGAACTTGGAACCTTGAAGCAACAAAGAGTGATGTATGAATAGAGGCACCCACGAATAGCCACTTTGCTAATGTATTCAAGTTCTAAGTAGGAGACTTGGAGGATTCACATAGAAAATTGGTTTGCTATGAGGCAAAAAATAGTTTTTTTGTTTTAGGTCCTTGTTGCTTTAAAGTGTTTCTATCTAAAATAAATACATTTTGAATATTTATTTTATCATTCAAATTGAATTTCAAAATAATATTCCACATTATTTCAATCACTTTTCATACAAAATTATAATTTATAGCTAAATTTTATGAAAGTATTTAAAATTTCTAGAAATTTTCTAAAGTACTTTTACTTGATATGCAAAAATTATTGAAAATTCAATGATTCCTCATGCCAAAGCATTTGTAGTATAATTGTGATTTGAGATTTGGAGGAGAAGAGTGTTTGTTCCATTAGGGCTATAAAATGAAAGCTTAGGCTCAAAATGGATGGAAAATGACAAAGAATGGGGCCTCGAGAAGACTGCTAGAGTTAGACCAATAGTGCTTGCTCTAGCAAATAAAAATATAATATTTCTTTTGGAAAAAATAATAATTAAAAAAAATTGTAGTTTTATATGAGGTCTCACATTGTATACACTTAAAAAAATTTCTTTTGTAGCAACTTTAATTTTGCACCCTCGCTAAGAAGACATGCAATATCCGTGTAGTGTAAAGACCCTGAACTTAAGGTCAATAATAAATTAATAGGTCCTTAGATTTTTACCCTTAAAGGATGGACTAGTGACCATGGAAATCATCCCTTTTGGAATCGTGTGACATCATCCACTTTAAAAAAACAAAAATATTCATTGGAAGTGAAACTACTATGCAAGATCTCTCTTTTTTGCACAAAATTCCAAGGGTGAACAATTGCACTTCTATCCTACGCAGGAAGATTTTTTGTCATCCATCGGACAAAAAACATCCTTGGCATCATTTATGGGTTTATCCATAAGCATGTGTCAAAGTTTCCATATGTTCATGAATGTGCAATAAATGTAAAAATTCTTCTAGCAGGATTCTTTTGGTCCCATGTCCATCATACACATCCCTATTTCTCTCTTAGCAAATCATTCTTTAGTGACGCAATTGCAACTTCTAGCAGATCGAATTGTCTAGTTGCAAACATGTGCATCAAATGCCCACAACTTCCCTTAGCCTTGTAATTTTGCTATGGACACTAAGTGTTTGATGGATGACATAGAATCCTTTTATATATAAGACAGAAGTGCAGATGTTCATTCTTAAAATTGTGTGAAAAGGGGAGGTCTTGTGTAGTAACTTAGTTTGACCTCCAATGAATGTTCTTGATTTTTTTTAAGCAAATGATTCATATAGTAGTACAATACTCAAAAGGAATATTTCCACAATAATAAGCTTGTCCTTCTAAGTCAGGGAATGTATATCCATTGTAGACCCTTTGGTCAATGTACATATTTAGATTGATTAGTTTCACAATGTTTTGGTTGCAATAGAATGGCAAATTTGAGAGTTCTTCACATGTATCTTGATCAACTAATTTTCAATAAAAACACACATTTCTAATGATCAAAGCAAACAATATAGAGCTTTCCATTGTTGTCCCTAAAGGGGACTATCCTTTTTCATTTGGTTTCTATTGTGGCTCTTTGGACTCTCCCTACATGGCCAATTGCAATGATAATCCAAACGCATCCCTAGTGGTAGAATAATGAAGGAACCTTTGCCCATGTGTCTACATTGCATGCTTTAATTACATTAGAATGCAAAGAATGTGGTTCCCAACAATAGGGTTTGAATAGTACAAGGGACCATTTTGGACATACATTACCAAACTTTCTTTTTTAAATTGAGTTGTGCCTAGGGGAGTGCCTTGACATTCCAAAATTATAGATCTCTCATTAGGTAAGTAAACTACATCTAAAATTGCTTGAATAAACACTTGAGTGTAGTTCCTAATAGTAAATTGTCTTACTTTCTTGTGAATCTTGGTGACAATTGAAAGAGAATTCCATATTTCCATACTTCGTACTTTGGGGACACCCAATGAATAATCTTGAGATTCTACAGTGATAATTAGAGATATACCTAGAATCTTCTGTTCAAAGAATTTATATTTTAGGCAAAAATTTACATAAATTTCAACAAGGCAAGCCATCTACTCTCATATATGTCAATGATCCAGGACAATCTTCACTGGAACAAACTATCAAAGTTGTATCAGATAGCTACATTTCTATTCAGAACAATAATGATTTGAAACCTATAGAATTGATTAAGAGAGTAGAAAAGTGATTAAGAGGTATCCTGTAAGTAATGGAGCGACTACCCAAAGCGTCCAAGGAATGAAAAGAGACCAAGACAATGTATGCCAAAAATCATAGTTCTCCATAACAAGTAGAGTAACTATAGATTGCAAGCATATTGACATTCAAAACATATACAGTCACTCTTAATCAACCACAGAAATAACTCCTTCGAGCTCTAAGCGAAGCAAATTAGCTTGTTTCACAGTAGAGGTTGATTGACATCAAATTCCCTGAAGAAAAGCCTATTATCAGTTTCTGTAATTACTGGATTTGATCAACTACCAGCAACTTGATCTGAGCCATTCTCTGAAGAGTCTGGCTTTTCAGCCGGGGATGGTGCAAGCACTGCTCCCGCGTACGTGCGATCAGTCAACATACCTGCAGACAAGGAGTCCAAGTGGTTAATCATTTTGAAATATACTACCATTAACCACAAAGTGCCCCAAATGGTCAATGTGGTCATTTCCACATGTATAGAAATTGAAACAATAATATCAAGTACGGACGAGCAACTGAAGAAGGTAACAAGCTGGAACAGCTACAACATTGTCCCAGTGGACAGAAGGAAACAACACAAATCAGCATAGGCCACATGCAGGAAATTAACCCATTACAGCACAAATGGCCAGAACTAATTGCTGTCATATATTTAGGAGTTGAAATATAGCATTAGGAAGCTTAAAAAAGGTATCAAGATGTACCAATGGAACTAAAAAATCATGTCCTACATTTTTTAACACTAAAATAGGCAACAAAAGTCATTACAATCAACTATTAGGTTCGAAAATGAACTTTCGATTTGTAGTTTTACGGGTCAAGATGTGATGAGTGTAATACTCTCTGTAGTACCTGACGGACGAGGCATCTCAGGTGTGCGCCAAGGATCTTGCCGGTAACCTGTCGCCAAAAAGGAAATTAAGCTTAGACAACCGTAAAACTTTAACAAATGAAGCCACAAGACTTTACTCTATTGTCAACTTAGTGTGGGTTCTGATATAATGTAGGTGCCCTACTTATCATTGGACCATAGGAGTGTGAATAGTGTTTTAACCAAGTCATTAGATTCTAAATAGGTGAATGCAAGATGATTGGTGTAGTAAAAAATCGCTCAATAAGAAGTCGCTCACACTAAATAGACTTAATGTGTAGCATTAGAACTTGACACTAATGACTCAACAAAAAGAAGAATCTAACTATCTAACATGGTCAGATAAAGAACGACCTCTGCCAATTGTAGGAGGCGTGAATTCTGAGTTGCTGTTATTAACGTTGTTGCTGGTGCTGGTGTTGACAACATCCCGCATCCCTGAAAGGGCTGTCTTCAGCTCATGGGTTTGCGTCTCCAAAGCCTTGATTATGCTTCCCAGCTGCAGACTTTCTGAAGACACAATAAACAACGCACGACTTAGCAATTTGATCATTATTCCTCTGCCCACCAACGCAAAATGATGAAGACAACAGTAAGGAAGGGAACGCTTTCCCGTGGGTGGAACAGTCACCCATTTACAATGCAAGTGGAACAGATCAACTTCTAGATTCTTTCATAATCAAAAGATGCTTCCATAAGATATATTGCAGAGGCAATACTCGTGACTCAAGGGAAATCCTCTAAAAAATGAAAATGATACCCCCAAAATAAAAAATAAAACAAAAACAAAACAAAAATTCCTTTCTGACGATGGAAACCACTCAAACAGCTGAAAGCCACTGAAACGGGTTTACTTAGGGGTCAGAAATACAATAAAAGCACTACAAAAAGGGCAATACTAATAAAAACGAGATTGCAGGAAACGAAGAATACCTCTAGCTCTGGCATGAGAAAATTCACGCATGGCTGCAGCCACTTCAGAAGCAGCAGCAGCTGCAGCGTTAGCAGCTAGAGCAGCTTCATTTACAGGTGGTTCCACAGATAACCCAGGGGTGGGTGGGTATAGCTTTTTATCAGTCTCGCTTTCCTCTAACATGATGCTACGCACCCAGGACTTAAACATTGGTATCAAATACACCTGTGAGCATGAGTACACAATAGACTCGGTAAGAAGTCCCACTGTCTAAGCATTAATCTCAAACAAGCAGTTAATTGTAAGTGTCTCTACCCCAAATAGAACTGTATAATTTCCATGTATTTCTTTCCTTACAATCTTCAGTACAATTCTCAGTCTAATCCTCACTGATTGAATATTCAAAGCCCTACTTGACAATCGTGCAATGCTACTATTCCCGTAACATAGAAATTTCCTATAGAAATTCATTCATAAGTACTGGACATGCTGCCATTACTTTTGACACGTGCGTCATTTTCATTAGACACTGTAACGTTCTTTACTTACAAACCATTGCTTCGGTTCTCCCCTTGGGAGGCAGAAAACCATAAAGCATGCAGTAAACAACCACATATCACAACTCTACTAGACAAAAGAAACTCATCATAGTGTCCCAGCATGTTGCTATTGCTTTTTTAACAAATGTCTAATTTTCATTGGGCACCAGAATTTTCTGCATTGCCTAGTCTGAGACAATGAAGACTGCCGTACATACCTTCGTTAAAACACCTGCACCAGCACCTGCTGTCACGATTGCCCCCAGACCAAGCAGCTTTTGTCCCCAGCTTAGCTCACTTGGTTTCTGAGCTACTAACATTTGCCCAGATGATTGAGCTGGAGCAATAGCCTGAGATGAGGGAGCCTTCGCTTGCACGTCTGTTCAACCTGTCATCTGTTAGAACATCTGCAAGAACATACACTAGCAAAGATGGGACAACAACTGCAAAGAAATATCAAAGTGCACTTAAGAAATTGAAAAATATTACCAGGACAGCATGGCCACTGCATTCTTACCCCAAAAAAAACAAGGAAAGAAAAGAGGTTCAATGTAAGCAGGCATTCATGATGAGAAACGTACTGTTTGATGCAGCAGTTGCAGCTAACTCTGCAGTCGAAGGATCCTGAGCAACAACAATTCCTGGTTACTTTTTTTGGACTAATAAAGAAATCATCAAGAGCTCATACTGCATATTAACCCCAAAGTGCCCAAATGGTCAGAAGTGGTCACTTCTATACCTGTTGGAGTTGAAATGACGCCTCTAGGAAGTTTAAGGTGAAAAAATTTTACTAATAGAAAGAAGGGTTGTCTATTTTAGCTTGAGCACTTAGGGGTTCACCACAAAAGCAAAAAAAAACCTACTGTAATACAAGAGCAATGTTGCCACATTATTTTATTTCCTCATTGCAATAACTACAGATGCTACAGTAAACTTGTCAACCTGGAGCACTACACACATCATTGGACATCCGGAGACCAATTCCTGAAGACCAGGTTGCATAGCATTCCAGGATGGTCAAGGATATATCACATCCATCAAACTTTGTAAACTTCTTAAAATATATGCCATATTACATAATTATCAAAATTACAATTAAAATCATATTTAATAACCACATTTTTTTTTTAAATCTTTTGAAAAATTGGACTCTCATAGAAAACATACGACCACGTATAGTAAGAAAAATATAATACCGGAACCCTTCGAAAAGCTTCATCGATTTCTTCTCCTGTTAGGCCTTTTCTCTCCAAAAAGGTACGTCGATGGACGATGGGCGACCCCCGAACTTTGGAGTGCGACAGAAAATTAACAGCATTGACCACTTGATCTTCACGTATCGGTTGGGCCTCTACTTTCCAAGGATCCGTCTTTGGCTTTTCCACCGGGGCCGCCGCTACCGCAGCCCCTCCTGCAGATTCCGGCCCTGCAGCAGAAGCACAACCATTCAATGACTCTCAAGACCTACGACTTCATCTAACACACTTCCGCCATGCATCACACAAAAATACTTCCAAAGGCCGTACTAATGATCATGACATTATTTGTGCAAAAATAGGTTTAATAAGTAACCGAATTTTCAATCACTGAGGTGTTTGAAGCGGATTAGCAGCAATCTCCAGCTTCTCACACTCTGTGCTGCCATACTCAGC
This sequence comes from Straminergon stramineum, assembly GCA_963920665.1. NCBI lineage: Eukaryota > Viridiplantae > Streptophyta > Bryopsida > Hypnales > Calliergonaceae > Straminergon > Straminergon stramineum. Next base: position 2,863,114 of record OY987271.1, read on the forward strand.
ATCATAAAAGACCTTCCCGGCTGATTATCAATAGTTTAAGCGCTGCTTCAATTAGTAAATGGTTTGAAAAAGAAATAACACGTTTCCAGTGCCAATTCAATGTTTGCCTACTGTCTTTCTAATCTTTTCAAATTTTAATAATTAAACACACTAAAAAGATACCATAATAGCACCAAAGCAGTATCATTTTAGTACTATCCCAGCAATTAATTAACGGCAGCACTGACAACAGTTGATCATCATCAGTAATAAAACAGTGAGAAGCGACTTGCGCGATGTCCTCATACTCAACTCAAAAAGCTACCCTAGACCCTTCGCAACATTAAAAGAGTTAAATCCCTAATCCGCAACCGCAGCCAGCAATTGAGCTTCCGATGACCCAAAATTGTCGAATAATCTCACTACAACGCTTCAATTTTAAGAATTCGAGCAGCTCACAACTAAGTCCACAACACAAAATCTCAAGTCACGCAAACAACGACGAACGCGCACTCACCTGTCACCCCGGGAGGCACTGCTCCTTCTCCGGCCATAGCTCGAAACCGCGGCAATCCTAAGAATCAGAGAAGCAGCCACAAAAGTGTAACGGAACAAGAAGGTTTTGCTATCGAAAATCGCTGGAACTCGGGAGAAATTCCCAGGATGATTGCATTAAACCCTAGTGAGGGCGAGACATTGATGGTGACGAGGGAGAGATGGTGGGGAGAATTGGCTGGGCTGCCAAAATGGAATTGGATAGTGGCGAGCCTGCGCCTGGGAATCCGTTGGTTGCGGTCTCCGCAAGCGGCGTCAATGGAGACCTTGGTTTGCGATTGTTGGAGCTTTCATCGCCATAGCCAGTCGGGATGACGACAACTGGACCACAAGCACTTGAGCAGAGCATTTGAGCATAGTTCTTAGTATTGTTAACCCTTAACACCCAAATCCTTAACCCATTAAAACCCCCAATTCCTTTTTTGAGATTTTGAACATTTTTGCTTTATAAGGTAGGAGGTCCATAAAGTGTCCATCTAAGAGCTGAAACTGAATTTTGGGGAGGTGAAACTTCTTGAAATATTTTTCCGGAATTTTTTTTTGAAAGACAAGAGGAATTGACATCTAATCCAAGTCGTTTCATATTTTTTGGAGCTTTGTAGAATTACTTATGAATTTTTGAAGTCGAAATGGCATAGGGCTCTAAAACTGTTCACCTCCTAAAATGTACACAATTGGTACATCCATATAAAGATGAAAATATCCCCTGTACAAATAGTGTACATTTGAAAGGTAGGCGGTTCAAAATGCCCTAATGGAGTTCGAGCCTCCTACCTTATGTTTGTTTCATCGTGTTATTTACACCCATTTCACCAAATCTCACTTGATCATAAAGGAAGGTTGTTTTTGAAGAATTTAACCATCACTTTGGATGAATGAGAAATTATTTGAATAAAACATTATCTATTCATCATCCAAGATATAGACTTTGGAGGATCTAGGGGTTAACTTCTAAAGGACCAAATTGTGTTTTTTGGGTAGAATGGCGATTTTGGACAACTCACTACAAATGGAATTTTTTTTCTTTAAACCCCTAGAGGATGAAGCCCGTAAAGTTCCTTGACTATGTTTTCACCAAAAAACTCTAAAGTAAGTTCCTAAACCCCTAAAGGATGAAGCCTATAGCTGTGTAGTCAAACCTCAAAATTCTTTGTTTTGTATCTTCCATTTTTCTACTCTTTATGAGGGAAATTTTTTCATTATATTTTTCAAAGGTAAGGTTACAAATTTCAGATATGCCATAAAATTTTCAGATTTTTTGTTGGAATTTCAAATTACCATGGATTTTGAAGAAAAAGTGAGAAAAAAAGCATGTGAAATATGAAATGAGTTTAGAAAATCTGAAAATTTTAGTATATAAACAAATTATACAAGAGAAAATTATAGTCTAAAGAATTTTTGTACCACTCTATATAGAGAAATTTGGTTATAAATTTTCAACTTTAAACTTTAAAAAATGTTTATTTATAGAATTCTTTTTAAATTTTCAAGCAGAGTAGAAACCACAATTCAAAAGAAATTGTTTTTTAGATTTTCTCAAAAGCAATAGAAATCAAATTTTAAAGAAAAAATCTCAAAGTATTGAAATACACTAATGGGTATACACTCTTTTTATAAACTATCCCACATAAAATCAATAAACAATTAATTAATATGACTTGAATTTACCTGAGCAATGTGGATATAGCATCAAAAAAGTTGCACACAAAAAAGGGATGAAAATCTTCGATTACTCAATATGAAAAGATCACATTTGACCATCCAAAGGACAATTTTAATCCTTAGTGTCATTAGAAGAGATCTGGCCTCATTAGAAGACTATGAATTCCTGACAATGGGGAACTTGACGAATTGCACCATGGCAACGTGTTGATGTGGTCAGGAGGCAGATTTTTGTTTTTTGTTTTTTTTAATTTATTTTTTGACTTCTTTTCCAATTTCAAGTAAATTTTTTTGTAGTATTTATAACGGTTGACAGTAGTTAGCCATTCCTTCATTGTTGTGGAATAGCATGGGAATCAAGCTTGAAACAGACCCCTTTCTTCTCCAAATCTCATCTAATGCCTTCCAGGGTTAAAGATTTTTGAACCTTAATTTTGGCCACAATATAAATTTTTTTGTATATTTCATATAGATAGTGCATAAATTGAGGTATACATTAGTCATAAAAGTTTGTCATCATGTTGATGCAAATCCAATGAAAAATAACACTTGTAGTTTGGATTAGTATTGCAACATCTAAGAGGCTATTAAATGGTCATTTTTTCAAACTCTATAGTGCTATATTTGAGCAAGATAAGGTTTAGACATTAAAACGATGTTCAATAAAATATACTAGCTCATCGTTAAAATATCAATCTAATAGTGTATGTCTTGCTAATATCTTCCTATACTTCATATTTTAGTAGTTAAATACAATATACAATATAGAATTTTATGAAAAGCTTTAAGGATTAGCTCCTAAGAGTCCCTTGGAGAAAGAGAGAATGTAGATTTGAAGATAGAATAAAGTATAGCATGATAAGAATCTAAATATAAGATCTTCATTTTGTAAGGTCTTTTCCATCTATACCTAGAGGAACCAATTCAAAATTTTGTATAAAAATTATGAAGGAATAAATGACCATGCTATTCATATCACTAGAGAATATTTTTTAAAAATTCAATATATGGATGTACTTCATTTATTGTTTGGATTTCCTACAAAAAAACACAATTTAAATAAAGTATTTTTTTTTAAAGTTCTAAAATGTGGATGTATCCAAAATAGATACTAGACTCTTTTAAGTAGATGCAAAACATTTCAAATAAGAATTTGTAGTTGTTGATTTTTAAAATGGATAACAAGTAAATGCACTGACCACTAGTTGTCTTAGCATTGTTAGGTCTTGCAAATAATGAAATGGAGAATCCACTTAGTTCTCTTAGTATATATTTCTTGAATAACACATCAATAACTAAAAATTTTCAAAGTGAAGATGTATCCAAATCAATCCTAGGCTCTCAAGAATAAAAATTGTACTAAGTTCAAGAAATGTTAAATTTACCACTAAGATAAACTACCCTATTCCAATCCAAACTTCAACTATTCCAAACATCCAAGACAGCCCAAATTCCAAGTTGTTTGCATTGGAAACAAAAAGTACAAATGAAAGGATTAATTGCTAACTATAGGGAGTTGATTGCACAAAATGAGGATAATATGGTTTTGAAATGGGCAAAATATATGACTAAATTACACACTATCATCAATTTTCAATGAATTAGCCACAAAACAACACGAATCAATTAATTCTAAAGTTAGTAATTGGTATTGAGGTCATTATGGACTAGATAGGACATGTGTAAAATTGGGCATAGGTTGATAGAAGCCCCACAATAGGGCTATTTTTTCATTCTAACCTACATGTTTACATGTCAAAATAGGATGCCTAAAGCAACATCCTTCAATAACTTTTAAAAAAATCACATGAAGTTATGAAATTGAATTTTTCAATTGTAATGTCATTTCTTATTGCTTGTCTACCACTCAAATTTGTTCCCACATTTTCTTGATATTCATTGTATCATATTGCAATTGTCATTCTACTCCAATGAATGGCTTAACCCTTGAAAGACAGACAACTGAGACAAGTCACTGTGAAAATCATCCCTTTTCGAACTGGGTGACATCATCTACTTAAAGAAAACAAGAATATTCATCAAAGGTCAAACTATTGTGCAAGAGCTCTCCTTTTTGTACAAAATTTCAAGGATGAAAAATTGCACTTTTGTCCTATATAGAAAGATTCTTTGTCATCCATTGGACAAAAAACATCCTCGACGTCATTTATAGTCATTTATGGGTTAAGTTAAATAGAAGAACTCTTCTTCTGCTGCTCCAATGAGGTTGTCGGAAGTTACTTTCTTGCTTTCCACGTAAACCAACATGAGTGTCGTCCACGTCAAATGTTACCACGGGTCCAATCTGCCGACATGGCAGACGAGCTGGCATATAAGACTGGGTTTAGGGTTTCAGACTTGTCTCCAACCTCTGTTCTCTCGCTGCTTCGTTTCGCGAACGTGAGTTTCAGGCTCATCCAAGCTTCCGCTTTGCAATTGCTGCTATTGTGCGTGAGTGTCGAAGCGTCGACGCGTTGAAGCTTACAACAATTTGATTAAGTTACTCCTTCCTTCCATCCATCATGGGAGGAATGCGGTGGGGCGATGCGGCGGAGGAGGACGACGGACTGGAGGGCGTGTTGCCGCCCACGCAAGTCATCGGCCCCGACGAGAAGGGCGTGAAGATCATCATTGAGTGGCGGAAGAACGAGGAAGGCGTTCGTACCAAGGTCACGCAGACGGTGCGCGTGAAGAAGCAGGTATGGCGGTTTTAGGGTTTGAGTGGGAAAGATTTAGGGTTTGGGGGTTATGGGTAATTGGGTACTCATTTTGTCGTTTTCACCAATGTATAGGAGTATGCTTTCAGCAAGAGATCACTCGGTACAGATCACTGGAGAGATCACTTTGGATTACAATGGCGAAACTCTGTTGAGATCAAGTTGGTTTATCACTCAGGGGATGATGATTTCTTGTGCAAGCATTCGAATTGGAGGTTGTAGATTTCTATTCAATGGAAAGTAGACAACCCGATATCCATTCGTAGAGGATTCTGTTTGCGTCACTTTAAGCGTTTTACCATATGTAGGAGTGTTTTCGGGGGTGGGGGGTGGGGTGGGGGTTCGCTACCGAGATGTGGAGAGATTGATTTGGTGCACTTTCCTTCTATTTCCAATTCAAGACTAGACAACTTGATTCCTTTTGAAGATGACTAGTTGTATACTTTTTTAGGCAAGTCATTATTTCTTACACCCCGCTTACTAGTTGAGGGCCGACCAAGTTTATTGGAAGAGATGCGTTGCAGGGGTCAGGTCCTTTGACCCTAATAGAATTCTCTACCTTGGCTTTATTCCTGACCATTGAGTATTGAGAACATATGTTTTAATTTGAGTCTTGAGAACTATCTATTGAGAGGATTGTATTGAGAACTATGTTATCATCTGAACAGGTGAAGAAGCTGAATCCTGCTGCGATTCGGAGGCGCACGTTGAAGAAGTTCGGTGATGCTGTGGGTCAAAATGCGTCAGAAAATCTAACGGTTGTGTCCACTGAGGAAATCTTCCTGGAGAGGACGAGGCCTGCAGGAGCTAAGGCAGAGCCTGAGAAGGGAACTGAACTAGCTAGCCTTGGAAATGCGTCGCTTATTGTATGTAGGACTTGTGGAAAGAAGGGAGATCACTGGACGTCCAAGTGTCCGTTCAAGGAGTTGGCTGCTACCAAGGGTTTCGCTGTGGGAGGCGAGAAGCCACCCACTGATGACGACATGGGAGTTCCAGGTATGAGTTTCTTATGCCATCAGTCAAAGTGGGAGGCTGTTGAAAGTAGACAAGCCCGTTTCCATTCAAAGATCATTGACCATCGACGTTGAGCATTCAAAATAAGGAGTTATTGCCAAATCTACTAGCGTTGTGTATTTAATTTTTCTGACGCTCGTTTCATGTATGGAACAAAAGCATTTTTTTTTAAGTAGCCATCATTACGAAGTAAATTCAAACCGAGAATCCGCCCACTGACAATGACGTCGGAATTCCAGGTATGTCCGGTGGAGCGAAGGGCTCGTCTTATGTGCCGCCGAGCATGCGGTCAGGAGGCAAAACAAACGAAGGAGAGAGCATGCGACGTGGGAGAGACGACAATTCCATCCGGGTTACCAACTTGTCAGAAGATACCCGTGAGCAGGATCTCCAGGAGTTGTTTCGACCGTTTGGTGCTATTTCTCGTATTTACGTTGCCTTCGATCGCGAGACTGGTCTCAGCCGTGGCTTTGCTTTCATCAATTTTGTCAACAGGTACGGTTTTCTGTTCAATGTCTCATTGTTTGACTGTTTAGAATAGTTTAATCTCGACTTGCACTGTCTAACGTAGCAACATCAATCTGCAGCTGAAATAGTTTCTAGTATTAGAGCTAGTTCATTTTTTAATGTTCTTGTTAGACATCGAAACATAGTTTAGCATATATATTCTATGGATACAATATGATTAAGCTATGAATTTTCGAAGTCTTTACGAAAACCCGACCCTAGGCTCTGCTGTTGAGATGGTGCACATCCTCATTACCAATATCTACATTTTAGCCAAGATTTATTAGAAATAGTATTGGGGGTTTAGGGTTGCTTTTGGGTGTTGCTACCTTAAATTGCACATCCCCTGTATATCCCCAGAATCTCTTATATTGTGTACAAATCTGACTGCACAACTGCCACGTCAAGTTTTAGTGTTTGTTTTAGAAGCCCATTTTTACCCCCAAAGCAGTGCAACTAGAGCGGGTTTGAGTGTATTTGCTCCAAGTGGGGCCTTCTAGCAGTGTGACGATGCCTATCACTCGCAACAAGTATAGGTGTTGTCGAATTAATTCTGCCGGAGTTAATACTAACTGTTGACCGAGATTCCACAGACCTGGAGTTTCTTGTGGCTCGTTTGCATTTGAGTATGGAAAGGGCTATCTAGTTTATTCATTGCGTCTAGACTTTCTTCGCATCGGAATACCACAGAAGTTATTTCAATGCTTATAGTTGCCTATTCAGGCTCATGATAAAAGGGTGCATTTTAGTTTGCCGAACTGCAAAATCCTGTTTGAGAAAAGTTGTTTCAGCTGCAAGTTTCCATTAAGATATGACTCTCTAAGCAGAAACTGGTTTGGTGAGATCAGGGTCATTCTTTCCTATTAGAGTTGAATCTGAGCGAGTTGTTCTCATTGTCTGCAGGGATGATGCGATTCGTGCAATCAACAAGTTGGACGGTTATGGATATGATAACCTTATTTTGCGTGTGGAGTGGGCAACTCCCAGGGCTGACAGATCTTAGAGGCTTTAGAGGCTTGTGCAATTCTGAAGCAACACTTACTGAGAATTCTGTTTTGAGACTTGGAGCTTGTTTGTAGAAAGCTTCAATTATATACTAGATTCTGGACCCTTTTCCCTCCTTTGTTTTTACTGCAGATCAATAATATCTGCCCACGTGTGCTTGGATCTCTCCAGTTATTTTTGTACCGTGGAAAGTTATTATCTAGATGCTGTCGTAGTTATGGGGAATTTCTGGACGATTCTTTGCGCCAATAATATAGTGCTGTTTCATTTTTAGTGGATGACTCGCTTTCTCTCGACTGTTAGATAGGTGGAACTTTTCACTTCCATTCCTTTGGGATTTTTGAGTTTGTGAGGTTCTCTCCTCCATCGATTAGCTGCAACCGCAGTAATTGGTATCAGTAGGCCCGTAGTTCTAGAAGTTTTTAACCTTGTTAAGTACATCTTATACTAATCCAATTCCCGAGCAGCCCTGCCACCCGAAGGAAGGATCTTTTTAATCATTTCATTATCGGAAACTGATTGATCTATTTATTTATTTTTGGTAAAGTGAAGATAGGCTTCAATGCGCAACCACAATGTAGAATCCTATGTGAGCTTGATCGATGAAAACTCCCGAAATATCTTATGCCATGTGTCCTATGTTGAGCAATTCCTTCTAATTGTAACTGAAGGTAACTTAAGTTATATTCTGTACAATTGAAGTTCACCCTAAGGATGAGTACCTTTAGAAATGCACATTCTCATTGCCTTTAAATATGTTCAGTTGCACAGAAGCTAACTTACATTCATTCATTGTGCAACAATGTGCCCAGGAAACTAAATTGACAAGTTACTGTAGCTGCATTCATTGTTCACAACTGAAAGTTTGGGTATCAGAGGAATCTTTTTTTTTGGTATCAGAGGAATCTTTTTGGGGAAGGGGGCTCTTTTATTGGAATAGTAAAAGCGATGGTTCAGCAAAAGTTCATGGCTCCAATTTATTACCAGCAACTGTGTCTCTCTGTCACCCTTGCCATTGTTGCCAATCGTTTTTCCTCCAAGTGGATTGATCATGTGACATTCAATGAAGATGCTTATGACAGACAATTTCAGTTATCCTTTGACTGATTCTTCAATGAGTGAGACCACTGATAAATTGATGAATTTTGGAAGATATTTTTCAAAGTTTTTGGTTGATTGCTCCGCCCGGAAAGGTCCTTGAGGGGAGTCCAAACTTCTCCCCCCAAAAGGAAGATAATGTGTTAAAGTGCAACTTAGAAGAATAAATTATGGATGAATTTGAAACAAAGAAGTTGTAAACTACGAGAGCATCCATATCTAGGATTATGAAATTCATGTCCTAGGAATATGCACAAGTCTTGCTTATGCCACAATTTTTAGGAAGCCGTCATACACCTCAATGTTGCCTGAGATTATGGCTCACCATTTGTTACATGGTAAAGTTATGGGAATATGGAGCTCCTATATGATCTTTGGTTAGATTTGTTCCTCGACCATTCACAATCAACAAAACATGATAGATTACACAAAGATCCTAAGAATCTGAGCACTCTAAAAACAATAAAGGCCCTAAAAAGTGAAGTGCTTGTCTCTAACCCCTAAAGGATTGGCCTTATGTTTTTGGCAACATAAATTTTGAGGGAAGTGCATGTAAGCAGAGATTTGATTTATTTAGGCTAAAATTGTTTTACAAGGTGTGGACGAGGATTACATGTAGAACCTCTCTTAATGCATGGTGCCGAGACTATGCACTAAGAGAGGTTTATGCATTCAAAGAGGCCATGGGGCTATGTATCTTTTCATCTTGAATCATGTGCATGGGCCACCAACTATCTATAAGTTCTCTTAATGCATATATGCACTAAGGGAAGGTGCACTAAGTCGTTCTACATGTATCTTCCATGAGTGCTAAATTTCATTTCATTTGAGTGTACTAGTGAAAAGTTATGATGCAGAATGTTGTTTGATTCTCAACTCAGGCAGCCCGAGCAATTAAAAAAATATATTTTTTTCATAAATAAGAATTTGAAATTGGTTTTGTAGATTTCTATATACATGGAAAGTTTTGAATCATTCCATTTTGATCTATGAGATGAAAGTTATGAGGAGTTTTAGTATCTCTACTCAAAAATAAACTTTGAAGTCCTTTGTTTAACTCAATTTTCCATATTTTTTCAAAAAAATAAAATCATAGGATGCAGATTATTAATTACAACATTACAACCATTGGAATTGGAATTTTTCAATTCCAATATTAAATTCTTAACAATTGAGTAACTTGAATCTTTCTCTACTTCTTTCTACTTCTTATTTTTTCCCTATATGCCTTACAATTTCAAATGAGCTTAAATTTTTCAAGTGTGTAGACAACTTACCTTGAAGAATGAATCCTAAGAATCACCACTATTTTAGACATTTTTACATACAAATGTGACCTTATGAAGTGCAATTGCTCGGGATTTTTGTACGCCCCCAAAAGGATTTTTGGCACTTCAAATGCTAATATCTTGCAATCTACGTGGTGAAAATTTCTGAAATTTTTCCCACGTCTTCTCAAACCAGTATACAACAAGATCTTATGGTTACATGCATCTAAAAAAAATTCTAATTTTTTTTAATAGTATTAGAAGTCACAGTTTTGAAGCATTTTTGGTGAACACATTATCAAGGAACTTTAGGAGTTAATTTTGAAGAACCTTTGTTGAATTTGTCATTTAGCTTGTGTAGGGTATAGCGAAGTGAGGAACCCAACTTCACTAGGATCCATGGCGAGGGCTCTCTAGCAAACCACCACGCAAATGCTCTCACCAGTCAATTAAATTTGTTATTGCACTCACCAATATTCATCAATTAAATAAGAATTAGAACATAGGTTGTGTAGATTATAGAAAAGATCCACGAGAAGACCCCACATGACAAACTTGACTATGTTTGGGTCTTTAGGGGAATAGGGGCATGTTTCTAATGTCTAAATGCCCGATGTTTCTACTAATGAAATAAAAAATAAAAAATTCTTCTAAAGTTGATTGGGAATTAAATATAAGTGATTTTGACAATATCATTTTTTATATGAGTTTGAAATGTAAATTCCTAACCATATTATTTTCATTTTCAGATTTACATATTTACCTTATGTAAAGTCACATTCAAAGAACCATTTTTTGACTTGCAATCTTGCAATTATAAAATATTTTCAAAGAAGAATTTTGAAAATCCATATAACAAATGCAAGGAAGCTAAGAAAATAATCTTAGAGAAAAATGGATTAATGAAATTGTACTTTGTAAAAAGACATCTTGGTGTTGGTAATGATTTGTTGAATTAGCTACTACATCTTCATTCCAATCATCACATTTTTGACAAATCCAACTTCACCAAAAAAATCACTTCCCTACTCAATTGAAGCTTTAGAATCTTTAAGCCACATCTATCACACAACTACAAGTCTTAAACGTATTGATATTATTTTCTTATGAAGATTATAGCGAGGGTTGTAAAGTTGTCCCCAATTCACCTTTTCAAGGTTGATATTTCAAAGTAAGTCATTTCACATCAACATCAAAAAAGAGAATAAATTTTTGTTCTTTCTCTCCCACTACAATGAAAGTAGAAGAAGAAGAAAAACTTCGACCAAAACATCATATGGAATAAAGTATTTGTTGTGGAGAGAAGTTGTATTATCTACGCTATGTAGAAAGGAAGTCCCCTTGTTGTCTCGTGTCGTAGGTAGACGACACAACACGGATAAACTTAAGGAAGAGGATTTTAATGCTCTCCATGGCAGGCCATTCAAATGTGTGTTTCAGTGGTCCCTTTGTCAAGGTCAAAACAAAACACGCTTGACATGTTACATCGCACGATGCAATTTGAACATATTATTCAAGCTCGTCCATCATTCATCATTTATTTTGTCCAAATTTGAGTTCTCTGAAACTGGGTGTACGTTACGTTAAGTTATGTTATGTTACCAGTAAATTGATGCAAAAAGCAATGGCAATGGAGAGAAGAATATTAGAAAAGAAAGAGAATCAATTGATGTTTATTTGCAGTAACTTACAAAGAGAGACTCCCATTGAAAGCAGTGGGAGGCATGTGATGAAAGATTCTGTGTGAATGGAGCTATATTCCGTCTATAGGTTTTTCGTCAAAACCAAGTCAACCAGCACTCCACCAGAGAGGGAGGTAGTATGGGTTTTTTAGTGAATTTTTATAAAAAAAAGTAATGTAAATTTTTTTTATAGGGAATATATGGCAAGATATTCTTCCTTTATCAATGGATGAGAATTGCTAAATTGCTCCCAAATCTTCAGACGGTTTTGCTCTATTTTGGATGAATGTATATTCTTTTGGATGAAGAAATGCATTTTCATCCATATATCGTGAGTTCATTCATTTTCATGGATGTAAATGGCTTCATCACTCCAATGAAGATGGTTTTTTGCACTGCACAAGACAAATGAAAAAACAACTTGGGAAGCATGCTTTTCTCATATTTGGGGGAAAGTTTTTGGAATCATCTTCAATGCAACCGACTAACTAGCGAGGGTTGCTATTATGTGAGCATAGGAGTGTGAGCCTATGAGCCTAGAATATTACACACCTATGTTATAGGTGTATATACCATAGAAACCATCTATGATTGTAGGATATATATGTTACAAATACCCATATTATAGGTGTTATTATATATACACCTTCTATAGTGTATGGTATCTATATTATAGGTACCTATAATGTAGGCTCAATGCTTACAAGCTTGCATTCTTGGGCTCACATACTAGCACTGTTGACTAACTAGCTAGTCAAAAATATAACTTTTGATGGATCTCCAATTAGAACTTAGGGGAACTTCATATTATTGTTGAATATTTGGTTTCTTGCAAATTGTTTGGTAGAGATCAATAGCCTCTAGATCTTTGGTCATAGTGTGAAGTACCCTTCAGAGTATTATCATTGGGAATGCATGAAAATTTTAGAAAAGGAATAACAAAAATTCCACATATGGATATTGAATTATTAAAATACTTTGGATTAGAGGCTTAAATTGCCCCCCCTCCTTCCCCCCCCCCAAAGCCTTTTTCTGCAATTGTGCCTAGCTATTCTTATTATATTGATCGAATTATAATATTTTCTTATGGACAAGTGAAAGGAGGTCCAACACTAAAGAATGTGGCTTTTGGATCCCGTATGCAAAATTTATGAAGGGTCAAAGGTTTTTTGGTAGAGGTTCAAAATTCGTTTCTTCCACATAAGGACACAATGATTTTGGAAATGTACATTGAGTGATGATGGCGGTTCAGGGTCAATCATAAATTTGGAGGGGCCCTTTTTACTATCTTTAGAAATTTAGTGGCCTTAGCAATCCAAAACCAACAAAGAAAATCATGCAGATGGTGTAGCACATGGGCATTGGCTTAAAGGCATGGTTAGGACTATGATTTGAGGGACAAAAAATAATGTTGACAACATTTTTGAGATTTTTTCACTAATCTTTATAAGAATTTTTGTAGCATGCCATATAAATACACCTCAGATTGTCTAAATTTTTTTTGGACATGGCTCGTATTTATACCTTGAAATAACATGCATATCAATCTAGTCATCAATCAAACAATTACATTTGGGTGAACATGTGCATTTGTCAATTGTACACAAGTACTAAAAGTCTTTCATTGCAATTTTTTGTCACCCTTCTCTTTACAAGATTAAACTATTTAAATTCTCTATAATCTTATTGGTATATGAAATGGGATTTTGAATCATATTAGCACGCAATTTTTGGACATTGTATGAATGAACTATAAATTTTCAAAGTTTTGCATACAAGTGTATCTATGTTTGACCCTAAATAGTAATGTCCAATTGACTAAGGTTAAGTGAAACGTGGTTACATATACACAACAAATATTGACCATGGATTCATCAAACCTATATAATTCTATGGTAAAACACAATAATACACCTTAAAATAGTCTATGTTTAGAAAAAATATTTTATACTTGAGCCTAGATTTTTGGTCTTTGTGATTGTCCTTTGACAAAAGGAGACCCTTAATATTCATCCACAAAAGAGGGTCAACCCATTTACACTATTAAACCTATGAACACTTAGAAAATACATATGTACGCCAAATTCAGATTCGTTGAGCTCAAAACTAACCTACTTTTCAATGATCATAAAATAAACATCCTCACATTGACCATCCCACCACCTTCCAAGAAGAATGGTAAAAGTTGACCATTCAATTCAACCCTTGCATAACTTAAGCTTCGATATAACAAAGTCCCCACCTCCATGTACCTCCAAGTTTGGGTTAATATATAAGTAGTAAGAGCGAAATGTTGATATAATTATTCATGTCTGGCTGTCCCCAAATAACTTAGCATGTTCGAGAAACTTTGATGCCTGCCGACCCAAGCTTTGATTAAGTTACCGTACTTAATAAGAGTTGACAAAACTTGAGCAAAAAACAATTTTTTTTTGTTTAATTTTGTGGAGAATGGAAGACGATAAGTTGCACACAATCACTGATCATGTTCAGTCCCCAATTTTGACCAACTTCCTTGGGCCAGTCAATGACGGACAACCCGGACGGAGTAATGGAATGGAATGGTGGACCCCACCCACTGTGGCACCGTCCAAGGTGGGCCAGTGAGAAGGCTGACATGGCATCGGGTCTGGGCTCCATCACATGCCAATCGGAGACCTCACTAGGGCTCCTACAGAACCCCGCCGGAGCCCCGGTTTTGAGAGGCACGCCACGCCACAATTGGACCCGCCCAGACCCTATCATGACATAAGCTTATGGTTCAGTTCAGTTCATCTGGAGTCGGTCATCATGGGGATGCTTGCATAAGAACCTGGGTACCCTGCCAAAACCACCATTTTTCTTTTTTTCTTTTTTTAATTTTTTGGACTCAAGAGGGGTTTAGGAAATACACTGCTAGGGGTTTTGTCAGGAAGAGAGGCTGATTTCACACAAGAAAAAGAACCTGTTGCTGCCAGGTATTGAACCCGCAATCATGTCGTTCGGTTTGGGTACCTTTCCATCATCAGCCGGTAGTTTAGGGTCATCTTGGACCGAAAATTGTCACTTTTGATCGCAGGATGGTAAAGTAGTCATTTGGATTATGTGATTTTACCCTTGGGGTAAAAACATTGAAATTTATCATTTGTCACCCATGATAAAATTTAGAAATTTGGAATTCAAATTTGAAATCAAAAGTCTTGAATTAGCTAGCTTAGAAAGTAGTGCAGGACACAATAAGAGAGGTGAAAAATACAAGACATGAAGCAACCACAAAAATAGAGGTCATTTTTTGCTTTTACTCTTGGCTTGGGAGAAGATATACACCAGGCACATACTTCAAATGATCACTTTAATGTAGTGCATCCTCTTGCTACTATGCCTATGCTTAGTTACTATTATTAGACTAATCAAAATTTCATATTACCTTGTTGGCAAGTGAAAAGAGGTTCCTTATACACCAATGAATGCAGGATTTGGATATCATATGCAAAAGTTATGAAGGATTTAAGTTCTAGGGGAGATGTTCTAAAATTTTTTCTACAAGATATGTTCACATATTGATTATGGAGATGTACACATAGTGATGATGGTGGTTTTATGCAAGGTATGATTTTGGGAGTCCGTTCTTCATGTGGAATAAATAAATGGCCCATGGTAAACACAGACAGTAAAAAACCTGAGAACAATATATCAAAAACCATTCATAGTCTCAAAAGTGAGTGACAAGGCAGGGTGATGTCAAGGGATTTCCAAAGTCATTTTGGTAACACTTTGCCAATTTCATCCAATTTAAGGCATGGGATTAGCTAAATCTATCTTGTTGTAGTAAACTATGGAATTCAAATGAATCGAAATAGTTTAAAAAAATAGCATATCTGATAGTCTTCATCATCTACACAAAATAGTGAAATTAGGTTGCCCCACACTAATTTCTCAACATTTGACACTATGTAAATATTTGTAAATTATACACCTTGTATTACAAAGATCCTATAGAATAGAATAAAATATAGCTGAAAGCATCAATAAATTTGCCCAAATGTCAAAAATGCACTTCTCTACAATCCAAACAACAAATTGTTATATTACAACAATAAAAAGTGAGAAGGAATAAAAAAAATTAAAAATTAAAACACAAGTTTTTATGGTCTAATAGATGATTTTTTATGCCATTGCCTACAAGAAAGAATGTTCACAAGGTATTGCACAATAGGTTATGCAAAGTCCCATCATGTACTAGAGGTGCATAGAAATGCCCAATTTGCACTAGTTTTGCATTGAAATTGTGAAACACGTTAGCTTAGAATGAATCGAGAATACCTCAAGCATAAAGGTTAGAGCACCCAATGGTGTCCATGTACCCAATGGTGTCCCTTTCTAGGCCAGTAATTCACTCTAGAACATAAATATAGCTGGACTGTAGACATCTTATTATTTTAGGTCAAAAAAATAAGCGCTCTATTGTCTACTTACATTTACAGCCTAAAATGATTATGCTCTATAGAGTTTGATGCCATTGGGTACAAGGATGCCATTAGGTGCTCTTACCTTAGATGGGATTCAGCAACCTTAGAGGGTTGTTTCAAGCCAGTTCCCCAGGCTGGGAATTAGCCAAGGTTGGCTAGAATTTAAAACTATTAAAAAATTATTAATTATTTTAATTATTTTTAAAAATGAAAATTATTAAAAATTATTTTTAAAATTTTAAATTATCAATATTATTAAAAAATAATAATAATTCTATTATTATTATCTGACGTGGCTATCACATGACCATGTCAATGAGCTATTGCAGCCAAGTTCCCACAGTCCGAGAACTTGTGGGAACTTGTGAGAACTTGCAGTCTTCTGTAGGAGCTCATTTTCTTGTAATGGTGAAAAAGTTGTCCATTGTCCCCTCTATAGACATTTTAACCTTTAGAATAAAACCTAGAAAAAGTAATCTAAGATTTTGAACTTCAAAGTTGAATATAAAATTCAAAAAAATCCTAAAATATTATGAATTGGAAAAAATACAATTACAATATATATATATATATATAACTATTTCAATAGTTCTAAATGAGATATCTAAATTTAGTGTGAATACTCCAATATAACAAAACACTCTCTAGGTGTACATTTGCCAATTTTGAGTGTTTAAGGATTAAATTTTTGGATGGTGGTGGTGATGGGCAGTTGACTTGGTGGCCCTTCTCCCCCCCCTAGTGATGATGATGGTTTTATGCAAGGTATGATTTGGGGAGTCCCTTCTTCATGTGGAATAAACAAATGGCCCATGGTAAACACAGACAGTGAAAATCCCGAGAACAATATATCAAAAACCATTCATAATCTCAAAAGTGAGTGACAAGGCAAGGTGATGTCGAGGAATTTCCAAAGTCATTTTGGTAACACTTTGCCAATTTAAGGCATGGGATTAGCTAAATCTATCTTGTTGTAGTAAACTATAGAATTCAAATGAATCGAAATAGTTTAAAAAAATAGCATATCTAATAGTCTTCATCATCTACACAAAATAGTGAAATTACGTTACCCCACACTAATTTCTCGACATTTGACACTATATAAATATTTGTAGTTATTGTACAAGAATGTACTACTTTTGAATTAAGTATTGTTGTTATTGAAACTGATAATCCTCCATGTATATAAATAAAATATTTTTAGAAATATTTGTTGACTTTGATGGCTTGTAAAGTAACTTTCTTGTTGTAAGGCAACCTAATTTCACTATTTTGTGTAGATAATCACCACATGATAGATATGTAAAAATTGAAGAAAATTGCCCTTATGCCAACATGATTGGCTCAACTCCTCTTTCATGACAACTATCTGATTGATGACATATTTGGTATATATTTTGAAAAGTTGTCATGTTAAGTACATATCTAATTGAACAACTTTCACATGCCAATTCATAAATGCATGTGAGAGTGCATTTCCAAGTTAATTTGTCTTCATGTAATTAGAGAAGATAGAATGTACTAAAAATTCCCTCACTTATACTACCCTCATAAAACTAAGGTAGACCAACCTATTACCACCTTGATTTTGCAATTTGAGTATATTGGAACCAACTCCAAGAGAGGCACATATTTTTCAAAGGTGTATATATGTTTCACGAATCAAACCCAACTAGAATTATAAATTTCCACTAAAATTATAAATTTCTAAAGTAGTTTGCTTGAAATTACAAAATCGCTTGTAGACTAGAATCATAGATGTCCTAAAACAACCTATAACCATCATTCCATGTACCTAATAGCACTTGAGTATCCACCAATCAAGAAGTGACACATTAATCTATATAATTACTAAGAATTTATTTACAACTCTTTCCATACTTCAACTTTTGTATGACAATATCATTATTGGGTAGTTGTAGCAAAGCTTTAATTTGTATAGCCTCTAGAATTCTTTTTCATCTCAAGCCCCCCCTCCCACACACATAGAAATTGGTCACTTTTGTGTCAAGATTTTTCAATGAAAGCATGTTCTAACCTTTGTATAGAGCATATACACAAAGTTTCAAATTCAAATTCCCAACTATTTGTGAGATCTAGATGATCAAAATAGAAAGTTTATTTTCATTGCATGCCGATAGGAAATCTCAACTTCAAAATTCAATGAAAATTAGAGGATGCTGAATTCAATTTCCATCTTTTAGTGAGATTTACATACTAGAGGTAGAAATTGGTACATTCAAAATCAAAACTTGAATCCACTTTATAAAAAACTTATACACCTTGTATTACAACGATCCTATAGAATAGAATAAAACAGTTGAAAGCATCAATAAATTTGCCCAAATGTCAAAAATGCACTTCTCTACAATCCAAACAACAAATTGTTATATTACAACAATAAAAAGTGAGAAGGAATAAAAAATTAAAAAAAATTAAAACACAAGTTTTTATGGTCTAATAGATGATTTTTTATGCCATTTCCTTCAAGAAAGAATGTTCACAAGGTATTGCACAATAGGTTATGCAAAGTCCCATCATGTACTAGAGGTGCATAGAAATGCTCAATTTGCACTAATTTTGCATTGAAATTGTGAAACATGTTAGCTTAGAATGAATCGAGAATACCTCAAGCATTAAGGTCAGAGCACCTCATGGTGTCCATGTACCCAATGGTGTCCCTTTCTAGGCCAGTAATTCATTCTAGAACATAAATATAGCAGGATTGCAGACATCTTATTATTTTAGGTCAAAAAAATAAGCGCTCTACTGTCTACTTACATTTACAGCTTGAAATGATTATGCTCTGTAGAGTTTGATGCCATTGGGTATAGGGACACCATTGGGTATAGGGACGCCATTGGGTGCTCTTACCTTAGATGGGATTTAGCTGCCTTAGAGGGTTGTTTCAGGACAGTTCCCTAGGCTATGAACTAGCCAAGGTTAGCCATAATTAAAAACTATTAAAAAATTATGAAAATTATGAAAATATTTATTTATTTATTATTATCTGACATGGTTGTCGCCTAACCACATCAATGAGCTGCTACGGCCAAGTTCCCATAGTTCGAGAACTTGTGGGAACTTGTGAGAATATGCAATCTTCTGCAGGAGCTCATTTTCTTCTAATGGTGAAAAAGTTGTCCATTGTCCCCTCGACGGACATTTTAACCTTTAGAATTAAACCCGGAAAAAGTAATCTAAGATTTTGAATGTCAAAGTTGAATATAAAATTCAAAAAATTCAAAAAATATTATGAACTGGAAAAAATACAATTATAATATATATATATATATATATATATATATATATATATATATATATATTAAAACCATTTCACTAATTCTGAATGAGATATCTAAATTTAGTGTGCATACTCCAATACAACAAAACACTCTCTAGGTGTACATTTGCCAATTTTGAGTGTTTGAGGATTAAATTTTTGGATGGTGGTGGTGATGGGCAGTTGACTTGGTGGCCCTTCTGCCCCCCTCAAATTTTCTTCTTCCTCAAGTTCAATGTGCATTTATTATAGACATTTTTGTAGTTTATCAAAACATTGTCATATAGTACATTGTGACAAAAAAAAACTTATATACTGTAGTTGTCAATTTTTTTTGCTAAGTGGCAATTCCTCACAAGTCCTCCAATAATAATGAAAATTGTATTTTTGAAGCCAAATCACTCAAAAATTCATAGAAAATTCATCAAAACTTACTCACATGCCCAAATTATATTTTTTAAATTTTTATCAAAAGTTGCATCTCAAAATTAAAAAAATTGCACATTAACTAGTCAAAAGTCAAACTACAACAATTGACCAAATCCTGAAAAATCACATGCCAATTGCAAAGAATTTTAGGGATTATAATACAATCTGTGCTTCATTGCTCACTATACTACTTGTAATGGTTGAATGAAGATTTGAACCTTGTAGAGGTGGAAATTTTCAAGGAATTATTATATGAAGTTTGGCATATAAAGTTTGGAAAGAATTATGAACTAGAGCTCCACTACTCTCCACACTACTAATGATGTCCAATTGAAGGTTTCCGGGCTTGATTTTAGGGTTCAAAAACTTTGGCAATGGACATTTTGGATCAATATTGTATAAGTATTACTAGAGTTTTGAAAGAAACAAATTCTTGTTCGAATGTCAATATTGGAATTGTAGCCAAAGACCTTCATCCTCTTGGTGAATGGGAGATGCAACAAAGTGCGATATGATCAAGATTCAAAATGAAAAACAAAGTATTTGGCATAAGAGAATATGTATTGAAGATCTACTAAAGATGGATAAAGTCATTATTGGATACTAATACTATGCATTGCCTAGGGCTTAAGGCTCTTGCATATTTCCAAATCTATCTAAATACAAAATATACAACAATATCTACAAGAAAAAACTACAACAATATTTACTTTAATTTTCCAAACCTAATTATGAATAAAAAATGAGTCAAAACATATGCTTTACTACTTCCTAGAAAAGGTACAAATAGGAACTTGTAACAAAAACATCTTGAAAGTCTTGAAGAGAAGCAAACACACTTACCATATCCTTCTATTCATTTAAAATCACTCTTGTACATTGCTTCCAAAATAGAGTGCAAAGAGTTGTCTCATAGATAAATTGCACCATACTCAATCATGACATGTAAATATATATGTATAACACCTGTTTGTCTCAAAGCACAATTCTTCATAACTTTCAAAACGCTAATACAAATGGAATGAATGAAGATTTTCCATGTAGACATAAATACAATTTAAGTGCAAAATTTCTTTTTAATCGACGTGGGGGTAATTTTTGGTCACAAGCATTTTGTGCTTACATTCTTTGACCACCTAAAAAATTTTCAAGAAGTTACAATAAAATTAGACATCAAAAGAATCTAATTGAAATTCTAAGAAAATCATTTTCATAGGGCTTAATCCTTATAGAGATTTGAATACATTTGCCCTCCTAGAGTAGATTGCATTTTAGGATGTGGATGTATTTGAAGATGAAAAAAAATATCAATTGATTTGATCATTTTCGTGAACTTTTAAAGTATCAATGAAAGTGTTGATTTTTTGGGATGTTGTTGTGCAACTTTTAGAAAATGTTGTATTCACAAACAAGCAAAATATAGTACAATTTCACATATATTGTCACTTCATGAAGGCACGGACAATAGAAGGAAGCTCCAAATCACGTGATAATTCTTGGGTTACATAGTCATATCAATTGTGGGGGTGGTCATGCTTTTGTTTTTGAAATATACATTCATTTGAGTAAAAATGTAATAAGTTGTTTATACATTAGTGGGGTTCAAATCACTATATGTTTAGTTTAAACAAAAAGAATAGTATAAGCATACAAGCTTGCATTCATCACATGTGAGAATAGCTTTCCTAGTGACCACATAGCATTTGGAAGTGACCTTTATTCTCCAAATGCTAAATTTATCCCCTTTGACTAATACTTCATTCCTTGGAGAATGGCATTTTTTTGTTTAGGACATGAGGACAATGAATAAATTTAGGAATAGAAGTACTAAATAGGGACTAAAATGTACATTTGGTCTTAGGTTATTCCATTCACCTTTTGCAGAAGTATTGCAATCTTGATCTATGTATGCAATCATATTTTGGTATTTGGATGTACCTCTACCTAATCTTATGAGCTTTAATGAATTATAATATATTTGACCCATAATGCAATCACTACTTGCCATATTACTCCAAACACCAAAGGCCACCCAATTTGTTGTGGTAAGAAATCCAATTTTTTTAGTCACAACCTCAATCTTTGAAAAGGACCTTGCAAATGTAAATGCATTGAAAAATATATAATCCATATTTAAACTAGAAATTAAGAAAATAATTAGCTTTTAATGAACAATGTATAAATAAATTCTTCTAGTTTGTATATTTGAATTCAATTAGTGAATCTAGTAATTCCTTTTTTTAATATTAACTACTCTAATCATTTACTCTTCCATTTCACTGTTTGGCCAAGAAAATCTAGGTCTCTCTTGTAACCCTTCACAAATACACAATCATAGTTAAGGTTCAAGTTCAACACTCCCTGCAAAATAATTAAGTAAAGTTGGCAAATGTGATTTGAAAAATGCCTAAAAATTAAACAGTTTTTTTTCCATTTAATTGTTTTTGAAGAAATAGTATCTTTAAGGGGGGGAATAAATGGCATCTCCTTTTAGAAATATTTTTTGCCAACTCTCAGCACAGTTAAGTTACTCCACTGAAAAGTGTCATTCATTGAGCCCACAAGCAGCATTGTTTAGAATTATATCCCAAATCCAAGGTAGGGGGCTCTCAGTTGAATAATCTTTTGTACTTCCTTTGTCATCCCTGAATTGAGACCTAGCTCCAAATCTCCAAAATATCTTACTCAAAGTACAGTCCAAAGTCATCAAATCTAAGTTACACAAAGCAACAAAAAATCCCACATGGCCAACATAAGTATATTAAGCCATCCTATCCACACCCACATCACTTAAATGCAACTAGTGTGAATGCAATTAGAATGCCTTGTAGTAATAGCACAAACTTGTACTAATTTTAGAACTATGTAGAATTAAGCATTGGGTACACCCACAATCGCACTCTGCCTAAAATTGTCATCATCACTATATGTACATCTCTAAAAATAATATGTGTGTAGGCTGAAGAAACGATTTCTACCCAAAAAAACTTTGACACTGCATAACTTTTGCTTATGGTATCCAAATGTTGCATTCTTTGGTGCATTGGAACCACCCCTTCACTTAACAACACAAAAATATGAAAATTTGACCAATCTAACAATAGTAATTAGGTAGAAAAGCAAAAAGTGATGGTTCGGGGGGTACCCTCTTTAAATACATAGGCTTACTACTACCAATGATCATTTATAGTATTTAACCCCTAAAGGACCATGGCGTTTTTTTGGCAAAAAACACACTCAAAATTACCTATTTCTATAGCAAAGAGTAGAAAAAATTGATTCTTTTTCTACATCTAACTATAGGATCTTACAACTAACTAGTATGAGAATGTGTGAAAAAAATTCAATAATTTCAACCACACAAATTGCAAGATATTTGTGTTTAAAGTGAAGAAAACAAGTTTTTCATCACATTGTAGGACTAGGTTATTTGACTTTGAACCTTCTTAACATTCATTTTTATGCACTACAAAGTTTTGAGCTTTAAATCTTTATAGTGGAGAATCGAGTTGAGGGTTTAGGAAAAAAATACAAAAAAAATTAATTGTTATTCTTTAAAAAATTGTTAACTAGAAGTAGCTGAAAGATAGAAGGAAAATCTAAGTTATGAATATCTCTAAGGTGGATTTAAAATGAACTAATCCCAATGGTGAGATTTTTCTAGCAAGAAAATTAAACCATGTGGACCTTTTCCTTTTGAAAAATTGTGAAAATTGCAAGCAGAAATGAATCCTACAAGTTATTTTTTCAAGAAGAAGCTCTAATTGCCTAAAAAACAAGATTGTCCATAACTTTCTCATAACAAATTCAATTGGAATGAATCAAAGCTTTAAGTGTAGACAAAAATATAATCTATGGGGGAAAAAATTACAAAAATAAAATTTGAATTTTTGAGGTTTTTTTGGCTCCCCCTCTCCCCTATTTTGAACTTATTTGGTCATAGTTTTTTTTTCCTTGGCACTGTATGAAAAAAAAATTTATTCCCATGAAGATGGTAAAATTTTCTATATTAATAAAAAGTTTCAAAAAATCAGGACAAAAATTGAGACCATAGATACTTGCCCGAAATCCCATTTGTCCTCCGAAGGGACCATTGTCCTTTAAGGGTTAAGATAAATCAATATAGTGTTGTGTACAATATAGTTTTTGTAGTGTCTCAAATATTGTGATCTTCATTCAACTTTACTCTACATTCATCTATCTTATTTTATTTTCTTCTACTTTCATCCAATACTCAGACTAATTAGATGACTTTTGTTGAAAATTCATGTAAAGGGGCTTACAATATTCAAATTTTTGTTTTGATTTAATTAACTTGAGTATTGTTGAATATAAGTTAAGTTAATTAGTTCAAGATCTGGAATCAAAACTTGAATAGTTTGAGACTTTCTCACATGAATTTAGATGAATGCCAAATGAATATGATTTAATCCACCTAAAGGAACAAGTAGGAGTTCAATTAGTCTTCTATGAGCTCAATTTTCTAGGCTTTTTTTTTAGTTCTTTTTTGACGATAGAAAAATATATTAGCTTTAGAAGAATATAATTTTTATTTCAATGGGTGCTTGCTAGCAAAATTTATGCCACGATGATCTCTTTATTAGTTTAGTGGGGAGAAGAAAAAAAAATTGGAACACAAAATTTTCATTTTTTAATAAATAATTTTTTTTGTTTATATGGAAACTTTTGTTTTGTTTCATTTAGAGAAGTGATAAGAAAATTACAAAGTGTCTTATTTTATAGGCAATCAAAGCATTTTTTTTGAAAAAATACCATATGGGATTGGTTTTTTATCTCAATTTTTATATTTTTCAAAAAAAAAATTCTATAGGGTTGAACTTGATTGTTATAACAATCTCACCATTGGAATTAGTGTGATTCAATTACACCTTAGAGCTATTAACAATTTAATTTTTCTTCTATCTTGTAGCTACTTCTACTTAACAACTTGTATGTAATACAAATCACCTTTTCCATATAATTTTTTTCCCTAGATTCTCAACTTAATTTTTTGTGATATTTGAAAAGAATTTAAAATTATAGTGCAAGAATTTAAAGTTAGGAAGATTCAAATTTTATAATTTGATCACAAATGGTGCAAAAAACTTATTTTCTTCACTTTAAATACAACTATCTTGAAATCTATGGAATCAAAGTCTCTCAAATTTCTTCTACACACTTTTACACTAGTCTAGTGCAAGATCACATGGTTAGATATGAAAGAAATCAAAGTTTTTTGGTCCTTGCAATAGAAATGGCAATTTTGAGTACTTTTCGACAAAAAAATCTTGGTCCTTCAAGACTTAGTTAGTATAAGTATTGGGATGAATTTTTTATGAGAGTTTCATAATGAATGTAGATGATGGTTGAATGACACGTAGATGAAAGGTGAATGTCAATCACACTATTTGATATAAGTTAGTAAGGTAATAGACTATTTGAGATAGTATGATAAAAAATGTATATTACATTGATTTAATTTATTTCAAACTACATTGAACTTCCATATTAGTGTTCTTAAAAAATTGTGCAAGTTAGTGCAAATTAGTGTTGGTTGTAGTAATTGAAACAATTAACTTTTGTGCTACACAACTTAATTCAATTATTGTGCCTTAGATTTATAACACTAGCTTGCATTGATTCTGGAACCATGCAAGTTTGCAAGGCTCACTAATATGGTAGTCTATTGTGTTCTATATAAAGTCACATTGTTTTTACACTATTTCAAATTTCTTGACCTTTAACCCCTAAATGTCCAGACTCATCTCCAGAATTGATGATTTGAGAAAAATCATTATAAAGTGCTATTTGGAAGCATATTTTGGAATTGATATACAAATGAAAGTTGTAGATTATGAGTTTTAGATTCCACCTGTATAGTTAGATTCACCAATTTTATCACCAATATGTTTTTATAAATTTTGAAAGAGAAATTCCAAAATTCCTTCAAAATTCAATTTCAAGCAAAATATTATCATTCTTTGAGTAAAATTTGTTGGAATGGATTTGAAATGAGGTTCTCTTCACGTGGTGATTTTTGAAATTTTTGTGTTCTTCCTATCTATGACCTCATTTTGGTTAATCTAATTTAGAACTAAAGTCAATGTAGTTTGACCACTTAACATACTTGCACATTTGTAATTTCAGAAAAATATGAACTCTAGTAACACCAAATCCAACCCTTATATAGGACAAAAACTTGATAACGTATCTTCAACAATTAAAATAACTTTCATCTAAGTAGTTAGGAGGATGAAATTGGTGTTTCTAATTGTTCATCGTCCAGAAAATGGACGTCGACGCATTTAGAGGTTAATCCATTTCATCTATCCTCATCGAAAGGTTCAAACTATCAAATTGCTTGCATAAAAATTATTCCTTGAAATGTTAGACAAAAGTAGATAGGAATTCAATTCGAAAGAGGATCCATATTGGGAATGTCTACCTTAGACTCCTTTATGTACACCTAATTTAGAGGTGAGGGGACCAAATTTTAAAAGGTTTTGATTGGCAAAAATCAATAAGTCTTTGAAAAATGATTTTACACCATGAAATGTGAGGTCACAATTTTCCTCGAGGACCCAATGACATGATGCACACTTTTTTTCTATGTTACATCAAAAGTCTTCAAATTTTGAGAATCTTGGAATTGGCGATGTTAGGTGTAAGTAGAGACGTGAGTCTACAAGCCTTGAATCTAGTTGCACGTATATACCTAAAACCATTTGAAGGTGTTCATAACATATGTACTCATAACATAGGTACCTATAATATAGACACCATACCTATATAACTATAGAAGGTGTCTATAATATATACTCATAGGCTCATGGGCTTGTAGATTCTATGCTCACATTCTAACACTCCCTCCCTCTAATCATAGTCATACCCAAGAATTAGGAGGTAGATGTTACAAAAATTATGGAGGTCCTTTATGAAATTTACTATTTTTTTCCTTATTTTTTCTTTATTTTTTTTGCCATTTCATACCTTCTTGGCAATTTACAACAATCCAAAGGCCATTACCTCCAACGAATGGACTTCTAAATGACAAACAAGGGGGCTTGGAGAAGGAGACTTCTCAACAAGCAAACAAAGGGATTCAAAGAGTGAGACTTCTCAATGGGAAAGAAGGGGGTTGGTGAAGGAGACTTCTCAATTTTCTCCCCCTTTCATTTTTGGTGTAAGTTAACCCCTCACTGTCCAAGGGGACCAAAAGTGTCCTTAAGTCAGATTCAAAGTGCTGTAACTTTTGCATCCAATGTCCAAAGTCAATAAAACTGGTTGGAAAATTTGTGCTTTGTCTTCTAGTTTGCATAGTAAAATTTCCAGATCAATCCAAGATTTTCTGAATTTTTGAAAGCCAATCGAAGTTCACAAGTTTAATTTGAGTTCACCAAATTGCATTTGATGGCTGCAACTTTGGGGGCTTGTATCTCCTTCATTCAAAGTTCATTTTCAAGAAAATTTGTTGGTTTATGGTACCTTTGAAGTCTAGTTATTGTGGTAGAATTTTCAAGTCAATCCACGTTCTTTTGAATGTTTGGGTGCAATTTGAAGTTAAAAATCCTGACATTTTTGGATTATAGTGAACTTCGTTGGCTTGTTTCTTCTTCATACAATGTTTGTTTTCAATAATTGTTTTTGGAAAAGTTGCACATACTAGTCTAGTTTGTGTGCATAAAATTTCATATCAATTCAAGAAGTTATGAGTGATTGAGAAGCATTTTAGTATAAGGAGGTTCCATTTTTGATGTATTTTTTGCAACTTTTCTTGCTACTTTTTGACATTTCAAAGCCATTTTGCAGACACAATGAGTCAATTGAATGATATTTTTTTCATCACTATGTTTGTATGCTGATTTTGAATCACTTTATAGTTTAAAGTTTCTTCGTTTGAGTAGATTTAGAAACCAAATTTCACCTCCAAATGTCTTTTTAGGAATAATTCAGCATCCTTTTTCAACACTAAAACATTATAATCTAGCAATCTATGTTGTCAAATGACACCAAATTTAATGCACATCATCTACAAAAAGTGCACTACAAAATTGTACCGTTGAGATCTTTATAACTTAGTGAAAATAATATCTAAAACACTTCAAAAGAAATGTTGTTTTTGAACTTGTTTAGGCCTTGGGCGGTGAGGGTTTAAACCAAACCTTTGTGCGAGTTGGCATTATTCCTGCAAGATGCGCAAATTGAATCAATTTTTTTTACATTAGTAAATGTGCACAAGAATCAAAGAAATAAAACATAGTCATATGCATTGTAGGCAAAACCTAAGCCCCAACCAATGGAAATCCTCGGCCCACCTAGACATCACATGATATTCCCCAAACCCACCCCCCTTGCCAAACCCCGGGCCTACCCCCTTTTGGAGCAGATTTTTAAATTTAAATTTTTATTCCAAGAGAAAATATTTGGGGGACTGACTAAGTCAACCAAGGTGGGTTCAGGGCCCTATTCCCGCTCACGTTCTCCTCGGGCAGCTCCTCCGGGCAGGCAGAGCAGCGGAATCCCAGGTGGTGGCCGGCGCCTCCAAAAGTCGAACTAAATTAGCGTCAGTAAAAAGTCGGCATTACATTTCATTAAAAAAATGTATTAAAAAGAAAAAGAAAGAAGAAAAAGAAAAAGAAAACAGAAAATCTCTGTTGAGGAGGTCTGAGCACAGCCAGAATCAAACCTGGACTTCCAATGCTCCCAAATGATTGAATGGTGATGGTGGTAACTTAGAAGGACAATTACTGTGGGCCAGACTGTGGGCCACTTCTACAGTAATTGCAGAAGATATTTCCCTTTTTCAGTGGAGCAAAATCTAGAAACGGGGAAGATATCAGGGGGATGAATCTACGTATGTGGAATAATTGAGTGGTGAAGATATCAGGGGATGAATCTACGTATGTGGAGTGATTGAGTGGTGATGGTGGTAGACGGACAATTGCTGTGGGCCACTTTTAATTGCAAAAGAAATTTCCCTTTTGCACTGCAGCAAAATCTACAATTGGGAAAGATATCAGGGGGATGAATCTACGTGTATGGAGTGATTGAGTGGTGATGGTGGTAGAAGGACAATTACTGTGGGCGATTTCTAATTGCAAAAGAAATTTCCCTTTTGCACCGCAACAATCTAGAAGCGGGGAAGATTTTTAGATGAATCTACGTGTGTGGAGTGATTGAGTGGTGATGTTGGTAGAGGACAATTGCTGTGGGCCAGACTGTGGGCCATTTCTAATTGCAAAAGAAATTCCCCTTTTTCATTGCACAAAAATCTATAGATATGGAAGATTATCAGATGGATCTACGTATATGGGGTGATTGAATGGTGGTGGTGGTAGAAGGACAATTACTGTGGGCCAGACTGTTGGCCATTTCTAATTGCAAAAGAAATTTCCTTTATTCTTTGCAGCAAAATCTAGAAAAGGGGAAGATTATCAGATGAATCTATATATATGGGAAGACACGAGCGACATTTGCAGAAATAGTGACTGTCAATTGGTCCAAAGCTCTCATGAATTGTTTGGGTTTTTACTTAAGTTAGTAGTTTTTAATTCACTATGGAGTAAAATCTGAAGAAATCTTTCACTTGTTTGGGAAATTATCTTAGTTTGAAACCCATGATAAGCTCTCAAGTGAATTCAAGTTAATTCTATTAATGGTAAAGTTTGAACAATTGTATATGAGACTCTTTCACACTAATTTTTCACACAAATTAGTGGGAGAATTTGGGATTAATGTCATTGTTCAACTTGTGTAAATATTGGAAATAAGATTTTGGTGGAATACGGATAAAAGTGGATAAAAAAATGAATGACCATCATACTATTTCGAATAATGTGAAAATAGATTAGATTTGGTTATATTATTTCATCTATGTTACTATGGGCTAGGAGAGCTTTTGTATTGGCTGGCATTTCAAATGTACATAATCTCTAAGTTGGTGTAAGGTAGTGTTATTATTGTAGGTTGTACTAATTGAATTAGCCTAAGTAGTGAATCTTGACCCAATATTATTGAGACAAAAAGAATTATGGTTTTGTAGTCAAATTTTTATCATGAAAAAAAGACTCCATGAAAAAAAGATGAGAATTAATTAACCTTTTAGGAAAAGTTATAATACAATTAATTTAGTGGTTCTTAAGGATTTGGGTGATCCTAAATTATCTTTTTAGCAAAGAAATACATATAAAATTATTTGAAACTTTTTTTTTTATTGTGAAGATTGTAGTTTTTCATTCCCTAATGAATGACTATTATAATAATTGTAAAATTAGTGGGAGAAAAATTAGAATAAATATGAAAAAATAGAATTAGTACAAAACTAATGGAAATCTAATGTGTATTTCAATGTTTGAAAGCCTTGCAATAAAGTGACAATATAGTTAAATGGAATTTTCAAACAATCTGTGATGTTTGTTGCTACCAACAATTTAATTGAAGTTAAAAAATCATAAATAATTAAGTTAAATTATCAAATGAAGTTCTTTAAACCATTAGTAACAATACAATTGTTCCTAAGACCATCCTGAATATGAAGATTTTTGAGAGTGGTAGTTCAATTAGATATGCCTTGGAGGCATGACTTTAAACTGCCATGTTTTATATCCTTACAAATATAGCTTTCCATGGACATCTTTCATCTTTCCAGTGACAATTTTCATTTGTATTGACATCTTTGAAGTAATATAGTATTAGGCATCTAGATCCTAAATTCATAATTGGCACTTTTCATTGTGGTGTGTTGTGCTATAACAAGAACTTAAGTGCAAGTCGTGATACACAAGACAACTACAAAGAATTGTGGTTATGATTTAATTAATGACAATAAAAATGAATTAATGTACAAATCAATCAATTGGTACGAAAACACTGCCTAGATTTGTGAAGTTGAGGCATAAATTCTCAATTGTTTTCAGTTTTAGTATGTCTTTACCATTGACCAACAAAATCTCTCATCAAAATCAAAGCACCAATTGCAATACATCCTGATCTCTTCATTATTAATCTCTAATGTCACATTTTAGTACAATTTAAAAACATGTTCCAAAATTCAAACAAATGATTGAAGAACTTTCACATGTGACACATTGAACACACAAGGTATGTGCACCTACAATCATCACTACCACAAATGCCATGTCTATATTTGCCCCCAAAGGACACTAAAACCTAAATATTAATGACACAAAATATACAAAATTAGAATATAACAATCTTGAAGAGCTTATTGCCAATTTTTTTAATATAATTTATCCATACAATGTCCAAATAGTACATGCTAAATAGCATTGAATTCCTCTTTTGATTGCCAACTAGATTCAATAAAAATAATACTCAATACAAACAATACTTTAAAATTTGATAACTTCTCCATATATATGGTGTCCAAATAATACATGCAAAAGTGGTTTGGGTTCTTCTTTCACTTGCCAGCAAAGATTCAACAAAAATAATACTCCATATGTTGACAATAACTAGTGTGCCTTGTGATGTTGCTACAACCAAAATAAAAGTGAAAGTAATATCCTATTTTTTCAATTCATAAAAGCTTCAAAATTCTATAACTTTCACACCAAAGGCCTCTAAACACCTCTAAACAAAGCCTATGCACCCTTCCTTGCTCAATGCTTTCTAATGGTGGGGGATGCATTGTTTAGAAGATCTCAACGTAATAAACAAACAAACAACCTAACTTAAAGTATAGATAATGAGTATGCTCAATTACTATTAGTGTCAATTACGATTCTAGGTGAACTTACCTTCTTCCTACAAGATTTTGGTTCTAAGTACACAACCCAAAATTTATTTATTTATTTATTTATTTTTGAACACATGGACAATTTCCCACAACCCAAAAGTTTCATTACTAGGGATGCTTTACACCTAAAC